>CM053026.1:17555272-17665272 GCA_028564925.1 Lithobates sylvaticus | reverse complement strand
GACAGAGGAGGAGGAGCTGCTGGACAGAGGAGGAGGAGCTGCAGGACAGAGGAGGATGAGTTGCAGGACAGAGGAGCTGCAGGACAGAGGAGGAGGAGCTGCAGGACAGTGGAGGAGGAGCTGCTGGACAGAGGAGGAGGAGCTGCAGGACAGAGGAGGAGCTGCAGGACAGAGGAGGAGGAGCTGCAGGACAGAGGAGCTGCGGGACAGAGGAGGAGGAGCTGTGGGACAGAGGAGGAGGAGCTGTGGGACAGAAGAGGAGGAGCTGCCGGACAGAGGAGGATGAGTTGCAGGACAGAGGAGGAGCTGCAGGACAGAGGAGGAGGAGCTGCAGGACAGAGGAGGAGGAGTTGCAAGACAGAGGAGGAGGAGCTGCAAGACAGAGGAGCTGCAGGATAGAGGAGGAGGAGCTGCAGAACAGAGGAGGTGCAGGATAGAGGAGGAGGAGCTGCAAGACAGAGGAGGAGGAGCTGTGGGACAGAGATGACAGTTGCTCTTTAAAAATTATGATTTCAATTATGGCTGTTACTGATTAAAATTTTCGTGTTCAATTTAATCGATTTTTTTTTAAATCGATTAATTGACTAATTTCGATTAATTATAACGCACATACAGATCCAACTACGTTTAGCTGATCCCCTTGCATTGCAACTCTGCATGAGTCAGTGGTAAATGTGGTATACACTATATACAATCACCCGACACTAGTTAGTTTCCACAATCCATGACTTAACTTCACAGTTCACACAAATATGTTTTAAATTCAAACTGTAGCACTGACGTAAGTCTTTTTTTTTTTTTCCACAGTAGCGCGACAATCCCTCCACCTCCGGTCTAACTAATCACTCTCACCTTATGGCATGGACCCCTGTGCAAACAGGTGGTCATGCAAGCGGGTATCAAAAGGGTTAACATGGACCATAAACTTCTCTCACGTCTCCTTAGATCTCAGCAAGGACTCCAGGTCATGGGTAGAAAGAAAAGATCGAAGTGCTCACCGCTTAAGTATAAGATTTCATTTTTGTGTTCAAACACAAACTACTCACATAAAGATGATAAAAACACAGCATGTAAAGCGTCATGCGTAGCTCCTCCCCCGTACGCATAAAAAAAGAATTGTTGCTCTACATAAAGATGGCCTAGGCTATAAGAAGATTGCCAAGACCCTGAAACTGAACTGCAGCACGGTGGCCAAGACCATACAGCGGTATAACAGGACAGGTTCCACTCAGAACAGGCCTCGCCATGGTCCACCAAAGAAGTTGAGGTCACGTGCTCAGCGTCATATCCAGAGGCTGTCTTTGGGAAATAGACGTATGAGTGCTGCCAGCATTGCTGCAGAGGTTGTAGGGGTGGGGGGTCAGCCTGTCAGTGCTCAGACCATACGCCGCACACTGCATCAAGTTGGTCTGCATGGCTGTCATCCCAGAAGGAAGCCTCTTCTAAAGATGATGTACAAGAAAGACCACAAACAGTTTGCTGAAGACAAGCAGACTAAGGACATGGATTACTGGAACCATGTCCTGTGGTCTGATGAGACCAAGATAAACGTATTTGGTGTCAGATGGTGACAAGCGTGTGTGGGGGCAACCAGGAGAGGAGGACAAAGACAAGTGTGTCTTGTCTACAGCCAAGCATGGTGGTGGGAGTGTCATGGTGGGGTGAGTGTCATGGTCTGGGGCTGCATGAGTGCTGCCGGCACTGGGGGGCTACAGATCATTGAGGGAACCATGAATGCCAACATGTACTGTGACATACTGAAGCAGAGCATGACCCCCTCCCTTCAGAGACTGGGCCGCAGGGCAGTATTCCAACATAACGACCCCAAACACACCTCCAAGACAACCACTGCCTTGCTAAAGAAGCTGAGGGTGAAGGTGATGGACTGGCCAAGCATGTCTCCAGACCTAAACCCTATTAAGCATCTGTGGGGCATCCTCAAACAGAAGGTGGAGGAACTCAAGGTCTCCAACATCCACCAGCTCCGTGATGTCGTCATGGAGGAGGGGAAGAGGACTCCGGTGGTGACCTGTGAAGCTCTGGTGACCTCCATGCCCAAGAGGGTTAAGGCAGTGCTGGAAAATAATGGTGGCCACACAAAATATTGACACTTTGGGCTCAATTTGGACATTTTTACTTAGGGGTGTACTTACTTTTGTTGCCAGCGGTGTGTTGAGTTATTTTGAGCGGACAGCAAATTTACACTGTTATACAAGCTGTACACTCACTACTTTACATTGTAGACAAGTGTCATCTCTTCAGTGTTGTCACATGAAAAGATACAAGGAAATATTTACAAAAATGTGAGGGGTGTACTTACTTTTGTGAGATACTGTATATAGTGTTTGGGGGTTCTAGGTAATTCTCTAGCTCAAAAAATACTGATTTTAACTTGTAAGCAACAAATGTCAGAAAAAGGTTTAGTCTTTAAGTGGTTAAACTGACCTCATTTACAGACCGAAATTCATCTCTTTGATCTGTAAATGAACAGAAAGATACAATGTTTCTTTTTATCTCTCTTTCAGCTGTTGCTTTTTTTTTTCACAGCTGTGAGCAGGGAACTGCTCTGCACTTGTCACATGAAGCGTGGAAATGCTGGAATAACATCGTGTGGGGGGGGGGGGGGGGGGTGAATCGAGATCGCAATTTTTTTTAACGATTAATCGCGCAGCTCTACTACTAATGGCAGTGATTCACGACTTATAGCAGGGACTGCGATATTGTGGCAGACAGACACTAACTGACACTTTTTTGGGGACCAGTGAAACTGATACGGTGATCAGTGCTAAAAAAAATATGCACTGTCACTGTACTAACGACACTGGCTGGGAAGGGGGTTAACATCAGAGGCTAAATGTGTGACTAACCGATGTTTTATTGTACTGTGTGTGCTGCTTTTACTGAGGGGAGAACTGAGATCTGTCTCATTCACATGGGCAGACCTCAGTTCTGTGTCTATCCGCAATGATCAGTGGGTGCCGGTAGACATCCAGTCCCCGGCACCTGCTGATTGGCTTTCGCTGTGTGCGATCACAGTGGTAGAGGGTGGCGCGCATGCACGCCCCCTAGTGCCAGATCAGGTATATACAGTATCTCACAAAAGTGAGTACACCCCTCAAATTTTTGTAAATATTTTATTCTATAAAATATACGATTTCCATTTACAAATACCGTACTGGTAAAAACTTTTCCGCGGAAGGGAATTTAATAAAACCCGTGGCCACTCATTAAAATGAGAAGAAAAGAGGTTTAATCTTAAACTACGTAGAGGGTTCTTTACTGTAAGAGCGGCAAGAATGTGGAATTCCCTTCCACAGGCGGTGGTTTCAGCGGGGAGCATCTATAGTTTCAAAAAACTATTAGATAAGCACCCTACAATGCAGGCACTTTGTGTCTCTTATGAATCTTTAGGGGGAACTTTAAAAAAAATGGCATGGGTTCCCCCTCCAAGAGCATACCAGACCCTTCGGCATGGTATGGATTTTAAGGGGAAACCCCACGCCGAAAAAACGGTACGAGACCCTTATCCGAGCACGCAGCCCAGCCCCTCCTGAACCGTACCCGGCCGCATGCCCTCAACATTGTACCCCTACCCATTCACCAAAAAAAAAGGTGTCAAAAATAAAACGCAGTACACAGGTTTTTAAAGTAATTTATTAATACAGCTCCGGCGTCACTTCCGATCTCTTCTCCCCTCTCCGGCTCTTCTGCCTCCTTCGCTGATGTCTTCTACTTCGGCCAGTTCTTCTCCCCTGTCCGGGTTTTCTCCGCTGATGTCTTCTAGCCCTCTCTGGTTCTTCTCCCTCTGTCAGCTGTCTTCTGCCTCTGTCAGCTGTCTTCTGCCTCTGCCGGGTCTTCGCTGTCTTCTCGCTCTTATGCCGGGTCTTCTCCTTTGTCTTCTCCCTCTGTCAGCTGTCTTCTCCCTCTGTCAGCTGTCTTCTGCCTCTGTCAGGTCATCTCTGCTGTCTTCTCGCTCTTTTGCCGGGTCTTCTCCTATGTCTTCTCCCTCTGTCAGCTGTCTTCTCCCTCTGTCAGCTGTCTTCTGCCTCTGTCAGGTCATCTCTGCTGTCTTCTCGCTCTTTTACCGGGTCTTCTAATATGTCTTCTCCCTCTGTCAGCTGTCTTCTACCTCTGCCGGGTCTTCTCCACTGTCTTCTCGCTCTTTTGTCAGCTGTCTTCTACCTCTGCCGGGTCTTCTCCACTGTCTTCTCGCTCTTTTGTCAGGTCTTCTCCTTTATCTTCTCCCTCTGTCAGCTGTCTTCTCCCTCTGTCAGCTGTCTTCTGCCTCTGTCAGGTCATCTCTGCTGTCTTCTCGCTCTTTTGCCGGGTCTTCTCCTATGTCTTCTCCCTCTGTCAGCTGTCTTCTCCCTCTGTCAGCTGTCTTCTGCCTCTGTCAGGTCATCTCTGCTGTCTTCTCGCTCTTTTGCCGGGTCTTCTCCTATGTCTTCTCCCTCTGTCAGCTGTCTTCTCCCTCTGTCAGCTGTCTTCTGCCTCTGTCAGGTCATCTCTGCTGTCTTCTCGCTCTTTTTCCGGGTCTTCTCCTATGTCTTCTCCCTCTGTCAGCTGTCTTCTCCCTCTGACAGCTGTCTTCTGCCTCTGCAGGGTCTTCTCCGCTGTCTTCTTGCTCTTATGCTGGGTCTTCTCCTTTGTCTTCTCCCTCTGTCAGCTGTCTTCTCCCTCTGTCAGCTGTCTTCTCCCTCTGTCAGCTGTCTTCTCCCTCTGTCAGCTGTCTTCTGCCTCTGTCAGGTCATCTCTGCTGTCTTCTCGCTCTTTTACCGGGTCTTCTCCTATGTCTTCTCCCTCTGTCAGCTGTCTTCTACCTCTGCCGGGTCTTCTCCACTGTCTTCTCGCTCTTTTGTCAGCTGTCTTCTACCTCTGCCGGGTCTTCTCCACTGTCTTCTCGCTCTTTTGTCAGGTCTTCTCCTTTATCTTCTCCCTCTGTCAGCTGTCTTCTCCCTCTGTCAGCTGTCTTCTGCCTCTGTCAGGTCATCTCTGCTGTCTTCTCGCTCTTTTGCCGGGTCTTCTCCTATGTCTTCTCCCTCTGTCAGCTGTCTTCTCCCTCTGTCAGCTGTCTTCTGCCTCTGTCAGGTCATCTCTGCTGTCTTCTCGCTCTTTTGCCGGGTCTTCTCCTATGTCTTCTCCCTCTGTCAGCTGTCTTCTCCCTCTGTCAGCTGTCTTCTGCCTCTGTCAGGTCATCTCTGCTGTCTTCTCGCTCTTTTTCCGGGTCTTCTCCTATGTCTTCTCCCTCTGTCAGCTGTCTTCTCCCTCTGACAGCTGTCTTCTGCCTCTGCAGGGTCTTCTCCGCTGTCTTCTTGCTCTTATGCTGGGTCTTCTCCTTTGTCTTCTCCCTCTGTCAGCTGTCTTCTCCCTCTGTCAGCTGTCTTCTCCCTCTGTCAGCTGTCTTCTCCCTCTGTCAGCTGTCTTCTGCCTCTGTCAGGTCATCTCTGCTGTCTTCTCGCTCTTTTACCGGGTCTTCTCCTATGTCTTCTCCCTCTGTCAGCTGTCTTCTACCTCTGCCGGGTCTTCTCCACTGTCTTCTCGCTCTTTTGTCAGCTGTCTTCTACCTCTGCCGGGTCTTCTCCACTGTCTTCTCGCTCTTTTGTCAGGTCTTCTCCTTTATCTTCTCCCTCTGTCAGCTGTCTTCTCCCTCTGTCAGCTGTCTTCTGCCTCTGTCAGGTCATCTCTGCTGTCTTCTCGCTCTTTTGCCGGGTCTTCTCCTATGTCTTCTCCCTCTGTCAGCTGTCTTCTCCCTCTGTCAGCTGTCTTCTGCCTCTGTCAGGTCATCTCTGCTGTCTTCTCGCTCTTTTGCCGGGTCTTCTCCTATGTCTTCTCCCTCTGTCAGCTGTCTTCTCCCTCTGTCAGCTGTCTTCTGCCTCTGTCAGGTCATCTCTGCTGTCTTCTCGCTCTTTTTCCGGGTCTTCTCCTATGTCTTCTCCCTCTGTCAGCTGTCTTCTCCCTCTGACAGCTGTCTTCTGCCTCTGCAGGGTCTTCTCCGCTGTCTTCTTGCTCTTATGCTGGGTCTTCTCCTTTGTCTTCTCCCTCTGTCAGCTGTCTTCTCCCTCTGTCAGCTGTCTTCTCCCTCTGTCAGCTGTCTTCTCCCTCTGTCAGCTGTCTTCTGCCTCTGTCAGGTCATCTCTGCTGTCTTCTCGCTCTTTTACCGGGTCTTCTCCTATGTCTTCTCCCTCTGTCAGCTGTCTTCTACCTCTGCCGGGTCTTCTCCACTGTCTTCTCGCTCTTTTGTCAGGTCTTCTCCTTTATCTTCTCCCTCTGTCAGCTGTCTTCTCCCTCTGTCAGCTGTCTTCTGCCTCTGTCAGGTCATCTCTGCTGTCTTCTCGCTCTTTTGCCGGGTCTTCTCCTATGTCTTCTCCCTCTGTCAGCTGTCTTCTCCCTCTGTCAGCTGTCTTCTGCCTCTGTCAGGTCATCTCTGCTGTCTTCTCGCTCTTTTGCCGGGTCTTCTCCTATGTCTTCTCCCTCTGTCAGCTGTCTTCTCCCTCTGTCAGCTGTCTTCTGCCTCTGTCAGGTCATCTCTGCTGTCTTCTCGCTCTTTTTCCGGGTCTTCTCCTATGTCTTCTCCCTCTGTCAGCTGTCTTCTCCCTCAGACAGCTGTCTTCTGCCTCTGCAGGGTCTTCTCCGCTGTCTTCTTGCTCTTATGCTGGGTCTTCTCCTTTGTCTTCTCCCTCTGTCAGCTGTCTTCTCCCTCTGTCAGCTGTCTTCTCCCTCTGTCAGCTGTCTTCTGCCTCTGTCAGGTCATCTCTGCTGTCTTCTCGCTCTTTTGCCGGGTCTTCTCCTATGTCTTCTCCCTCTGTCAGCTGTCTTCTACCTCTGCCGGGTCTTCTCAACTGTCTTCTCGCTCTTTTGTCGGGTCTTCTCCTATGTATTCTCCCTCTGTCAGCTGTCTTCTGCCTCTGTCAGGTCATCTCTGCTGTCTTCTCGCTCTTTTACAGGGTCTTCTCCTATGTCTTCTCCCTCTGTCAGCTGTCTTCTACCTCTGCTGGGTCTTCTCCACTGTCTTCTCGCTCTTTTGTCAGGTCTTCTCCCTCTGTCAGCTGTCTTCTCCCTCTGTCAGCTGTCTTCTGCCTCTGTCAGGTCATCTCTGCTGTCTTCTCGCTCTTTTACCGGGTCTTCTCCTATGTCTTCTCCCTCTGTCAGCTGTCTTCTACCTCTGCCGGGTCTTCTCCACTGTCTTCTCACTCTTTTGCTGGGTCTTCTCCTATGTCTTCTCCCTCTGTCAGCTGTCTTCTCCCTCTGTCAGCTGTCTTCTGCCTCTGTCAGCTGTCTTCTGCTTCTGTCAGGTCATCTCTGCTGTCTTCTCGCTCTTTTGCCGAGTCTTCTCCTTTGTCTTCTCCCTCTGTCAGCTGTGTTCTGCCTCTGCTGGGTCTTCTCTGCTGTCTTCTCGCTCTTTTGCCGGGTCTTCTCCGCTGTCTTCTCGCTCTTTTGCCGGGTCTTCTCCTTTGTCTTCTCCCTCTGTCAGCTGTCTTCTGCCTCTGCCGTGTCTTCTCCGCTGTCTTCTTGCTCTATTGCCGAGTCTTCTCCTATGTCTTCTCCCTCTGTTCTTCTTCCGATGTTGACTCGACACTCTCTCCCGCTCCAATGCTGGGTGCGCAGTGTGCCATTACTTATATGGGCATGGGGCTGGGTCACCGGGTGACGTCATCCAGGGCCCCGCCCCATTATGATGTCACCATCCAGGGCATAAGGGGGCGGTGACATCATAAGGGGGTGTTGCCTCCATATGACTTCACCTGGTGACCCCGCCCCATGCCAATATATGTAGTGGCACACCGCGCACCCAGCATTAGAGCGGGAGAGAGCGTTGAGTCAACATTGGAAGAAGAACAAAGGGAGAAGACCTGGTCAAAGAGCGAGAAGACAGTGGAGGAGACCCGGCAGAGGCAGAAGATAGCTGACAGAGGGAGAAGAACCGGAGAGGGCTAGAAGACCCGGAAGAGGCAGAAGACTTCGCCAGAAGAGGGAGAAGACCCGGCCAAAGAGCGAGAAGACAGTGGAGGAGACCCGGCAGAGGCAGAAGACAGCTGACAGAGCGAGAAGAACCGGAGAGGGCTAGAAGACCCGGAAGAGGCAGAAGACTTCGCCAGAAGAGGGAGAGGGGAGAGGAAGTCGGAAGAAACGCCGGAGCTGTCTTAATAAATTACTTTAAAAACCTGTGTACTGCGTTTCATTTTTGACACTTTTTTTTTTAGGTGAATGGGTAGGGGTACAATACCCCATACTCATTCACATAGGGTGAGGGGCCGGGATCTGGGAGCCCTCTTGTTAAAGGGGGCTTACAGATTCCAATAAGCCTGCAGAACCCGACAACCAACGGCCAGGGTTGTCGGGAAGAGGCCCTTGTCCTCATCAACATGGGGAAAGGGTGCTTTGGGGTGGGGAACGCAAGCCCCCCCCATGCCCCAAAGCACCCATCCCCCCCATGTTGAGGGCATGCGGCCTGGTGCGGTTCGGGGGGGGGTGCTCGCTTGTCCCCACCCCCTTTCCTGACCTGCCGGGCTGCGTGCTTGGATAAGGGTCTGGTATGGATTTTGGGTGAACCCCACGCTGTTTTTCGGTGTGGGGGTCCCCCTTACAATCCACGCCAGACTGAAGGGCCTGGTATGGTCTTGGAGGGGAACCTATGTCGTTTTAAAAAATAATTTGTGTGGAGTTCCCATTCAAGATCATCAGAGCAGAAGTCGCATGCCAAAGTCGGATCAATTAAGACAGTGATCCAATGATAGTCAATGGGCTGAAGTAGGATCAAAGTTGGACCAAAGTAGTACAGGGAGCATTTTCAAAGTCGGACTGACTTGTGTCGGACCAGTTAGGACGGCTCTCATAGGGAAGCATTGATTTTCACACGTCATGTGACCATGAGCTCCCAATGATGGAGCGTTTGTCGTACCAGCGTGAACCCGGCCTAGCGCTCTACCCAATCATGTTACTGACCTGTTGCCAATTAACCTAATTAGTTTCAAAATGTGCACAGTGTTCCTTCTTAGTACCACTTACTTCTGTCAGCTTTTTGTTGTCCCGTCCTGACTTTTTTTGAGACGTGTTGCTGTCAATTTTCTCAGCTTATCCACTTGCCTGCCGGGCACTTTTACCCCCTTACTGCCCAGGCCAATTTTCAGCTTTCAGCGCTCTCACATTTGACAATTACATTTTTATCATTTTTTTCCACACAGATAGAGCTTTCTTTTGGTGGCATTCGATCACCGCTGTTTTTTTTTTTTTATTTTGTACAACATAATGGAATAAAGACTGAAAATTTTGAAAAAAAAAAAAAAATTAAACCTTTTTGATTGTTTGTTAGAAAATTTTGCAAACAGGTAATTTTTCTCCTTCACTGATGGGCACTGATAAGGCTGCACCGATGGGCACTGATAGGCTGCACTGATGGGCACCAATGAGGCTGCACTGATGGGCACTGATGAGGCTGCACTGATGAGGCGGCACTGGTGGACACTAATGAGGCTGCACTTTTAGGTGTCTCTAATGGGCACTGATAGGCTGCACTGATGGGCACTTATTGGTGGCTCTGATGGGCACTGATAGGCTGCACTGATGGGCACTGATGAGGCGGCACTGATGGGCACTGATGAGGCGGCACTGGTGGACACTGATGAGGCTGCCCTTATAGGTGGCTCTAATGGGCACTGATAGGCTGCACTGATGAGCACTGATGAGGCGGCACTGGTGGACACTGATGAGGCTGTTCTTATAGGCGGCTCTAATGGGCACTGATAGGCTGCACTGATAGGCACTGATGAAATGACACTAGGGGGCACTGATGAGGCTGCACCGATGGGCACTGATAGGCTGAACTGATGGGCACTGATGAGGCTGCACCGATGGGCACTGATAGGCTGAACTGATGGACACCGATGAGGCTGCACTGATGAGGCTGCACTGATGAGGCGGCACTGGTGGACACTAATGAGGCTGCACTTATAGGTGGCTCTAATGGGCACTGATAGGCTGTACTGATGGGTACTATTTGGCGGCTCTGATGGTCACTGATAGACTGCACTGATGGGCCCTGATAGGCTGCACTGATGGTCACTGATGAGGCTGCACTTATAGGCGGCTCTAATGGGCATTGATAGGCTCCACTGATAGGCACAGATGAGATGACACTAGGGGGCACTGATGAGGCTGCACTGATAGGTGACACTGGTATGGAGGCACTGTTGGGCACTGATTGTCAGCACTGGCAGGAAAAAATTGGCAGCACTGATGGGCACTGTTGGGACTGCACTGATGGGCACTTATTGGCGGCTCTGATAGGTACTGATAGGCTGCACTGATGGGCACTGATGAGGCGGCACTGGTGGACACTGATGAGACTGCACTTATAGGCACTGATAGGCACTGATGAGATGGCACTAGGGGGCAGTGATGAGATGGCACTGGTGGGCACCGATGAGGCTGCACTGATAGGTGACACTGATATGGAGGCATCTATTGGGTACTGATTGACAGCACTGGTGGGCACTGATTGGCAGCAATGATGGGACTGCACTGATAATCAGGACATTGATAATCAGTGCCCTGATTATCAGTGTAGATGTCCCATTTACAAAAGACGGTTATCAGCTCTCCTTTCCTCACGCTGACAGCATGAGGAAAGGAGTGCCAATAACCAGCTTCTGTTTACATCCGTGATCAGCTGTGATTGGACACAGCCGATCATGTGGTAAAGAGCCGCTGATTGGCTCTTTACCTCAATCTGTGATCAGCAGTGTGCGCCCTCCCCCCTCCAAGCGGGTGTGCGTGATCACGAGAGGACGTCATATGCCGGCCTCCCAGAACTAGCCGTTCCGAGCTGTAGCTGTCATTCGGCTGTAGCGTGGTTAAAAATTTTGATACGTTTTTATAGTGAAATAAAATCTGGGATCATGAGATTTGTATATCATTGAATTTTATTTTTATGTTGCATTTTTTGTAATGGGGGGTTGTGTTTGATTCAGCCATTATACAATATAAATATGCCGTATATACATTGTATATAAAAACATAAAATAGAACGCGGTTTGCCTGTGTGAAATTCATTTCATTGTAAAATTGGTTAAACTTGGGAGTCCCTTTGGAGGAGCCGTAATTATTGGGACACAAATAACATTTTTATGATTCTACTCCGGGGATTAGGAATGTTCAAACAAGATAATAAGCCAATTAGTTGATGAAAGACATCAAAGACATAATTCACAGCAGAGTATATCTACAAGGACTTTTCTTCCCCGTTTCCTCACACCGCACAGCGTGCCGATACAGATTCTCCGTTTAGCCGATATACACTTATTATTATCCTTTATGATAATCTGCAATAAAGGAAAGAGCAGCAGGTAGACATAATAGAGGGTGGGGGGGCATTGGCAGAGTCGCTTTGCCCTGGGCAAGGCATTGTCTCCTGAACCCAGGTTCACACTGAGCTGCGGGAATGAAGAACTTGCGCCATTTCACTCAGTCCCGATTTTGACCGCGACACCTGTGCGAGTTTCTGCACAGATGTCAATGCAAATCGCACCCCGAAATGGCAAAAGGTAGTACAGAAACGACATTTTTGAAATCGGTGCGACGCCGCAAATGCAGCGTCCAAATCTGTGCGACGCCGCAAATGCAGCGTCCAAATCGGTGCGACGCCGCAAATGCAGCGTCCAAATCGGTGCAACGCCGCAAATGCAGCGTCACCCCGATATGGACGGTGCCATTGCTGGCAATTGCTGCCGATTTGACATGTCAAAATCGCATGTCAAATCGCACCAATGTGAACCAGGGCTCAGGCTGCAGTCACACCTGAGCGTTTCCAGCTCATAAAACGCCCGAAAAACGCCCCAACAATCACCTGTTCACATCCTGAGCGTTTTTGTCACCTGAAGGAAGAATCCTGAAAAACGCCCTGAGCTCAAATAAGAACACGAGCTTCTTTGGGGGCAGATTACAGATGTTTTTCTGCCTTTTACATTGGTGATCTGAACAAAATCGCGGCAAAAACGCGGTAAAAACGTGGCAAAATTTTAGTGCGACTTTGAAACACTCAGAAAAAGGTAACCACCGCTCCAGGACTATCCTTCTAAGCGAATGCTCCTACTCCTGTGTGGGAGCCCCAGGTGCTGGCTAATGACACAGCAGATTGGAAATCAAGAAGAACTCCGGACAGCCGCACACCGGGAAAAGATAAAATTCAAAAGGTTTATTTAAAAAGCAGGAATCGCATCAATCCAAGACACGACAAAGCAGGATAAGGGGGTACAGAGCTGACGCGTTTCGCACTATGCCTAGTGCTTACTCATAGCTATGAGTAAGCACTAGGCATAGTGCGGAAATTCCGACCGTGTGTAGGCTCCATCGCACATTTTTTGTCGGAATTGCCGACAACAAAAATTTGAGAGCTGGTTCTCAAATTTTCCGACAACAAAATCCGTTGTCGGAATTTCCGAGCGTGTGTACACAATTCCGACGCACAAAATTCCATGCATGCTTGGAATCAAGCAGAAGAGCCGCACTTTGCTGTTGAACTTCATTTTTCTCGGCTCGACGTACTTGTACATCACCGCGTTCTTGACGTTCGAGAATTTCCGACAACATTTGTGCAACGGTGTGTATGCAAGACAAGTTTGAGCCAACATCTGTCGGAAATAAATCCAGCATTTTGTTGCATTAGAGTCTGCAAAAGACTTGAGACTGGGGGGGGGGGGGGAGGTTCACCTTCCAGCAGGACAACGACCCGAAACATACAGCCAGAGCTACAATGGAATGGTTTAGATCAAAGCATATTCATGTGTTAGAATGGCCCAGTCACAGTCCAGACCTAAATCACATTGAGAATCTGTGGCAAGACTTGAAAATTGCTGTTCACAGACGCTCTCCATCCAATCTGACAGAGCTTGAGATATTCTGCAAAGAAGAAGAATGAAGAAGAAGAATGGGGCAAAAATGTCCCTCTCTAGACGTGCAAAGCTGGTAGAAACATCCCCAAAAAGACTTGCAGCTGTAATTGCAGAGAAAGGGGGTTCTACAAAGTATTGACTCCGGGGGGCGCCATACAAATGTACCCCCCACACTTTTCACATATTTATTTGTAAAAAATGGTGAAAACCATTTATCATTTTCCTTCCACTTCGCAATTAGGTGCCACTTTGTGTTGGTCTATCACATAAAATCCCAATAAAATACATTTATGTTTTTGGTTGTAACATGACAAAATGTGGAGAATTTCAAGGGGTATGAATACTTTTTCAAGGCGCTGTAAACAGGCATGTCTGTATCTAAACGGCCTAGTAGATTGCAATCCCGGGGTCATCCACTTGGTCCAAGATGTATGCAGCTCCTGTGAATGGTGTATCCAGGAAAGGATGGAGGAGTGCTGGTGGCACTTTGAAACAGAACAAACAGAGGTTCTGTTGTTAAGGCTTTCCGTTCTTTTCATAGGTGTGCACAGCCCAATGCATTAGGGTGTGCATCCCAAAGCTCAAACACACGTGTGTGTGTGTGTGTGTGTGTGTGTGTGTAAACCAGGGCTGGACTGGAACAAAAATGTGGCCCTGGACTTCATCCAGACCGGCCCACTTTAATTTTGAGTGTCCCCAACAGCTTCCCCCTTACATCAGAGTGTCCTTATCAGCACCCCCTTCACATCAGAGTGTCCCCATCAGCACCCCCTTCACATCAGAGTGTCCCCATCAGCACCCCCTTCACATCAGAGTGTCCCCATCAGCACCCCCTTCACATCAGAGTGTCCCCATCAGCACCCCCCTTCACATCAGAGTGTCCCCATCAGCACCCCCTTACATCAGAGTGTCCCCATCAGCACCCCCTTCAGATCAGAGTGTCCCCATCAGCACCCCCTTACATCAGCATGTCCCCATCAGCACCCCCTTACATCAGAGTGTCCCCATCAGCACCCCCTTCACATCAGAGTGTCCCCATCAGCACCCCCTTACATCAGCGTGTCCCCATCAGCACCCCCTTACATCAGCGTGTCCCCATCAGCACCCCCTTCACATCAGAGTGTCCCCATCAGCACCCCCTTCACATCAGGGTGTCCCCATCAGCACCCCCTTAAATCAGTGTGTCCCCATCAGCACCCCCTTCACATCAGAGTGTCCCCATCAGCACCCCCTTCACATCAGGGTGTCCCCATCAGCACCCCCTTACATCAGCGTGTCCCCATCAGCACCCCCTTCACATCTGAGTGTCCCCATCAGCACCCCCTTACATCAGCGTGTCCCCATTAGTACCCCCTTAAATCAGCGTGTCCCCATCAGCACCCCCTTCACATCAGAGTGTCCCCATCAGCACCCCCTTCACATCAGGGTGTCCCCATCAGCACCCCCTTACATCAGAGTGTCCCCATCAGCACCCCCTTACATCAGAGTGTCCCCATCAGCACCCCCTTACATCAGCGTGTCCCCATCAGCACCCCCTTCACATCAGTGTCCCCATCAGCACCTCCATACATCAGTGTCCCCCCTCTCCTCCCCCTCCCATGTGTACTCACAGTTCTGAATGCAGCTTCTCGTTCCTCTCTCCAGTCATGTGATAAGTCGGTGATAAGGGGAGAGAGGAAGAAAAGTCTGCTGGCTGGAGGGAGCAGAAAGCCTAATCCTCTCTCCAGCAAGTGTCGGCAGCTGCTCCTTGGTGACAGGAGTGAAATTGCGATCACTCACTGTCAGTGAGGAGCGGCTCCATGACTGCACCTGACTGGCCCACTGAGCCATCGGCCCACCAGGAAACTCCCGGTAGTCCCGATGGCCAGTACATGCCTGATGTACAGGTCCTTCTCAAAAAATTAGCATATTGTGATAAAGTTCATTATTTTCTGTAATGTACTGCTAAACATTAGACTTTCATATATTTTAGATTCATTACACACAACTGAAGTAGTTCAAGCCTTTTCTTGTTTTAATATTGATGATTTTGGCATACAGCTCATGAAAACCCAAAATTCCTATCTCAAAAAATTTGCATATTTCATCCGACCAATAAAAGAAAAGTGTTTTTAATACAAAAAAAGTCAACCTTCAAATAATTATGTTCAGTTATGCACTCAATACTTGGTCGGGAATCCTTTTGCAGAAATGACTGCTTCAATGCGGCGTGGCATGGAGGCAATCAGCCTGTGGCACTGCTGAGGTGTTATGGAGGCCCAGGATGCTTCCATAGCGGCCTTAAGCTCATCCAGAGTGTTGGGTCTTGCGTCTCTCAACTTTCTCTTCCCAATATCCCACAGATTCTCTATGGGGTTCAGGTCAGGAGAGTTGGCAGGCCAATTGAGCACAGTAATACCATGGTCAGTAAACCATTTACCAGTGGTTTTGGCACTGTGAGCAGGTGCCAGGTCGTGCTGAAAAATGAAATCTTCATCTCCATAAAGCTTTTCAGCAGATGGAAGCATTAGGTGCTCCAAAATCTCCTGATAGTTAGCTGCATTGACCCTGCCCTTGATAAAACACAGTGGACCAACACCAGCAGCTGACATGGCACCCCAGACCATCACTGACTGTGGGTACTTGACACTGGACTTCAGGCATTTTGGCATTTCCCTCTCCACAGTCTTCCTCCAGACTCTGGCACCTTGATTTCCGAATGACATGCAAAATTTGCTTTCATCCGAAAAAAGTACTTTGGACCACTGAGCAACAGTCCAGTGCTGCTTCTCTGTAGCCCAGGTCAGGCGCTTCTGCTGCTGTTTCTGGTTCAAAAGTGGCTTGACCTGGGGAATGCGGCACCTGTAGCCCATTTCCTGCACACGCCTGTTCACGGTGGCTCTGGATGTTTCTACTCCAGACTCAGTCCATTGCTTCCGCAGGTCCTCCAAGGTCTGGAATCGGTCCTTCTCCACAATCTTCCTCAGGGTCCGGTCACCTCTTCTCTTTGTGCAGCGTTTTCTGCCACACTTTTTCCTTCCCACAGACTTCCCACTGAGGTGCCTTGATACAGCACTCTGGGAACAGCCTATTCGTTGCTTGAGGGTGTCAATGATGGCCTTCTGGACAGCAGTCAGGTCGGCAGTCTTACCCATGATTGCGGTTTTGAGTAATGAACCAGGCTGGGAGTTTTTAAAAGCCTCAGGAATCTTTTGCAGGTGTTTAGAGTTAATTAGTTGATTCAGATGATTAGGTTAATAGCTCGTTTAGAGAACCTTTTCATGATATGCTACTTTTTTGGAGATAGGAATTTTGGGTTTTCATGAGCTGTATGCCAAAATCATCAATATTAAAACAAGAAAAGGCTTGAACTACTTTAGTTGTGTGTAATGAATCTAAAATATATGAAAGTCTAGTGTTTAGCAGTACATTACAGAAAATAATGAACTTTATCACAATATGCTAATTTTTTGAGAAGGACCTGTATACAGTGTCAGTAGGACATTGGATGGTGTCAGTAGAGCTGTGGATGTCTCAATAGGGCAGAGGTTGGTGTCAGTAGGACACTGGATGGTGTCAGTCAGTTGAGCAGTGGACGTGTCAGAAGCACATAGGATGGAGCACAGAACAGTGTCAGTAGGGCAGTGGATGGCGTCAGTAGATTTTTTATTTATATTATTTTATTTTTTTATTATTTTTTACAATATAATTTTTTTTTTACCGGCGTTGGCATGGAAAATTCACGGTCTACGCCCGTTATTGACGGGTAGATCATGATCAATGGGTTTTTGAGCCCCCGGACAAGGGTGTGCCCAGGCACATCCGACAAACCCAGTGCGCACGCCTATGGTTTTTTTCTACAAAGCTCAACACAATTAAAATAGTTTTTGTTTACATTTTTACACTTGTTTTTCAGCAAAATGAATGACCTCAACCGGACGGCAGTTGCTGAATTCGTGCTTATTGGCTTTCAAAGCCTTCACAGGCTCAGAATCGTTCTTTTCACCAGTTTACTTTTAATTTACATTGTCATTTTCAGTGGAAATGTTTTTATTTTTAGTTTGGTGCCGGCGGTTAGTCACCTCCATACGCCCATGTATTTCTTCCTAAGCAATCTCTCTTTATCAGATGTGCTAATAACTTCTGACATCGTACCCAACATGCTACGAATACTGTGGACGACGCGGGGAAATATCGCCGTCTCCAGCTGTATTCTTCAGTTCTACATATTTGGTTCTCTGACCACGTTGCAGTGCTTACTTCTGACTGCCATGTCTTATGACCGTTATCTTGCTATTTGTAAACCTTTAAGGTATGCGTCCATCATGACCTCTGAACTTTGCCGAAACCTCATCATTTTCTCCTGGATGGTCGGTTTTACTCCCACATTCCCAGTGGCAACATGTCTATCCGAGCTACGCTTCTGTCACCTGAACACCATTGACCACTTCTTCTGCGATCTGGCTCCCTTCCTGGACTTGGCCTGCTCAGACGTCTCTACCGTCAAACTGTTGGCCTTCTCCTTCTCGTTCCTCGTCACCTTCTTCCCGTTTCTCTTCATCATGGTGTCTTATGCTTCTATTATTCAAACCATCCTCGGGATAAAGTCGGAGAACGGTAGACGGAAGGCCTTCTCAACCTGTAGCTCCCACCTGGCTGTGGTGTCCTTGTACTATGGAACTCTCTTCATTCTCTATGGTGTCCCCTCCTCGAAGAAACAGTCTCTAAATGTTAACAAGATTTTATCTCTCTTATACACCGTTGTAACGCCATTCCTGAATCCAGTGATCTATTCCCTTAAGAACCAGGAGATTGGCAGAGCGGTTGCAAAGGTTCTAAAAAAAAAGGACACCCAAATGACCTATGACCTAGGCTTCAACCACTGGTGTTCAAAGACCAAATAAAAACAGATAAACGAAATAAAAACTTAATTTAATCAGACTTTCTATTAAATATAATCAATGTATTTTCAAATGCAGTTTGCTTTTTGTCCTTAATTTAGCTTCCTGTATTGCAAGTCTCCAAATGGGATATGAACTGTTGGTCCTTCGATGTGCATTCGGGAGAGTGGGGGAAGGTCCTTGACCAACTTGTACTGTGTTGGAGATCAGGCACCTGGCTGTGCTGCCTAGCAGGGGAACCTGGGTCCAGTGGCGGCTGGTGCTCAAAATTTTTTTTGGGGGGGGGGGGGGGTGCAAGTAAACTGAAAAAGTCTGAGAAATACTTAAAAAAAAAAAACATCAATTGCAGCCTCACTGTGCCCATCAAATACAGCCACTTTGCCCATCAAATGCAACCAGGCTTTGAAAGCCAATAAGCACGAATTCAGCAACTACTGTCTGGTTGAGGTCATTCATTCAAAAACAAGTGTAAAAATGTAAACAAAAACTATTTTAATTGTGTTGAGCTTTCTATAAAAGAACCATAGGCGTGCGCACTGGGTTTGTCGGATGTGCCTGGGCACACCCTTGTCCGGGGCTCAAAAACCCATTGATCATGATCTACCCGTCAATAACGGGCATAGTTCCTTGCCAACACCGGTAAAAAAAAAAAATTATATTGTAAAAAATAATAAAAAAATAAAATAATATAAATAAAAAATCTACTGACACCATCCACTGCCCTACTGACACTGTTCAGTGCTCCATCCTATGTGCATTCAATTGCAGCCACTGTGCCCAGCAAATGCAGCCACTGTGACCATCATATGCAGCCACTGTGCCCATCAAATACAGCCACTTTGCCATCAAATGCAGCCACTGTGCCCACCAAATGCAGCCCCTGTGCCCATCACGTGCAGCCATTGTGCCCACCAAATACAGCCACTGTGCCCATCATGTGCAGCCACTGTGCCCACCAAATACAGCCACTGTGCCCATCATGTGCAGCCACTGTGCCCACCAAATACAGCCACTGTGGCCATCACGTGCAGCCACTGTGCCCACCAAATACAGCCAATTGTGCCCATCATATGCAGCCACTTGTGCCCAGTATATACAGCCAATTGTGCCCAGTATGCGCAGCCATTTGTGCCCGTCAAATGCAGCCACTTGTGCCCGTAAAATGCAGCCACTTGTGCCCAGTATATGCAGCCACTTAGTTAAATTAAGCCTATAATTCAGGGGTAGGCAACCTTTCAGAAGAGGGGTATTTTTTTTTTCAGTGGGAACGTGGGGGAGCGCAGTTCCGGCATCTCTAGCACTGAATGAATGTAATGGCAAGGGGGTGCTGGAGAGTCTATGATGCTGGCTGCTGGGGGATCTATTTTTCCGTGAAGGTCTATTGTTGCTAGAGGGGCCTCTTTTATTGCTGAGGGGTCAGTTGTTGCTGGGAGGGATCTACTGTTGATGGAGAGGTCTATTGTTGCTTGCTGCTGGAGGATCTGTTATTGCTACTGGAGTCTATTTTTGCTGGAGTGGGTATATTGTTGGTGAGGTGGTATTTTGTAACAGAGGGCCCATTGTTACTGGCGGGGTATAATGTTGTGTGGGTGTTCCATTGTTGCGGGGGGGGTCTATTATTGTTGGGTGGATCCAGGGTGGGGTCTTTTGTTGCTAGGTGGATATATTGTTGCTGGGGGGGTCTATTATTGCTGGGGGATCTATTGTCGATGGGTGCGGTCTATTGTTGCTGGGGTGGGGTCCATTGTCCCTGGGTGGATCTGGTATTGCTGGGGGGGATCTAGTGTGGCTGAGATGGGATCTATTGCTGCTGGGATGGCGTCTATTGTTGCTGGCTGCTGAGGGATCTATTTTCAAAGTAATACTTGGTTCTGTACTCGGGGGTGGGTAAGAGGTGGAACCAAGGGATGGTACTGGGAGGTAGGTAGGAGGCGGAACCAAGGGACGGTACTCGGAGGTGGGTAGGCGGTGGAGACAAGGGGTGGTACTCGGGGATGGGTAGGAGGTGGAACCAAGGGACGGTAGTCGGAGGTGGGTAGGGGGCGGAGACAAGGGGTAGTACTCAGGGGTGGGTAGGAGGTGGAACCAAGGGACGGTACTCGTGGTGGGTAGGGGGCAGAGACAAGGGGTGGTACTCGGGGTGGGTAGGAGGTCTATTGTTGCTGGGGTGGGGTCTATTGTCCCTGGGTGGATCTGGTATTGCTGGGGGGGATCTAGTGTGGCTGAGATGGGATCTATTGTTGCTGGGGTGGCGTCTATTGTTGCTGGCTGCTGAGGGATCTATTTTACTGCTTTTTTTTGTTATTAACAAATTGCATACAAATTACTTAACACCACAAAGTAATACTTGGTTCTGTATTCTTTAAAAGGGGTGGTACTGGGAGGTGGAACCAAGGGATGGTACTCGGAGGTGGGTAGGGGCGCAGACAAGGGGTGGTACTCGGGGGTGGGTAGGAGGTGGAACCAAGGGATGGTACTGGGAGGTGGGTAGCAGGTGGTTTATTGTTGCTGGGGTGTGGTCTATTGTCCCTGGGTGGATCTGGTATTGCTGGGGGGGATCTAGTGTGGCTGATATGGGATTTATTGTTGCTGGCTGCTGAGGGATCTATTTTACAGATTTTTTCTGTTATTAACAAATTGCATACAAATTACTTAACACCACAAAGTAATACTTGGTTCTATATTTTTTAAAAGGGGTGGTACTGGGAGGTGGAACCAAGGGATGGTACTCAGAGGTGGGTAGGGGCAGAGACAAGGGGTGGTACTCGGGGGTGGGTAGGAGGTGGAACCAAGGGATGTACTGGGAGGTGGGTAGGGGGTGGAACCAAGGGACGGTACTCGGAGGTGGGTAGGGGGCAAAGACAAGGGGTGGTACTTGGGGGTGGGTAAGAGGTGGAACCAAGGGATGGTACTGGGAGGTGGGTAGGAGGCAGAACCAAGGGACGGTACTCGGAGGTGGGTAGGGGCGGAGACAAGGGGTGGTACTTGGGGGTGGGTAAGAGTTGAAACAGAGGGATGGTACTGGGAGGTGGGTAGGAGGAGGAACCAAGGGACGGTACTCGGAGGTGGGTAGAGGGCGGGGACAAGGGGTGGTACTCGGGGATGGGTAGGAGGTGGAACCAAGGGACGGCACTCAGAGGTGGGTAGGGGGCGGAGACAACTAGTGGTACTCGGGAGTGGGTAGGAGGTGGAACCAAGGGACGGCTCTCGGAGGTGGGTAGAGACAGGGGAGTTCCTGCACCTATTCTCTGAGTAAAAAAAGCCCTAATGAGATCTACCTGGAGGAAATCAAAGATCCCCTCATCTAGGTCCCAGCTATGCTAAGATGGGAGGCTTATTTCAAAGCTAAAGAAGGGGAGTTGCACCTGGTATCCGGTCTGGAGAGTCCACTGATGAAATGTCTGCTTGGAACTGGAGGGAGGAATCCAAATTCTCAAGGACTTGTGAGTAGAGACCTAAGTGAAGGATCTGGGTGACTTGCTGCCTGCGATCTGGCTCCCTTCCCGGACTTGTCTTGCTCAGATGTTTCCATAATAAAATTGTTAGTGTCTTCTTTAACCATCCTTGTCTCCTTCTTCCCATTTCTTATCATCATGGTGTCCTACACTTCCATAATTCACACCATCCTCAAAATAAAGTCAGAGGAAGGCAGACAGAAGGGCTTCTCAATTTGCTGCTCCCGTTTGGCTGTGGTGTCCCTACACCTGTCTTCATTCGTACAGAATGAAGACAGGTGTAGGGACACCACAGCCAAACGGGAGCAGCAAATTGCCGTACAGGCAACCCTTCGAAAAACCCAAGCTCCTAATGTTTGCAAAATGTTATCTCTTTTATACACTACTGTATTCTAATGCCGCGTACACACGGTCGGAATTCTCGTCGGAAAAAGCTCTGATGGTTTTCCCGTCGGAATTCCGACGGAATTTCGCTCAAACTGTCTTGCCTACACACGGTCACACCAAATTCCGACGGTCAGTAACACCGCGGCATAAAACACATTCGACAGCACTATAAAAGGGAAGTTTAATGCTTCCGAGCATGCGTCAAATTGTTTCCGAGCATGCGTCGGAATTTTGCCTGTCGGAATTGCATACACACGATCGGAAAATCCAATAGAAAGGTTTTCCGTTGGAAAAATTGAGAACAGGTTCTCAATCTAAAGTCCGTCGGAAATTCCGACAGAAAAAGACCGATGGGCGTACACACGGTCGGAAAATCCGTTGAAAAGCTCCCATCGGACTGTTCCTATCGGAAATTCCAACCGTGTGTACGCCGCATTACACCCTTATTGAATCCGGTAGTCTGTTCCCTTAACCATCTCAATACTAGGAGGTGGGTAGGAGGTAGAACCAAGGGATGTACTGGGAGGTGGGTAGGGGGCGGAACCAAGGGACGGTACTTGGAGGTGGGTAGGGGGCAGAGACAAGGGGTGGTACTCAGGGGTGGGTAAGAGGTGGAACCAAGGGATGGTACTGGGAGGTGGGTAGGAGGCAGAACCAAGGGACGGCACTCAGAGGTGGGTAGGGGGCGGAGACAAGGGGTGGTACTTGGGGGTGGGTAAGAGGTGGAACCTCACTTTCACCCCTTTCCTGCCCAGGGCAATTTTCAGCTTTCAGCGCTACCACACTTTGAATGAAAATTGCGCGGTCACGTGACACTGTACCCATATGACATTTTTATCTCTTTTTTTTTTTTTTTTTTACACAAATAGAGCTTTCTTTTGGTGGTGTTTAACCACTTCAGCCCCGGACCATTTGGCAGCCAAAGGACCAGAGGTCTTTTTTCAATTTCGCACTGCACTGCTTTAACTGGTAATTGCGCGGTCATGCAATGTTGTAACCAAACGAAATTTGCGTCCTTTTCTTCCCACAAATAGAGCTTTCTTTTGATGGTATTTGATTGCCTCTGTGATTTTTATTTTTTGCGCTATAAACGGAAAAAGACCGCAAATTTTGAAAAAAAAAGATATTTTCTACTTTTTGTTATAAGAAAAATCCAATAAACTCAATTTTAGTCAAACATTTGGGCCAAAATGTATTCAGCCACATGTCATTAGTAATAAAAATGCCAATAAGCGTATATTTATTGGTTTGCGCAAAAGTTATAGCGTCTACAAACTAGAGTACATTTTCTGGAATTTACACCGCTTTTAATTTATGACTGCCTATCTCATTTCTTGAGGTGCTAAAATGGCAGGGAAGTACAAAACCCCCCCAAATGACCCCATTTTGGAAAGTAGACACCCCAAGCTATTTGCTGAGAGGCATGTTGAGCCCATTGAATATTTTTTTTTTTTAGTCCCAAGGGATTGAATAAAGACAAAAAAAAAAAAAAAAAGTTGTCACTAAATGATATATTGCTCACACATGCCATGGTTAAATGTGGAGATGCACCCCAAAATACATTTTGCTGCTTCTCCTGAGTATGGGGATACCACATGTGTGGGACTTTTTGGGAGCCTAGCCGCGCACGGGGCCCCGAAACCCAATCAACGCCTTCAGGGTTTCTAAGGGTGCAAATTTTTGATTTCACTCCTCACTACCTATCACAGTTTTGAAGGCCATAAAATGCCAAAATAGCACAAAACCCCCCAAATGACCCCATTTTGGAAAGTAGACACCCCAAGCTATTTGCTGAGAGGCATGTTGAGTACATGGAATATTTTATATTTTGCCACAAGTTGCGGGAATATTACAAACTTTTTTTTTTTTTGCCCAAAGTTGTCACTAAATGATATATTGCCCACACATGCCATGGGCATATGTGGAATTACACCCCAAAATACATTCTGCTGCCTCTCCTGAGTACGGGGATACCACATGTGTGGGACTTTTTGGGAGCTTATCCGCATACGGGACCCCGAAAACCAAGCACCGCTTTCAGGATTTCTAAGGGCATAAATTTTTGATTTCACTCCTCACTACCTATCACTACCTATCACAGTTTTGAAGACCATAAAATGCCAAGATGGCACAAAACCCCCCCAAATGACCCCATTTTGGAAAGTAGACACCCCAAGCTATTTGCTGAGAGGCATGTTGAGCCCGTTGAATATTTTTTTTTTTAGTCCCAAGTGATTGAATAAAGACAAAAAAAATAAATAAAAAAAATGTATTCAAAAAGTTGTCACTAAATGATATATTGCTCACACATGCCATGGTTATATGTGGAATTGCACCCCAAAATACATTTTGCTGCTTCTCCTGAGTATGGGGATACCACATGTGTGGGACTTTTTGGGAGCCTAGCCGCGTACGGGGCCCCGAAACCCAAGCACCGCCTTCAGGATTTCTAAGGGTGCAAATTTTTGATTTCACTCCTCACTACCTATCACAGTTTCGAAGACCATAAAATGCCAAAATAGCACAAAACCCCCCAAATGACCCCATTTTGGAAAGTAGACACCCCAAGCTATTTGTTGAGAGGCATGGTGAGTATTTTACAGCTCTCATTTGTTTTTGAAAATGAAGAAAGTAAAGAAAAAAACATTTTTTTTTTTTTTTTTCAATTTTCAAAACATTGTGACAAAAAGCGAGATCTGCAAAATACTCACCATACCTCTCAGCAAATAGCTTGGGGTGTCTACTTTCCAAAATGGGGTCATTTGGGGGTGGTTTGTGCCATCTGGGCATTCCATGGCCTCCGAAACTGTGATTGGCAGTGAGGAGTGAAATAAAAAAATTACACCCTTAGAAAGCCTGAAGGCGGTGATTGGATTTTGGGGTCCCGTACGCGGCTAGGCTCCCAAAAAGTCCCACACATGTGGTATCCCCGTACTCAGGAGAAGCAACAGAATGTATTTTGGGGTGTATTTCCACATATGCCCATGGCATGTTTGAGCAATATATCATTTAGTGACAACTTTTTGTAAAAAAAAAATATTATTTTTTTTTTTTTTCATTATTCAATCTCTTGGGACCAAAAAAAAAAAATATTTAATGGGCTCAACATTGCTCTCAGCAAATAGCTTGGGGTGTCTACTTTCCAAAATGGGGTCATTTGGGGGGGGTTTGAACTGTCCTGGCATTTTATGCACAACATTTAGAAGCCTATGTCACACGTCACCCACTCTTCTAACCACTTGAAGATAAAGCCCTTTCTGACACTTTTTGTTTACATGAAAACATATTTTTTTTTTGCAAGAAAATTACGTTGAACCCCCAAACACTATATATATTGTTAAAGCAAAGGCCCTACAGATTAAAATGGTGGGTGTTGCATTTTTTTTTTCCACACAGTATTTGCGCAGCGATTTTTCAAACGCATTTTTTGTGGAAAAAATACACTTTTTTTTTTTTTAATGCACTAAAACACACTATATTGCTCAAATTTTTGATGAAATAAAAAATATGATCTTAGGCCGAGTACATGGATACCAAACACGACATGCTTTAAAATTGCGCACAAACACGCAGTGGCGACAAACTACATACATTTTTAAAAGCCTTTAAAAGCCTTTACAGGTTACCACATTAGATTCACGGAGGAGGTCTACTGCTAAAATTACTGCCCTCGATCTGACCTTCGCGGTGATACCTCACATGCATGGTGCAATTGCTGTTTACATATGACGCCAGACCAACGCTTGTGTTCGCCTTTGCGCAAGAGAAGGGGGGGCAGGGGTGCTTTTTTTTTTTCTTTTTTTTTTTTAGTTTTTCTTTTTATTTAGCTTTTTTATTTTATTTTTAAACTGTTCCTTCCATTTTTTTTTCTTAGTTGTCATTTTTATTGTTTTCGCAGGGAATGTAAATATCCCCTATGATAGCAATAGGCAGTGACAGGTACTCTTTTTTTGAAAAAATTGGGGTCTATTAGACCCTAGATCTTTCCTCTGCCCTCAAAGCATCTGACCACACCAAGATCGGTGTGATAAAATGCTTTCCCAATTTCCCAATGGCGCGGTGGGTATGCCCACCATTAGAATACCTCCCTTCATCCACCCACTTCTAATGATGAGCATACATGCACCATTTATATATGCCGAAGCATGGGGGCATCCTCCCGCAAAAAAAGTTATGCCACGTACACATGGTCGGACTTTTTTCGACCGTATGTACGTGGCATTAGGAGCAAAATCGCTCCTCCGCCCTCTGCTGCCCCCATGCTTCGGCATATATGCTCTTTTTTTTAACTGTGGTGGTGAAATCACCTCCTACAGTGTTGGAGTCGCGGCTTTATGTATCGTGGGAGCAAACGCTGTTGCTGTCAAGATAAATAAATCCGCGCTGCAACTGAATGGCGCACCTGAAAACAAAAAAATGGTTAACAATAAAACATACCTGAAAAGCAAGCATGATAAAACATAATAAAACATTGCAGAATAGAATAGAGTAAAAAAGAGCAACAATAGAGAGAGAGAGAGAGAGAGAGAGAGAGAGAGAGAGAGAGAGTAACAATAAAACGACAACTATTTTTGGTTTTTTATTTTATATTTTTTTTTGGGGGGGTTTTTTTTTTTTGTACTTTTTTTTTTTATTTATTTTTTTTACACTTTTTTTTTAAACTATAACTATAATTTTAACTGTAACGGTCGGGTCTCAAAATGCGATGTGATGCGATGTGTGTGAAAGTGTATCCTAGCCTGTGAAATGCTGTACCCTACGCTAATACCTCACTAGTTCGTGGTAGCGTTCAAAGCATTCACCAACGCAGAGACCAGGATTGTCAGGACAGCGTGGACAATAATAACGGGTGTCAAGCCTAAATCCGCGCTTGCTACAGACACGACATCTTCTTTGGGGGGCTCGTTGGGTAGGGGTACTCGGGAGGACATAAGGGTAATGCCTCTCATGCAGCCGGCTTACTGCATTTGGTAGGGGATGGTGAGGTGTGGAATCGCCTGGATACAGGAGTTCCATGACAACCTCTTCCTGGAATTCAAGGAAGGGTAACGTCCCGCCTGAAGCTCCGTATAGCACATGAGCATTCAGCAAAGCCAATTGGAACAAATAAATAGACACTTTTTTGTACCAGCGTCTAGCCTTACGGGCAACTAGGTACGGCGCCAACAACTGGTCGTTGAGGTCCACCCCTCCCATATTAAGGTTGTATTCGTGGATACAGAGGGGTTTCGTCACAACACCAGCCGCCGTACGAATTTGGACTGTCGTGTCTGCATGAAGGGAGGTAAGAACGAAAACATTCCTATTATCCCTCCACTTCACAGCGAGCAAGTTATTACACTTCAAGCAGGCTCTCTCCCCCAGCCTAAGACGGGAATCTACAAGCCGCTGGGGAAAGCCCCGGCGATTAGGTCGCACGGTGCCACATGCTCCAATCTGCTGATCAAACAAGTGACTAAACAGTGGCACGCTCGTGTAATAATTGTCCACGTACAAGTGGTACCCCTTTCCGAATAAGGGTGACACCAAGTTCCACACTATCTTGCCAGCGCTCCCTATGTAATCTGGACAGTTCTCCGGCTCTACGTAACTATCTTTTCCCTCATAAACCGAAAAGCTCCACGTATAGCCTGTTGCCCTGTCACAGAGCTTGTAGAGCTTGACCCCGTATCTGGCACGCTTGCTGGGAAGGAACTGTTTGAAAGACAAGCGGCCAGAAAACGTAATCAGGGACTCGTCAACGCAGACAACTTGATTGGGAGTAAACAAGGCTGCAAAACATTGGTTGAAGTGGTTTATGAGGGGCCGAATTTTGTAGAGCCGATCAAATTCAGGGTCTCCACGAGGACGACAAAGTTCATTGTCACTGAAGTGCATGAACCGCAAAATCATCTCGTATCGTGCCCTGGACATGGAGGCAGAGAACACGGGCATTTGGTGGTGCGGTGAGGTGGACCAATAAGACCTCAGAGTCGGGAATTTGTGTATGCCCATGTTGAGGGAAAGGCCCAGAAAGGTCTTAAATTCGGAAACCGTAATTGGTTTCCAATCTCTGGCAAGGGAAGGCACTTGGGGATTAGCGGCGATGTATTGACCAGCGTATATATTACTTTGGTCCACAATAGATCTATAGAGATCTTCCGTGAAAAACAGCGAATAAAAATCGGATGGCTTAAAATCAGCTGTTTCCACCTGAATACCGGGTTGGCCAGTGAATGGGGGAAGTACGGGTTCTGCAGAAGTGGTGGGCACCCAATCAGGATTGGTGAATTCTGCAGGAAGGACACTATGTGATCGACGGGCCTGCCTTTGTCTTCTTCTTGGTGGCAGCGGGACACTACTTGTGCTTGCCACCTCGCCAGCTTGAACTGCACTTATGGGACTCGCCACGTCACCAAGTGTTACTGCAGTGCTGGTTTGACTACGTCCAGGGTGTACTAGGCCGCTGGTGCTTGCCAGTTCACCAGAAGGAATAGCGGCGCTAGTACTTCTCTGCTCCATACGAGAGACCTGCGGTTCCTGCACCTCAACAACATCAGAAGATCGGGATCGGGTACGCCTGACCTTAGCAGGGACCTCACCTCCGTCGCCAGAGCTATCTGTCATGGAGCCGCTGTCGTCTACTGGATCGTATTCTGAGCCTGATTGTGACAGATGAGTGACCTCCTCTTCACTATCTGACATACTCAGAAACAAGTAGGCCTGTTCACTAGTGTACTTGCGATTTGCCATTTTGGGCTCTAAATTTAGTAGTACACTAGTGAGATTCACAGGAAAAAAAGCTCCTAGGCTGCTGGCGACAGAATCAAAACGCTACCAAAAAAAACTGTTAGCGATCGCAGGGATCAGGCCTGACTCTGCGAACGCTGCAGTTATGTGTGCTTAGTGTTTTGTAAGTGACAGTGATCGATCGATACTGCACTTGGGTGGGCTGGGCTGGGCTGGGCGGAGGGGGAAAACGCAGGTGCTAGCAGGTATCTGGGCTGATCCCGCTAACAATGCGTTTTTTGGAACCCTAAACTGCTGGGACGCTAGTATAGATCTGATCAGATCAGATATTGATCTGTTCAGATTCTATACCACTAAGGGAGGCGTATGCTTTGCGCGTGGGTGTTTGCGGTACTGGCACTAACCTGGGGCGACGCAGACCTTATTTGACCCTAAAACCTAATTGATATCACCCGCCGGGCGATCAGGGGGTTAAACCGATAGTTGGGTAATAAACGGCGGGTGCCCTGACAGTATAAAAAAACAAGCTAACTAACCAGCGTCACCCGTAACAGTTATACGGTGATCACTGGTGAAAGGGTTAACTAGGGGCAATCAGGGGGTTAAAACCTTTATTAGGTAATATATGGGGGTACCTGACCTATAAACCTATTTATAATCCTATATAAACCTGGCGGTTACCTAAAAAAAAAAACTGGCTACCTAGCGACACCAGTGACACTAATACAGCGATCAGAAAAACGATCGCTTAGTGACACTGGCAAAAGGGGGTGAAAGGGTTACCTAGGGGGCAATCAAGGGGTTAAACCTTTATTGGGGGGGGGGGGGTAGGGGGCTACCTTAGACCTAAAGGGGCCTAAAACTAACTGCCCTGACAGTTATTGCAGTCACACTGACACTAAATGCAGTGATCAGTAAAATAAATGATCACTGCAATCAGTGACACTGTGACTGGGGGGGCAGGGGGGTGATCTGGGGGGTGATCAGGGGGTGACAGGGGGGTGGAATGTGTGCCTATGTGTGCCTGGTGTCAGTGTAGTGTTTGTGCACTAACCTGATGTCTTCACAGCTCGGCGTCCCGGTCAGAAAGACCGACACGAGGAGCGTGACATCACTTCCCCTTGCCTGTGTTTACAATTACACAGGAAGGGGAAGCATCTCATTGGCCAGAGCGATCGCGAGGGGGTGGCCAGAAACCACTGGCCGTCCCCTCGTCCCGCATCGCTTCTGGAGCCATCCCGACCGTCCCCGCCGGCGGAGGGGGTTCCGATCGGACACCCCAACCGCCGGAAGAATGTCACGTACAGGTACGTGATTCTGCCTGTACGTGCCATTCTGCTGACGTAAATATACATGGGGCGGTCGGGAAGTGGTTAATCACCTCTGGGGGTTTTTATTTTTTTGTTAAATAAACAAAAAAAGACAGAAAATTGTGGGGAAAAAAGGGCATCTTTCTTTGTTTCTGTTATAAAGTTTTGCAAATAAATACGGTAATCTTTCTTCATAGATTTAGGCTAAAATGTATTCTGCTACAATTCTTTGGTGAAAATAACCCAAATCAGTGTATATTATTTAGTCTGTAGGAAAGTTTTAGTCTACAAACTACGGGATATATATCTGAAAATTGATCAATCCGAAAATGTCAGGGCGGTATAAATACCCCCCAAATGACCCCCTTTTTAGAGAGTAAATAGTCCAAGGTATTTAGTAAGAGGCATGGAGAGTTTTTTGAATTTTTTTTTTTTGTCACAGTTTTTTTTGAAAATGAAGAAATTAACCAGTTCCCAACCACTCTATAGCCAAAAGACGTCTACAGCGCGGTTGTCCAGTTCAGGGAGGACATCCAAGGACGTCCACACCCCCCTGCACAATCCCTCGGGCACGCACCTGGCACGCTCTGTGGACGCTAGGTCCTTCCAACACAGCTGATCAGCGGCCCTTTACCATGTGATCATTTGTGTCCAATCAATCCAATCCAATAAACAAACTTGACAGTTTTCGGCATTCACAGCATGACGAGAGGAGAGTCGGTAACCAGCAATTCTTAAGGGACATTTACACTGGTATCAGGGCACTTATCACTAGTGCCCTTATTATCAGTGAGCCTATAAGTGCCCATCAGTGCTGCATATCAGTGCAGCCTCATCAGTGCCACCTATCAGTGCTGCGTATTAATGCAACCTATTAGTGCCATCTATCAGTGCTGTGTATCGATGCCAACTATCAGTGCCACTTATCAGTGCCCATCAGTGCCGCCTATCAGTGCAGCCTCATCAGTGCAGCCTCATCAGTGCCATGTATCAATGCCATATATCAGTGCAGCCTCATCAGTGCCGCCTATCAGTGCCGTGTATCAAAGCCACCTATCAGTGCCACATATCAGTGCAGCCTCATCCGTGCCGCCTATCAGTGCCCATCAGTTCTGCATATCAGTTCTGCCTATAAGTGCTGCCTATCAATGCTGCATATCAGTGCAGCCTATCAGTGCCCATCAGTGCCGCCTATCAATGCCACCTATCAATGCCACATATCAGTGCAGCCTCATCAGTGCAGCCTCATCAGTGCCACCTATCAATGCCACATATCAGTGCAGCCTCATCAGTGCAGCCTCATCAGTGCCGTGTATCAATGCCACATATTAGTGCAGCCTCATCAGTGCCACCTATCAGTGCCGTGTATCAATGCCACATATCGGTGCAGCCTCATCAGTGCCCATTAGAGCAGCCTATCAGTGCCCATCAGTTCTGCGTATCAGTTCCGCCTATAAGTGCTGCCTATCAATGCCGCCTATCAGTGCCGCCTATCAGTGCCGTGTATCAATGCCACATATCGGTGCAGCCTCATCAGTGCCCATTAGAGCAGCCTATCAGTGCCCATCAGTTCTGCGTATCAGTTCCGCCTATAAGTGCTGCATATCAGTGCCGCCTATCAATGCCGCATATCAGTGCAGCCTCCTCAGTGCTGTGTATCAATGCCACATATCAGTGCCGCCTATCAGTTCCCATCAGTTCTGCGTATCAGTTCCGCCTATAAGTGCCGCCTATCATTGCCGCCTCATCAGTGCCGTGTATCAATGCCACCTATCAGTTCAGCCTCATCAGTGCCGCCTATCAGTGCCCATCAGTGCTGCGTATCAGTGCCGCCTGTCAGTGCAGCCTCATCAGTACACATCAGTGAAGGAGGAAAATTACTTATTACTTATAACAAAAACTAAGAATAACATTTTTTTTTCTTATATTTGGTCTTTTTTTGTTTTTTTAGCAACAAAAATTAAAAAGCCAGTGGTGATCAAATACCACCAAAAGAAAGTTCTATCTGTCTGAAAATGATAAAAATGTCATATGGGTGGGGTGTTAGATGACATTCAAAGCGGCGATAAAAGCTGAAAATTGGCCTGGGCAGGAAGGGGGTGAAAGTGCCTGGTACTGAAGTGGTTAAAAAAAAAAAAAAAAAAATTGTGGTAAATGTACTGTGGGCACCTTACCTCTAAATTAGTGCCAGCTGTCCGTATACAACCAGCACTCATGCTTGACACATGGCAGACACATGTAACACAAAATAAGTCTTCACATGCGCAAATTTTAATTTGAAAAAAAAAAACATTGACCAGCTGAAACTTCAAATTAGAAGAAAAGAGGTTTAACCTTAAACTACGAAGAGGGTTCTTTACTGTAAGAGCGGCAAGGATGTGGAATTTCCTTCCACAGGCGGTGGTCTCAGCGGCGAGCATCGATAGTTTAAAAAAACTATTAGATAAGCACCTGAACGACCGCAACATACAGGGATATACAATGTAATACTGACATATAATCACACACAGAGGTTGGACTTGATGGACTTGTGTCTTTTTTCAACCTCACCTACTATGTATGTAACTATGAAACCAGAAGCAGAGAAAATTATATTTTTTTATTTTTTGTGGCGGTTCCTATTCACAATTTATAAAAGACTGGCCATAAATGTGGATGCCAACCCATGATAGGGTCCAGGAAGAATCTCTACTAACAATATTCTGCCACAGTGTTGAGATACCACTCAGGCAAAGGGACCTTGGACTAGACGCCGAAGAAGGACCATGAAGGGGAAAGCACACATTTTACACTTTGCAATCGAAATGAACAATTTTGACCTTTAGTATGTACCGTATATACTCGAGTATAAGCCGACCCGAATATAAGCCGAGGCACCTAATTTTACCACAGACAACTGGGAAAACGTATTGACTCGAGTATAAGCCTAGGGTGAGAAATGCGCAGCTACTGTAAGTGGAAAAGAGGGTAAACAATGCCCATTTGCAGCCTCACTGTGCCCATTTGCAGCCTCATTTGCAGCCTCACTGTGCCCATTTGCAGCCTCACTGTGCCCATTTGCAGCCTTGCTGTGCCCATTTGCAGCCATAGGTCCCTCAAGCTTCACCTTGGTAGTTAAGGGTTCCTAGATGCCCCCTAGCTGCAGCCAAAATTTGGGGTCTCTGGACCCAAAGGGTCCCGAAATGACATTGCTGCAGATGGAGACAGTTGACCGACTTTGGGGCCTTGTATCTCGGGGCCAATTGGGGCTAGGAACCAAATCTAGCACTACAACTTATCCAAAGATGGGGTTCCTAGCACCAAGTGACCCCGATATACGAGGCCCCAAAGTCGGTTCGGAAAATGTCATTCTCTGCTGCAGAAAAGTGCTTGACATTTTCCGACCCGACTTTGGGGCACCGTATCTCGAGGACACTTAGTGCTAAGAACCCCAGCTTTAGTATTCAAACCCAGTGGGACTAGCACTACAACATATCCAAAGATGGGGTTCCTAGCACCAAGTGACCCCGAGATACGGGGCCCCAAATGGGGTTGTAAAATGTAATATCTGCTGCAGAAAAGTGCCTGAATCCAGTATAAAAATGTGCTGAAAAACTCAGCTTATACTCGAGTATATACGGTATCCCTTTTCTCTATTTCCTAAAAAAATAACACAAATCTCATATTTTTTTTAACCACTTCATTACCCGCCCATGTACATATGACGCCCACAAGGTGGATCTCCCATCCTGGGTGGGCGTCATATGAGGTCCTCCCATTCCCGGCCGCCTAGGGGTGCGGGACCGTGGAGCTGTGAGTGTAAACACACAGCTCCACGTCCTGTCAGTGGAGAGGAGACCGATCATGTGATCCCAGTACGGAGGAACACCGATCGGTCTCCTCCCCTTGTGAGTCCCCTCCCCCCACAGTTAGAATCACTCCTATAGGGAACACATTAACCCCTCCAGCGCCCCCTAGTGTTACCCCTCCCCTGCCAGTCACATTTACACAGTAATCAGTGCAATTTTATAGAAACGATCGCTGTGTAAATGTGAATGGTTCCAAAAATGTGTCAAAAGTGTCCGAAGTGTCCGCCGCAATGTCGCAGTCACGAAAAAAAAAAAAAATCGCAGATCGCCGCCATTACTAGTAAAAAAAAAAAAAAAAAATGCAATAAATCTATCCCCTATTTTGTAGACGCTATAACTTTTGCGCAAACCGATCTATATACGCTTATTGCGATTTTTTTTTTACCAAAAATATGTAGAAGAATACGTATCGGCCTAAACGGAGGAAAAAAATAGTTTTTTTTTTTTTTAAATGGGATATTTATTATAGCAAAAAGTAAAAAATATTGTGTTTTTTTTTTCAAAATTGTCGCTCTTCTTTTGTTTATAGCGCAAAAAATAAAAAACGCAGAGGCGATCAAATACCACCAAAAGAAAGCTCTGTCTGTGGGAAAAAAAGGACGTCAATTTTGTTTGGGTGTAAAGTCGCACAACCGCGCAATTGTCAGTTAAAGCGAAGCAGTCGCAAAAAGTGCTTTGGTAAGGAAGGGGGAAAAAATCGCCTGGTGCTGAAGCGGTTAAAGAAAAATGAAGCCATTAATGCCCTTTTTCCTGAACAAATGTCCTCCATGATTGCAGATTTCATTACCACCCAAGATACGGTAGTGATCCCCCCCCGGTGTCTCTTCTGCTTTGGGTGATCTCTCGGAGTCGGGATCCTTCTGGATTCAGTGTCACAATTGTGTCTCGGTCAGCCCATACGCTGCTGTCATAGAGAACTCTTCTTTTTCCCAGTAGACGGCTTCTCTGCGGCGGGTACCGGGTCGATTTTGTTTTACTTTTACCGATGTCTTATTTTCTTTTATCGCTGGAAGAGATGAGATGTTAGGGTCTTATTTTGGGCAGCCGACGTCCATAAAGGTCACAAAAAAAGCATTAACAAACATGATGAAATGTATACAGTTTTCTTGAAAATGTATTCACACCCCTTGACATTTTCCACATTTGTCACGTTACAACCAAAAACGTGTAGCGGCCATAACCCTCGATGGGGCGGCCTTGACTTTTGGGCTTACCGGTTACCTCCGCTCGGCTTGTTCCTCCAGGTCTAGGGGTTCCCAGGGTTAGTACCCAACAACTTTGCACGCTGACACCATAAAAGTCCTTTAGAGAGGTTTTTATTTGCAGGGGTAACATCCAACAGACACAGTCTCATGTGGGAACAGAGGGCAAGGGTGAAGAAACTCAGGCACCTTGAACTGCTAAGTATACGAAAGTCTCTATTCGCCAACCCAGAGAGTAGCCACTCTAGCCAGAGATTATGGCAGTCAGCACTTGAATTACGAAATTTGTAAAGTCTCTGACCTTGAATCAAAGTGGCACTCAGGAACAAAACAGGAACCTTTCCTCAGTACTTGGAACGTTATCCGTCTCCTTGACAGTATTAGGAAAGTGTGGATTCTCTAGTGTCCTTGACAACCCAGCAACCAGGCACTTCTCAGGATGCCAGCTTGTTGGCCCTCCTCCAAAGAGTCCTCCCCGGGTCGCTTACACGAGCTGCGGTGCCCCTCCAAGTTGAGAGCGCACCCGGACGCCTTGAATCCTCCCTCAGTCACTGCGCCTCAGGCCAGCCGGTTCCGCGACTCAGGAACAGATGGATCCTTGCCCCAGACCAAGCGGGTCTGTGGTGCTTGTCAAAGCAACCATGTTGCGGGGCGGCACACATTCCCCTGACCGGGACCCCTCGCGGGGCTACCCCGGTCCAGATCCAGGAACAGGCAGCTCTGGCCTAACGAACCCCGAACACGTGTGTGACAGACCTAGCCGGGACAGAGGCTGTTGGAGGGGACTGAATGCGAGCCTCTTGCCTTGCGATTATGGGCCCTGGCATTTGGGGGAACGGTGCTCTTTGAGCTGCATGCCTGGGGACCCCTGAGCTGGTGTTACTTGGATTCAGGTCCATGCTGGCCCCCCAAGACACATAGACTCTGGATATGCATTTGCCATATTAGCAATAGACTGAATGACACTGTTGGGACACAAGCTGTCAGATGCTAATGTCATGAACTCCAGCCAGCCTGTCTGTTGTGTAAATGAGTCTAGTCTGGCTTGTAAGAGTATTCCACACATTGTTGTTTGTGCTAATTAACCCTGTGTTGATGTTTATGGTAATAGCTCACTGAATGACTATTCAATAGCTAAGAGCCGAAAAGTCTTACCCTGAAAAGTCTTCTCTCAGTCAACTAGTCTGGGTCAATGATTAGATAATTAGCTCATGCTAATTAGGTTAGGTTTTAGTCATCCGGCTGTATATATTTGTGTGACATCTCAAATAAAAAGATTTCCTGATGTACTCCAAGACTGGTGTTGTCTAGTTCTTGGGGGTTCCTATAGCCAGATCCATTGGACTCAAGTTCCAGGACTTAGGAAGCGGTATACTGACGGAAGGTTCCGTCACAACGTGACTCAAGCATCTTAAGTACCCTTCCCCAGACTCCTCAGCGGGGCCAAAACGCACCCACTGATTGGCTCCGAGGAATGCCGGTACTCAAACGTCCAACCAGGCCTGGTTCTGATCCTGTGTACCTCACCGCACACATGATCAGGCAGAACCCCAACACAGCCCAGCCAAACTGGTGCCAAAGCTTCCCTATCCAATTAGCTCTCAGAACCCCTTTACTGTTCTGAGAGACAAAAATAACTAAATTTACAATAGCGGACACCTTGAAAAGGTGTCACCACCTACAAAACGCAAATGTATTTTGTTGGGATTTTATGTGATAGACCAGTGATGGCGAACCTCGGCACCCCAGATGTTTTGGAACCTCATTTCCCATGGTGCTCAGGCACTCTGCAGTGTAGTGGGGCATCATGGGAAATGTAGTTCCAAAACATCTGGGGTGCCAAGGTTCACCATCACTGTGAGAGACCAACACAAAGTGGCACATAATTGTGAAGTGGAAGGAAAATGATAAATGGTTTTCAACGTTCTTTTACAAATAAATATGTGAAAAGTGTGGCGTGCATTTGTATTCAGCCCCCCTGAGTCAATACTTTGTAGAAACACCTTGATAACACTCTGATACCCCTAACTAAAATCTAGTGGAACCAATTGCCTTCAGAAGTCACCTAATTAGTAAATAAAGTCCACCTGTGTGTGATTTAATCTCAGTATAAATACAGCTGTTCTGTGAAGCCCCCAGAGGTTTGTTAGAGAACCTTAGTGAACAAACAGCACCATGAAGGCCAAGGAACACACCAGACAGGTCAGGGATAAAGTTGTGGAGAAGTATAAAGCAGGGTTGGATAATAAAAAAATCTCCCAAGCTTTGAACATCTCACGGAGCTCTGTTCAATCCATCATCCGAAAGTGGAAAGAGTATGGCACAACTGCAAACCTACCAAGACATGGCCGTCCACCTAAACTGACCGGCCGGGCAAGGAGAGCATTCATCAGAGAAGCAGCCAAGAGGTCCATGGTAACTCTGGAGGAGCTGCAGAGATCCACAGCTCAGGTGGGAGAATCTGTCCACAGGACAACTATTAGTCGTGTTCTCCACAAATCTGCCCTTTATGGAAGAGTGACAAGAAGAAAGACATTGTTGAAAGAATGTCCTAAGAAGTCTAGTGAGGGACACAGCAAACATGTGGAAGAAGGTGATCTGGTCAGATGAGACCAAAATGTAACTTTTTGGCCTAAAAGCAAAACAATATGTGTGGGTGGAAAACGAACACTGCACATCACCCTGAACACACCATCCCAACTGTGAAACATGGTGGTGACAGCATCATGTTGTGGGGATGCTTTTATTCAGCAGGGACAGGGAAGCTGGTCAGAGTTGATGGGAAGATGGATGGAGCCAAATATAGGACAATCTTAGAAGAAAACCTGTTAGAGTCTGCAAAAGACTTGAGACCGAGGCGGAGGTTCACCTTCCAGGAGGACAACGACCCGAAACATACAGCCAGAGCTACAATGGAATGGTTTAGATCAAAGCATATTCATGTGTTAGAATGGCCCAGTCACAGTCCAGACCTAAATACAATTGAGAATCTGTGGCAAGACTTGAAAATCGATTGTATCATGACAAAATGTGGGAAATTTCAAGGGGTATGAATACTTTTTCAAGGCGCTGTATATATAGTAAAGAGAATGACCTTGGAGGTGCCAAGTCTGGGTAAGACCAGCACCAAATCTGGTCCACAGCTGCCTCTTGGCCTATCAATATATCTTGAACAGAATCTGGCATAAACCACTTGCCACCCACCCACAGTACATTTACTGGGGGTGGGCGGTCGGCAGCTCCAGGCTAAGCAGCGTATGGGTACGTCACGGTTTACCTCCTGGTTTTCGGGCCCGGTTGATTTTTTTTTGCTGTGATTGGCCACAGCACGAGTCTGTCAGCAGGTTACAGCCAATGATTTTGGCTGTATACCTGCTGATCAGCTGTGGCCAATCAATAGCAGCACAGATCAGTGTGTTTTTTGTAAACAGAACACACAGGATCTGTCCGGTTTCTCCCCTCCCTGAGCTCTTTTTCGTTCAGGGAGAGAAGCCGCCATATTCTGTGTGGGTACAAGCAGCTCATGTTAGGCCCATTTAGCCCCTCAAGTGCCCTCCAAAGTTAACCATTTGATTGCCCTGCCACCCAGTGTTATTAGTACAGTGACAGTGTACAGTATTATCACTGATCACTGTTCTAGTGTCACTAGCGACCTCAAATGTCCGTTAGTCAGTGCCCCTCCCCACCAGTGTCTGTTAGCATCAGATTGTCCGCCACATTAGTATATGTTTTCTCTTTCAGAAAATGTAAAAGGGGGGGGGGGTGGCGGTAACTAAATCAGTAGGGGTTGCTGTATGTACGTGAAGCTTCTTTGTTTTAAATATATATATATACCTATTTTTGAGTCAAGCGTCCTGCCAAAAATCAGAATGGTTCCAGCCATGAAAGCAGCCAAGGATAATATAATTAGGAGTACGGCCCACCAGCGTGTCTGCGAAAAGAATTGAGGCAACAATTACATGTCAAGGGTTTGTGTACAGATATTAGCAAACATGTGCAGTCCCCATCCAAGACACAACAACAGGTTCTCTTTAATCCAACTACCCCTCCCCCCACCACCACCAGCCTTCTTCCTCTGCACATATTCATCTTTCCTTTACCCCCCCACTCCATGATTGTTCTTTCATCCGAACTAATACAGTGTCTTTTAATATATGCTATTACAATTTATGTTTTTTATCCTAGATAATGAGACCCTTTTTCTTTTCTTGCACTTAATGAATCCCAAATGTGTCCTGAAGAAGTTCATCAACGAAACGCGTTGACGCATTAGAGCTCATATCATATATTTTTATGTATATGATTTTTAATGTTATTTTTCCCAGCTCCTTTTTTCCTATGTACCACATGTATTATTATATTCAATAAATATTAGTATTTTTTTTTGTACACCTTTTGTTTGCTGTGCCTAAAAAGTCGGACCTGGGGCTACCTTTTGGGAAACCCATACTTTCTGTATTTCTAAAGTATTTACGGATGAGGCACTAGACATGTGCACAACAAAAAAATTTGTTTATTTTCATTTCTTTTTTTTTGTTTCCGTTGATTTGTATTGATTCGTATTTTCGTAAGAGTTATTTTTTCGTTGATTCGTTTTTTCGTTAGTTTAATTTTCGTTTATTCGAAATTCGGATGCATTCGTATTTATTCGTACGTTTGTAACATTCGTAGATTCGTAATCGGAGCATAATTCATAATGTTATGTAATGTGTATACTATTATTACATTTTAAGAGACACGGAAAATTACGAATCGGAAAAAAAAGTTACGAATGTACGAATTTTTTTCGTTCAATCCATTCGAAGCACGTTAAGCAGCGCCATTGTAAGGGACACAGAAAATTACGATTCGAAAAAAAAAAAAAAAGTTACGAATGTACGAATTTTTTCTCTCAATCCATTCGAAGCACGTTAAGCAGCGCCATTGTAAGGGACACGGAAAATTACGATTCGAAAAAATAAAAAATAAAGTTACGAATGTACGAATTTTTTTCGCTCAATCCATTCGAAGCACGTTAAGCAGCGCCATTGTAAGAGACACGGAAAATTACCAATTCAACAAAAAAAAAAGTTACGAATGTACGAATTTTTTCGCTCAATCCATTCGAAGCGCGTTAAGCAGCGCCATTGTAAGGGACACGGAAAATTACCAATTCAACAAAAAAAAAAAAGTTACGAATGTACAAATTTTTTCGTTCATTTTCATTTTCGTTGTTCCTGTTTTCGTTTTTCGGATTTTCTTCATTCGTACATTCGTTGTTTCTAATAATTTTTTTTCGGATTTTCGTTGTTTTTCGGATTCGTTCGATTCGAGCGATTCGTTATTCGTTAAAAAATTTTAGCGAATCGTTCTTTCATTCGTACGAAAACGAACGAACGAAAATAACGAAAAAAAACGAAAACGAATTGCACATGTCTATGAGGCACTGCGAGTGCTTTTTTCTCTCTTTTGTTAAAGAGGAAGTAAAGCCTCCTCCAAAAAAAAAAAAAAAAAAAACGGAACCTGCAAGGCAAAGGCATAATGAGCTAGTATGAGCTAGTATGTATGTATGTATGTATCATGTATAGCTCATTATGAATGACTTACCTGAGAACGAAGCCCCCGAAGCGACCCTCATCCACGACCTTCTGCGCCGCCATCAAGCCCGGAGTGACTTCCGGGTCTCGCTGCTCCAGCGCTGTCATTCGCTAGAGCGGCAATGACGTCACTCCCGCGCATGCGCACGAAAGCGGCATATCGGCGTGAACTCGGCATGCGCCGTACGCCTGCGCGCCGCTGTCTACAGCGCATGCGCCGTAGACAGAGATGCCTGTTTTCTTCTAAATATCTCCTAAACCATGTAGGTTTAGGAGATATTTATTGGACCTACAGGTAAGCCTTAATCTAGGCTTACCTGTAGGTCAAAGTGGTTTACAACCACTTTAATCCATGTGACAGCATTGGGCCAATCAGCGCTCTCACACGGGGCGCCTATACCCCTGTGTAAGCCTTTTTTTTTACCTTATCCCTCACTGCCCAGCAGCAGGCGCTCTCTTCTTTCTTTCCATCCTCTGGGTTGTAGGCGCACCCTTGGCATCCTTATGCCCCCGTACACACGAGCGGAAATTCCGCCAGCGAAAGTCCGATGAGAGCTTTTGGTCCGAAAATGCGACCGTGTGTACGCTCCATCTGACTTTTTCTGCCAGCAAAAGATTGAGAGCAGGTTCTAAATTTTTCGGTCGGAAAAAGTTCCGATCGGAAATTCCGAACGTCTGTACCAATTCCGACGCGCAAAATTCCTACGCATGCTGGGAAACAATTCAACGCATGCTCGGAAGCATTGAACTTCATTTTCTCGCCGCGTCCTAGTGTTGTACGTCACCACGTTCTTGACGCGTCAGGTAGGTTAGTGTGTGTCAGGTAAATTAGTGTGTGTCAGGTACGTCAGTGTGGGTCAGTGTAGGTCAGGTAGGTCAGTGCGCGTCAGGTAGGTTAGTGTGTGTCAGGTAGATTAGTGTGTGTCAGGTACGTCAGTGTGGGTCAGTGTAGGTCAGGTAGGTCAGTGCGCGTCAGGTAGGTTAGTGTGTGTCAGGTAGATTAGTGTGTGTCAGGTAGATTAGTGTGTGTCAGGTACGTCAGTGTGGGTCAGTGTAGGTCAGGTAGGTCAGTGTAGGTCAGGTAGGTCAGTGCGCGTCAGGTAGGTTAGTGTGTGTCAGGTAGGTTAGTGTGTGTCAGGTAGGTTAGTGTGTGTCAGGTAGATTAGTGTGTGTCAGGTAGATTAGTGTGTGTCAGGTACGTCAGTGTGGGTCAGTGTAGATCAGGTAGGTCAGTGTAGGTCAGGTAGGTCAGTGCGCGTCAGGTAGGTCAGTGTAGGTTCAGGTAGGTCAGTGTGTGTCAGGTAGGTTAGTGTGTGTCAGGTACGTCAGTGTGGGTCAGTGTAGGTCAGGTAGGTCAGTGTGCGTCAGGTAGGTTAGTGTGTGTGTCAGGTAGATTAGTGTGTGTCAGGTACGTCAGTGTGGGTCAGTGTAGGTCAGGTAGGTCAGTGCGCGTCAGGTAGGTTAGTGTGTGTCAGGTAGATTAGTGTGTGTCAGGTACGTGAGTGTGGGTCAGTGTAGGTCAGGTAGGTCAGTGTAGGTCAGTGCGCGTCAGGTAGGTCAGTGTAGGTCAGTGCGCGTCAGGTAGGTCAGTGTAGGTTCAGGTAGGTCAGTGCGCGTCAGGTAGGTTAGTGTGTGTCAGGTAGATTAGTGTGTGTCAGGTAGATCAGTGTGGGTCAGGTAGGTCAGTGCGCGTCAGGTAGGTTAGTGTGTGTCAGGTAGGTCAGTGTGGGTCAGTGTGGGTCAGGTAGGTCAGTGTAGGTTCAGGTAGGTTAGTGTGTGTCAGGTAGATTAGTGTGTGTCAGGTAGGTTAGTGTGTGTCAGGTAGGTCAGTCAGTGTGTCAGGTAGGTTAGTGTGGGTCAGGTAGATCAGTGTGGGTCAGTGTAGGTCAGGTAGGTCAGTGCGCATCAGGTTTCTGCACATGCAAAGATGCGGTTCAGGTCTTTGGGACCTGGGAGAGTCACTCAGGGCATCTAAGGAGATTTCCAGCACAGACACTAGAAGTGTGAAGCTCCCAGATACCACATGCAAGAGAGAAACCTCCCTCTCAGGTGTGCAGACGTGCCTCAGGTCCCTCCCAGGTCCTAAAGAACAGGCAAAGGTCTTCTACACATCAAAGATGGCGGCATGGGAGAGGAGAGATGGGACCACTACATTGGGGGACTACATTTACTCTTGAAAATTATCCCCTTAAAATCTTTGCCCACCTAATACACATGATACATAACACTTTTTTGGGGACACTGCTACTAGAAAAATGACAATTTCCGAAGCTATTACATATATAAATGTCCTGTATGTATGTAGAAGAGCTTACCTTCATCCACGCTGCCGGGTCCCGCTCTATCACTCTCAGGAAGGAATTCTTCAGCCTGGCAATGGGCCCATCGGCATCAACAAAGCGGCAGACATGGAATTTATCACAGTAGCCTTGCCTCTGTCCACAAGGTGCCCCTGGTGAAAGGATTATTACGGCCCTATTGAAGAGGTGGGACAGCCCTGGAGATTTTGTACTTTTGCAGGAGGACGGGTCACCTGTTAGATAAGAGCGATACGGAGCGATAAGATAATGGTCACAATTTATGGTATAAAGACATCAAACTGCAAGGGAATTGTCCCCTTCAAATATGTGCAATTCGTTTAGTTCCAAATTCATTTTTTAACGAAATTTTGACAAATCCGTTAATTCCGAAATCTCCGAAATTCATAATTTCGGAAATTTAACATTTCGGAAATTTGGAATTTAATAATTTCCGGAATTCGAAAAAACGGAAATTAGGAAATTTGGAAAATTGGAAAATCTGCAGTGTTCCCCTTTACATAAGAGTTCCCTTTCACTGTAAGGGGGAATCCTGCAGACTCTGATGTAAGGGGGAACTCTGTGCTGGCTGGGTTATAGTATCCTGACCTTCATGTCAATGGACAAATATGGTTTTTGACTTTTCTTTAACCTAAACACATTGCTAATAGCACTAGACATTTGCAATTTGTTTAGTTCCAAATTGGTTTTTTTTAACAAATTTTTACAAATTTGTTAATTACGAAATTTTTCGAATTTTTTAAATTCCGAAATGTCCGAATTTCGTAAATTTACGAATTTTATTTCGGAAATTTCCCAATTTCCGAAATTTCCCAAAATTGGAAATTTTGGTAATTCGAAATTCAAAAATTCAGAAATTCAAAAATTCAGAATTTCAAAATTCCAAAATTCTAAAATTTGGAAATTCGGAATTCGGAAATCCAAAAATTCTAATATTCGGAAATCCGAAAATTCGAAATTTGGAAATCCGAAAATTTAAATTTTCGAAAATTCTAAAATCCGAAAATTCTAAATTCTGAAATCCGAAAATTCAAAATTCGGAAATCCGAAAATTCGAAATTCGGAAATCCGAAAATTCGAAATTCGGAAATCCGAAAATTTGAAAATTCTAATTTTAGGATTTCCGAATTTCTGAATTTTAGAATTTCCAAAAAAGTGCACATGTCTAAATAACACTAGCTTATGTTTATAGTTGAAATATTGATATTTGCACAGTTCAGCACTGAAAACTGTTATTTTAGGTACTTTTTTTCAGTGCCAGTAAAAAAAAATGTGACCCTGTCAGTAATTTCATGATTTTCACCAGTAAAAACTTGGTGTCGTTTATAAATTTTTGCATCCTGCCAGTAAATTTCACTTTGAGGGGGGGTTGGCAACACTGCCCTACAGGTACGTAGTTTTACTCAGCCGGGCCGCCTTGCCGCAGTAAATGTGCAGAAGGCGGTATGGAAGAGGTTAAAGGAGACTTCATCAGGGTGCAAAGTGTAGCCAGCTTCATTGCCAGTCACTTTGTAGGTTACCTGGCATCTGGCAGCACAGCTGGCACATCTCATACGTGTTCTCTGTAGTACAATCACATTGTTCTAAGCCAAATTTCACACAAAGAGACTTGCTGCACACCTAAGAAAAAAAGAAGATACAATACAGTCATTGGTGGGCAATGTTAGATAAAATTTATGCATGTTTGAAAAAGATTGCTTAGAAGTAGAATAGATTCAAGTTACACGGAGTTGTTTGGAGTCCTTGAAATGCATATAAATCACAGAGATAAGATAGTTCATTTTTAGTTTACAAGAAAATAAACTTTTGACAGCTACAGCCTGATAAGATAAGAACATCTTATACAGGTGGTTCAGAAATAATTATGTGGAATATGGGAAAGTTATGTACAGTACATTAATTAAGTGTGATAGGGTCAAACAAAGGTCTGCTTCTGCCCTCATTGAAACTGTTAAAATACATTGAATAAGAAAACACTGATATGTATGTATATATTAATAATTAGACAATATTGAATAAAGTAGTTGGCTTTGTGTAAATATATATATGTATATGTGTATACACATCTGTTATCCTTGAGTTGGTTGAATTCGTTGGTTGAGTTGGTTGATGAATAAGAGCGAAGACTTTAGGAGTGTGTCTATGGGAATGTTTGACCATTCTTCCAGAAGCGTATTTGTGAGGTCAGGCACTGATGTTGGATGAGAAGGCCTGGCTCGCAGTCTCCGCTCTAATTCATCCCAAAGTTGTTCTATCGGGTTGAGGTCAGGACTCTGTGCAGGCCAGTCAAGTTCCTCCACCCCAAACTCGCTCATCAGTGTCTTTATGGACCTTGCTTTGTGCACTGGTCCAAATCATTTGGTGGAGGGGCGATTATGGTGTGGGGTTGTTTTTCAGGGGTTGGGTTTGGCCCCTTAGTTCCATTGAAGGGAACTCTTAAGGCGTCAGCATACCAAGACATTTTGGACAATTTCATGCTCCCAACTTTGTGGGAACAGTTTGGGGACAGCCCCTTCCTGTTCCAACATGACTGCCCAGTCTCCGCTCTAATTCATCCCAAAGGTGTTCTATCGGGTTGAGGTCAGGACTCTGTGCAGGCCAGTCAAGTTCCTCCACCCCAAACTCGCTCATCCATGTCTTTATGGACCTTGCTTTGTGCACTGGTGGGCAGTCATGTTGGAACAGGAAGGGGCCGTCCCAAAACTGTTCCAACAAAGTTGGGAGCATGAAATTGTGCAAAATGTCTTGGTATGCTGAGGCCTTAAGAGTTCCCTTCACTGGAACTGAGGGGCCAAGCCCAACCCCCGAAAAACAACCACCGCCATAACCCCCCCATCCAACAAATGATTTGGAACAGTGCAAAAAGCAAGGTCCATAAAGACATGGATGAGCAAGTTTGGGTTGGAGGAACTTGACTGGCCTGCACAGAGTCCTGAACTCAACACGATAGAACACCTTTGGGATGAATTAGAGCGGAGACTGCGAGCCAGGCCTTCTCATCCAACATCAGTGCCTGGCCTCACAAATGCTCTTCTGGAAGAATGGTCAAACATTCCCATAGACACACTCCTAAACCTTGTGGACGGCCTTCCCAGAAGAGGTGAAGCTGTTACAGCTGCAAAAGGGTGGAGCCAACTCAATATTGAACCCTACGGACTAAGACTGGGATACCATTAAAGTTCATGTGTGTGTAAAGGCACATAACGTTTTTAGAATTTTTAGTGTTGGGAGCTAGCAGGGGGGGGGGGGGGGGGTAGTTGAGATAATTACTCACTGTTGGGTTTAGGTTAAAGTAAAAAACTTAGTCTTGAAAAAAAAAAATGTATTGCCTAAAAGAGATACTAAGTGTATATAGAGTATGTATGGATCACGCTGAACTCATTTTCACTGTATGATTTAGAATAGATTAACTCCTATATCACTAGTTCCATCCAGTGGCCAGAATGTGGTATTGTCTTCTGAAATACCTCAAGGAGAAATTATACTGCATTTTGGCCACTAGATGGAGCTAACGATACAGGAGTGAATCTACTGGAAAACATACAGTAACATTTCATTCAGTTTCCACAAATGTTTTCCGACATTCGTGCAACAAATGTCTCTTTTGTAGCTCCTCCCTCCTCGCACGATGCTGTAGCCTGTAGACTATGATGCACAGGTAGATTCTTGGCACACCTGGATGGATGAACTCCTGTGCACATGCATGTCAGGCAGGTCTTCCCGGCCAATCAGAATGACCCTAAACCCAGACAAAGCAATGGGTAAGATGTCAGCATTGGCGATGGAGCTTGTGACATCACTGGAGGGGGGAGGGGAGTATTGGAGGGTTGAAGTCTTAGGATGGTGGTATATTGTTGGGCAACATTTTAGGTATCACAGATTACAAAGCTCCCAGGAATACACACACAGCCTACATACACACTGTGCTGTATACTCATGATAGTGGTACACCCAGAGAAATGACTTACCGTATTTATCGGCGTAAAACACGCACTTTTTCCCCCTTAAAATCGGGGGAAAGTCGGGGGTGCGTGTTATACGCCGTTACCCCCAAAAAAAATGGCAAAAAAGGCAAGCAATGCTGAAAAATAGCAAGCGCTGCCGAAAAAACCCGAAGCGCGGCCGAAAAAGAGTCGGCTCGGCTTTTTCCGGGGGCGCTTCGTTCTTCTTCGCCCGTGCTTCGGGTTTTTCCGGCGGCGCACGCGACAGCGTCTCGGCGGCGGGAAATTTAAACCAGGAAAAGAATGAAAATGACGCTGGCAAGCTAGAATGGCACTGGGCAAGGCTGCAATGATGCTGGGCAAGCTACAATGATGCTGGGCAAGGCTACAATGACGCTGGGCAAGGCTACAATGACGCTGGGCAAGCTACAATGACGCTGGGCAAGGCTGCAAATGACGCTGGGCAAGGCTGCAAATGACACTGGGCAAGGCTGCAAATGACGCTGGGCAAGGCTGCAATGACGCTGGGCAAGGCTGCAATGATGCTGGGCAAGGCTGCAATGACACTGGGCAAGGCTGCAATGACGCTGGGCAAGGCTGCAAATGACTCTTAAATGTAAGTTGTTTTTTTTTCCCTAAACTTCCCTCCTAAAACTTTTTTTCCTTAAAATGCCCTCCTAAACTTGGGGTGCGTGTTATACGCTGGTGCGTGTTATACGCCGATAAATACGGTATATAAGGTTTTCTCCTATTACCCCATTCAGGCATATTCTGGTTCCGTATTTGCACAAGGTGTAGTTGCTCTTCGGGGTGGGGGCGGGGCATTTGGCCGACTCTCCTGTGCAGAAGTCCGCAAAAGTGCATTCCGCCTCATCGCGACATCGCTCTCCTTTAGCTTTGAGTTCACACCGCTGGCTGCAGCATTGTCCTTGGCTGGGACTGAGGAGATGAGGTTATAGGCTATTAGGTATACATTAAATATATATATATATATATATATATATATATATATATATATATATATATATACACACAGTATAATGTCAGGCTGTAACTTCCCAATGAGATAGAGATATTGAGATAGAGATATAGAGGTAGAGATATATAGAGATAGAGAGATAGAGAGATATAGAGATAGAGAGATAGAGAGATATAGAGATAGAGAGATAGAGATATAGATATATAGAGATAAAGAGATAGAGAAAGAGATATAGAGGTATAGAGATAGAGATATAGAGATATAGAGATATAGATATAAAGTTATGGAGATATGGAGATATAGAGATAGAGATATAAAGTTATGGAGATATAGAGATAGAGATAGAGATATAAAGTTATGGAGATATGGAGATAGAGATAGAGATATAAAGTTATGGAGATATGGAGATATAGAGATAGAGAGATAGAGAGATAGAGAGATAGAGATATAGATATATAGAGATAGAGATATGGAGATAGAGAAAGAGATATAGAGATATGGAGATATAGAGATAGAGGTATAGAGATATAGAGAGATAGAGAGATAGAGAGATAGAGAGATAGAGATATAGATATATAGAGATATGGAGATAGAGAGATAGAGATATAGAGATATAGAGATATAGAGATAGAGATATGGAGATAGAGAAAGAGATATAGAGATATGGAGATATAGAGATAGAGGTATAGAGATATAGAGAGATAGAGAGATAGAGAGATAGAGAGATATAGAGATAGAGAGATAGAGATATAGATATATAGAGATATGGAGATATAGAGATAAAGAGATAGAGAAAGAGATAGAGAGATAGAGATATAGAGATATAGAGATATAGAGATAGAGATATAGAGATGGAGATAGAGATATAAAGTTATGGAGATATGGAGATATAGAGATAGAGATATAAAGTTATGGAGATATAGAGATAGAGATAGAGATAGAGAGATAGAGATATAAAGTTATGGAGATATAGAGATAGAGATATGGAGATAGAGAAAGAGATATAGAGATAGAGATATGGAGATAGAGATAGAGATATGGAGATATAGAGATAGAGGTATAGAGATATAGAGAGATAGAGAGATAGAGAGATATATAGATATAGAGATAGAGATATATAGATATAGAGATAGAGATATAGAGATAGAGGTATAGAGATATAGATAGAGAGATATAGAGATCGAGAGATAGAGATGGAGAGATAGAGATTTGGAGATAGAGATATAGAGATAGAGATATGGAAATATGGAGATAGAGAGATAGAGATATAGAGAGATAGAGATATGGAGATAGAGATATGGAGTATAGAGATAGAGAGATAGAGATATGGAGATAGAAAGATAGAGATATAGAGAGATAGAGATAGAGATAGATATATATATATATATAGAGAGAGAGAGAGAGATATAGAGATAGAGATATAGAGAGATAGAGATAGAGATATAGATATATATATATATAGAGAGAGAGAGAGATATAGAGATAGAGATATAGATACAGAGATATAGAGATAGAGATATAAAGATAGAGGTATAGAAATATAGAGATAGAGAGCTATAGAGATATAGAGAGATAGAGATATGGAGATAGAGGGATAGAGATATAGAGATATATATATAGAGATATAGAGATAGAGATATAGATATAGAGATAGAGATATAGAAATATAGAGATAGAGAGCTATAGAGATAGATAGAGAGATAAATAGATAGATAGACAGTGCCTTGAAATTTTCCACATTTTGTCATGCTACAACCAAAAACGTAAACGGATTTTATTGGGATTTTATGTGATAGACCAACACAAAGTGACACATAATTGTCAAATGGAAGGAAAATGATAAATGGTTTTCGAAATTTTTCTACAAATAAAAATCTGAAAAGTGTGGGGGGGGGGACATTTGTATTCAGCCCCCTTTTACTCTGATACCCCTAATTAAGATCTAGTGGAGCCAATTGCCTTCAGAAGTCACCTAATTAGTAAATTGAGTCCACTTGTGTGTCATTTAATCTCAGTATAAATACAGCTGTTCTGTGAGGCCCTCAGAGGTTTGTTAGAGAACCTTAGTGATCAAACGGCATCATGAAGGCCGAGGAACACACCAGACAGGTCAGGGATAGTTATGGAGAAGTATAAAGCAGGGTTCAGGTTATAAAAGAATCTCCCAAGCTTTGGACATCTCACGGAGCTCTGTTCAATCCATCATTGGAAAATGGAAAGAGTATGGCACAACTGCAAACCTACCAAGACATGGCCGTCCACCTAAACTGACCGGGCCGGGCAAGGAGAGCATTCATCAGAGAAGAGCCAAGAGGTCCATGGTAACTCTGGAGGAGCTGCAGAGATCCACAGCTCAGGTGGGAGAGTCTGTCCACAGGACAACTATTAGTCGTGTTCTCCACAAATCTGCCCTTTATGGAAGAGTGACAAGAAGAAAGACATTGGAGAAAGAAAGTCATAAGAAGTCCTGTTTGTAGTTTGTGAGAAGCCATGTGGGGGAGGGGAGCAAACATGTGGAAGAAGGTGATCTGGTCAGATGAGACCAAAATTCAACTTTGTGGCCTAAAAGCAAAACGCTATGTGTGGAGGAAAACTAACATTGCCCATCACCCTGAACACACCATCCCCACCGTGAAACATGGTGGTGGCAGCATCATGTGGTGGGGATGCTTTTCTTCAGCAGGGACAGGGAAGCTGGTCAGAGTTGATGGGAAGATGGATGGAGACAAATACAGGACAATCTTAGAAGAAAACCTGTTAGAGTCTGCAAAAGACTTGAGACCGGGGGGGGAGGTTCACCTTCCAGCAGGACAACGACCCGAAACACACAGCCAGAGCTACAATGGAATGGTTTAGATGAAAGACTATCCATGTGTTAGAATGGCCCAGTCACAGTCCAGACCTAAATCACATTGAGAATGTGATTTAGCAAGACTTGAAAATTGCTGTTCACAGACGCTCTCCATCCAATCTGACAGAGCTTGAGATATTCTGCAAAGGGGGAGCATGCGCGGATGCCTGAGCGGGCGGACGTCCTAGCTTGAGCTCCGCTCCGAGGGGGGAGAAAGCCGGAGGACTACGGTCCCAGCGGTACCGCGAACGGTACATTTCAGCTACACAAGCCGCTCCTAGACCCCAGGTGACTATACAATGGTCCTACGAGCCCAAAAAGCTAAAACGAAAGGTACTTTAGCTAAAACTGCACCTGTTAGGCAGGCTTTGAAAATGGCGGCGGCAGCCTCCTCACAGAGCATCACACAGCATAGTAAAACAGCGCCCTCACAGACCACAGAGGAGAATGCTGACACAGAATCTGACCCTGAGGTATCTCAGTACAATACTAATGAAGATATGTTTAAAAAATTTGAAACTATGCTCCACAAAGCTTTAAAGAAGACATCTGATAGAATTACAGATAAACTGACTAAAGAAATTAGAGAACTGGGCCAGAGAACAGTGGATGACCTTGATAGTTTTAAACAGCAAACTACCTCAGAGATTGAAAATCTAAAGGAAGAAAATATTTTATTACAGTCACGTTTAGAAGATCAGGAAAATAGGGACAGACGAGCGAACTTGAGAATTAGAGGAATTCCTGAGACAGTCCTCGATCTCTCGGCGACCGTAACAGCATTATTTCAGGAATTACAGCCTGGCATTCCCGTCGACAGACTGGAACTGGATAGAGTGCACAGAGCGTTAGCTCCCCGCAAAGCTAATGGCCCACCCAGAGATATAATTGCTAAATTCCATTACTATAGAACCAAAGAGCAACTTCTGGCGGCTGCTAGGGACAAAGATTCCCAGCAATTCCAGGGCTATACATATCAGCTCTTTGCGGATATTTCTCCTCTCACGGTAGCCAAACGTCGTGCACTAAAACCACAGCTTCAAATTCTGCAACAACATCATATTACATATCACTGGGGTTTTCCTTTCTCTCTAAGGTTTACTTTTCTGGAAACTAAATACGTCTGTAGATCATCGGAAGACTTGCAATCTGCCTTGGTCGAAATGGGCATCGCTGATAAAGCTACGCCAAATGGCCACCTCCGCAGATTTTCGGCCTCAAGCTCTCCTCAGCATAACAATATGTCAGCCCCTGCAGGTACCTTTTCATCTTCTCGACAGCATATGCACAAAAGAGGTCGTTTTGAAAAGCAAAGCCCCTCCAATGTAGATTCTATGGACTGACATTTTCATCTAGCTAGTTTTGTTAGCATTTGTCCCCAGCACTCATTGCTGGTTGAGGAATTAGGAAAAAATGACTCCAACACCATCACTCTGCTCTCTACCCTCACGAGGGAAAATTATTATTTTTTTCTTGCAAAAGCTAGGCCTTTTTGTTTTTTCATGTATGTCCATCAGGCTCTTACATCTTAATACCAACTTCTGACATTTTCTTTTTGGGTTTTTTTTTTCTATATATATATATATATATTATTTTTTTTATATATATCTATATATAGATATATATGTATACCCTTTATTTTTTTTAATTATTATCTTTTCTCTCTTAGAGTAATCACATTAGTAATTGTACTAATAAATCTAGAGAAAACTTTTTTTTCTTTATATGTATATATATCTCATTTCCCATTTAGATTCTTAACCGAAACGGTATTTGGACTAACAATTTGTTTTTTACTATTCCCGTGGTCCTCCGGTACTCTTCTCCCCTCAGGAATTTCTTGCTGCCCCCTGTTCCACCATCACATACCCGTCAGGATTATGCGGGTCCCTGATGATGGCTTTGGAACCTCTCGGAACATTTTAATTATGCTCCGAAGACGTTCCCATACCCTATGTTATTATTTTTTATTATTACCAATATTTTATTATAAAAGGGTAGATCGATTTTTTATTTTTTCATGTTTTACATTCTTCTTTTTTGCTCTATATATTATTTTCTCTCTTCAGGTGGTGATCACGAATCTAGAAGTAAGTTGTATTGTTACGCGTATAATGCACTCTGTCAAACAGTCATGGCCCCTATAAACATTTTATCTTTAAATGTACAAGGGTTTAATACTCCCCATAAACGCTCAAAAGCTATGCGCACCTTCCATTCTAAAAAAGCCCATATTATATGCTTGCAGGAAACCCATTTTAAGGAACAGACTCATCCTAAATTCCTCTCATCAAATTATCCACAGTTTTATGTAGCCTCTGCTTCGGTTAAACAAAGAGGTACCCTCATAGGCTTTCACCGTAACACTCCATTTACTCTTGTGTCACAATTAAATGACCCAGAGGGTAGATATATTTTGATAACTAGCCACCTTGCTGACGCCCCCATCACGGTTGTCTCTTATTACGCCCCTAACAAAAAATCACTAGCTTTTATGTCGCATCTTTTTCAACTTATTGATACACACAAATTTGGTACATTAATTATTTGTGGAGATTCCAATGTCACGGTATTCCCCTTCCTTGACAAATCCCCGATTTCCCCTAGTACGAATTCCTCCAAGATGTCCCTACAACCCTTGCTTACGTCGCACAAACTAGTAGACACATGGAGAGAACTTAACCCCACCAGCAGACGTTATACACATTATTCATACCCACACAAATCATTCTCTCGCATAGATCACATTATTGTTCCATCTAGTATGCTACCAGAAATAATCTCATCGAAAATTGTCCCAATACCATGGTCTGACCATTGTGCAGTTTTCACCACTTTTGCTTCAACTATACCTAGATCTCATGATACTACATGGAACATTAATGATACCCTATTGACCCACCCATCCCATAAATTGTTAATTGAGCAAGCGTAATCTGACTATATCTCCTCAAATGATACAGACGATGTTTCTCCCCTGACGTTGTGGGAAGCCCACAAATCTGTTATTCGAGGAAATTTGATACGTCTAACATCAAAGCTTAAAAGGGAGCGTAAACTTCTGTTTGCGAAATTGGAAACAGCCTTCAACACGTCCCACTCAAATTTTCAATCCTTCCCGACCATTGCTAACCACACGAAACTAGACAAAGCAAGACTTGAACTAGACCTATTTTTAACTGACTCTGCTGACAAAATATTGCGCAAACGCCAACATATCCATTACCTCAAAGATAACAAACCTGACACTCCTTTGGCACGTAATTTGAAAAGGATACAAAAGGTACAGACTTCCTTCAGACTTAAAACTACACGTGATGGATACACCAGTAACCCAATAAAAATACTCGAAATATTTCATTCTAATTTATCTAAAATATATTCCGCAGGCCAAGAGTTTGATAACGCAAAACCTGATATTATATTCTCCAACATAAATCTCCCTACCCTAGATCAGCTACAACATGATAATCTCGAACGACCTATAACTACCCCTGAAGTCCTGAATGCAATAAAACTCTTGAAACTCAATAAAAGACCGGGCCCAGACGGGTATTCAGCTTTATATTATAAGCAATTTTCGAATATATTAGCGCCTCTTCTGACTAAAGCCCTTAACTCTATTCTAGAGGAACATTCCTTCCGCACAGAAACACTCACCTCTATTATAGTGATGATTCCTAAACCACACTCAGACACTACTTCCTGGACTAATTATCGCCCTATATCCCTCCTTAACCTTGATATTAAAATATTGGCTAAAATATTAGCTATTCGTCTCAATAACGTTATAGGTCAGTTAATACACCGTGATCAAACTGGCTTCATGCCTAAAAGACAAGCAGGAGATAATATCAGACGTGCTCTTCTTCTCATAAACACAGCCAAATCTAGACGTATTCCCTCATGCCTTATTTCTCTAGATATTAAGAAGGCGTTTGATTCTATCTCGTGGCCATATATGCATTATACGCTACAGAAATGGGGTTTTGGGAATCATTTTTTAAAATGGATTTCCTCGCTGTATGATAGCCCAAAAGCATATATTAAATATGCCGGTTATAAACCTGCTATGATAAACATATGTAGGGGTACGAGGCAAGGATATCCCCTATCCCCCTTGCTTTTTGCCCTTCTCATCGAACCATTAGCACAATTAATCAGGACAAGCCCAGATATCAAAGGTATTGAATTAGGCGGTTACCAGCATAAGATGTGCCTTTTTGCAGATGATATTCTAATATTCTTATTTCACCCATTTATATCTGCTCCGAATTTATTGAATGTATTAGACAAATTTGCTACAATTTCCGGACTTATAGTTAATCCCACTAAATCGAATGTGCTCAATGTCTCCCTAGAACAAAAAGACCTCATACACCTCCAAGCTACTTTACCATTCCACTGGGTCTTTACCCAGTTACCGTACTTAGGTGTTCAACTTACAACTTCACTTAAGGACTTATTTAGAGTTAACTATCTCCCTTTACTGAAACAAGTCACTGAATATATGAAACAATGGGCTTCTTTCCCGCTATCTTGGTTGGGAAGGATTAATGCAATAAAAATGTCAATTTTATCGAAATTCCTTTACTTATTTAGGGTGTTACCTATCCCACTACCAGCTTATTTCCTTAGAATACTGCAACGCAGAGTCTTGGCCTTCATTTGGGGAAAAACGAAACCACAGATACCAAAGACCACATTATATCTTAGCAAATTGAGGGGCGGAATAGGTTTACCAAACTTTACCTCCTATTATTCTGCTGCACAACTCTCTATTCTCACGAAATACCACTCAATAGAGGAAACACCCCTTTGGGTGATGATTGAATCGGTGGAATGTGATCCTATGTCTATTGCCAATATTTTGTGGATACACCCTAAAGATAGATCTCACATCTCTAACCTCATTACGAAACATTCCTTATCTATATGGGATAAATATGGTAAACCTTCCAATCTTCAATCCCCACATAACCCTCTTCTTTCCTTCCTTGGGAACCCAGCCTTTTACCCTGCCTGGAGATATCCGAAGTCATTTTCAGTTTGGTCCAAATTAAAATTATCTCGATTTTATCAAATATGTGATAACTCCACCATTTTGGAATTTCCATTACTGTGTGACACCCATAGACTACCAAGATCTGAAACATTTAGATATCTGCAAATCAAAAATTTCTATACACCTCTTCTCAGTACTGGTACATTGCTTAATCAAATGACCCAATTTGAGCGTATTTGCATGAGCGACCCACATGTTAGGGGTGTTATATCTATGATTTATCAACAGCTTACTACTCTCCCTAAGGATATGTTACCTTCATATGCAGATAAATGGGCATCAGATATGAACCGTGTTTTCAACACTAATGACTGGTCCAATATTTGGCTGGCTACTAAAAGTTCATCCCCAAATTGCTATGCTCTTGAAACCAATTTTAAAGTATTAGCGAGATGGTATCTGGTACCTGCCAGAATCGCCAAGTTTTCCCCAACATATTCTATCAATTGCTTCAGAGGTTGCCCTTCACCGGGTACCCAACTCCACATATGGTGGGAATGTCCTGTGGTACATGAATTTTGGATAAATATCTTTGCTATGGCTTCTAAAGCTTTAGAACGTTCAATCCCTCCGGATCCAGCCATAGCTCTTCTTAACCTGAAGCCCCCATCGCTAACACACCCTCAATTTAAGTTATTTCTCCAGATTAGCACTGCTGCGAAACAAACTATAGCTAAAGCCTGGAAATCCAAAACTCTAATATTAGCGGAAGCCAAACATAGAATGAATAGAGCTTTAACTCATGCTAAAATGTCGGCCATAGAAGACGATAATATTGATAAATTTAAGCAGATTTGGCAACCATGGGTAAAACACTACCTTCCCTCTGATTTTGACCAGTTATTAATGTTACCTCAATAGTCTATTCAGATATCGCTAGCAGATATAATGCATCACTCTATTTAATGTGTAAATCACCACCTGGAGAGAATCTCTCCTTCTCTCTTTTTTCATCCTCTCATCTTTCTCTTTATCACCCTTTCAATCCTTTCCTTCCTTCATTTTTTTTCCTTGCTACTTTTTTTTTTTTCCTTTGCTAACATATCTTGAAAATTTGCGCATAATGTTATGCTACCCTTACATATACTCTTTTTGGCATATGAATTTTGCCTATATTTTTTCAATATTGCTTTAATCACAGTAATACCTGTTTCTTTTAATTGCCCCCACTTTGCCACAGTTTGAGCAAATTTGGGGTGGTAAAGTGGTCGGGAGGCAAGACTTTACTGTTACAAGATGTGTTTGAGGGTTACTCTTCATCTCCCTAGTGCATTATTAACTAGGCTTTTTTTTCACAGTGTTCAACTCCTAACACATTATGCTATAATTTAATGTGCATTTTACTTATGATATTACTTGATATTGTTCTTTACTTTCAAGATATCCCATGTATGAATATGAATATATGTATTATATCTTTTCTGTATTTTCTTTTATGCACATTATTGTTTATGTTTTATATTTGAAAATAAAATTCTTTGAACGAGAGATATTCTGCAAAGAAGAAGAATGGGCAGAAATGTTCCTCTCTATATGTGCAAAGCTGGTAGAGACACCCCCAAAAAGACTTGCAGCTGTAATTGCAGTGAAAGGCGGTTCTACAAAGTATTGACTCCGGGGGGCGCCATACAAATGTACCTCCCACACTTTCCACATATTTATTTGTAGCAAATATTTAAAACTTTTTATAATTTTCCTTCCACTTCACAATTATGAGCCACTTTGTGTTGGTCCATCACATAAAATCCCAATAAAATACATTTACGTTTTTGGTTGTAACAGGACAAAATGTGGAAAATTTCAAGGGGTATGAATAATTTTTCAAGGCACTGTGTGTGTGTGTGTGTGTGTGTGTGTGTGACGGATCCTGTACTCAAGGTGTCCGCCGTAAATGCTTCCTAAGTCCTGGAACATGAGTCCAATGGATCTGGTTATAGGAACCCCCAAGAATTAGACAACACTAGTTCTTGGAGTACATCAGGAATAACTTTTATTTGACATGTCACACATATATACAGCCAGATGACTCACACCTAACCTAATTAGCATGAGCTAATTATCTTAATCAACACTGGACTCCTTCATTCAATTGCAGGGTTAATTAGCACACACAACAATAGGTGAAACACTCCTACAAGCCAGACTATACTCATTTACACAACAGACAGGCTGGCTGGAGTTCATGACATTAGCATGTGACAGCTTGTGTCCCAACAGTATCATTCAGTCTCTTACTAATATGGCAAATACATATACAGTCTATGTGTCTTGGGGGGCCAGCATGGACCTGAATCCAAGTAACACCAGCTCTGGGGTCCCCAGGCTTGCAGCTCAAAGAGCACCGTTCCCCCAAATGCCAGGGCCCATAATCGCAAGGCAATAGGCTCGCATTCAGTCCCCTCCAACAGCCTCTGTCCCGGCTAGGTCTGTCACAGTGTGTATATATATATATATATATATATATATATATATATATATATATATATATATATATATACACACACACACAGTAAAGCTTAAACTTAAGCTTAAGCTTAAACTTCACACCATCATCCGAGCGGTGTTTAGTCAGCCAGAACAGCTTACTGAGGAGGAACAGGAAGTGAGAAATTCAGACAAAGAAAAAACATTTAGAAGGGAAATTGAAGGAAAAGGTAAGTGAACCAACAATGCACGAGCTTAAAGGAACCTATTTAGAAAATAAAAAACGAACCTTTACAACCCCTTTAAGTGGTGAAGCTGCATTATTATAATGAAAAAATGTAGATGTTTACAGAGGCTCTTAATGGTGTCACCCACCTGCACTGTTTTCCTGGTTTCAATGTACACTGTAGACCCTCTCCAGCATTGGCGCTGTGACAACAGGTGTCATTGTCATTGAACCCCACGTCACATTGTTCCCCAGCCTCTACAATCTGGTTACCACATGTTGGCCGGTCACTCTCTGCAATGAGAAGTACATGTCATCCAGTGAGACTTTTTTTTTCTAGAGCAGGAGTCTCCAAGTTCCGGTCCGGGGGGGGGGGGGCGTCAATGGGGTCCTTTGCATGCCTTTATCTGGCCCTTGGGGGCACTATTCCTTCCACTGACATCAAAAAATGGGGCATAATTCCTACCACTGACACCAAAAATGGGACACTTGGCCTCCCCATAATATCAGAGGTGGGGCACTGTTTACACCCACTGACGCCAGGACAATGTCTACAGTCCAGCCCTCCTAAATTCTGAAGGACGGTAAACTGGCCCTTTGTTTAGAAAGTTTGGAGACCCCATGCTCTAGATCAGGGGTCTCCAAACTTTCTAAACAAAGGGCCAGTTTACTGTCCTTCAGACTTTAGGTGGGGGCCAGACTGTGGCCAGTAGGAGTAGAAAATGTCCTGGCATCCAATGGGAGTAAACAAAGCCCTATCTTTGGTGTCAGTGGGAGGAACAGTGCCCCACCAATGGTGTCAATGGAAAGAATCGTGCCCATTCATTGGTGTCAGTGGGAGGAATTGTGCCCTTTTGATGGTGTCAGTCGGAGAAATAGTTCCCCGTTGTTGGTATCAGTGGATGGAATAGTGCCCCAAGGGCCAGATAAAGGCAAGCAACAGGCCACATCTGGCCCCCGGGCCGCAGTTTGGAGACCACTGCTCTAGAGCATTACTATAGATAAAATATACACTATATTGTCAAAAGTATTGGGACGCCTGCCAGGAACTTTAATGGCATCCCAGTCTAATGCCGCGTACACACGGTCGGAATTTCCGATGGAAACAGTCCGATGGGAGCTTTTCATCGGATTTTCCGTCCGTGTGTACGCCCATCGGTCTTTTTCTGTTCGACGGACTTTGGATTGAGAACCTGTTCTCAATTTTTCAGACGGAAAACCTTTCTATCGGATTTTCCGATCGTGTGTATGCAATTCCGACACGCAAAATTCCGACGCATGCACGGAAACAATTCGACGCATGCTCGGAAGCATTAAACTTTCCTTTTATAGTGCCGAACGTGTTTTATGCCGCTGTGTTACTGACTGTCGGAATTTGGTGTGACCGTGTGTAGGCAAGGCAGTTTGAGCAAAATTCCGTCGGAATTACGACGGGAAAACCATCAGAGCTTTTTCCGACGAGAATTCCGACCGTGTGCATTAGTCCGTAGGGTTGAATATTGAGTTGGCCCACCCTTTGCAGCTATAACAGCTTCAACTCTTCTGGGAAGGCCGTCCACAAGGTTTAGGAGGGTGTCTATGGGAATGTTTGACCATTCTTCCAGAAGCGTATTTGTGAGGTCAGGAACTGATTGTTGGATGAGAAAACCTGGCTTGCAGTCTCCGCTATAATTCATCCCAAAGGTGTTCTATCGGGTTGAGGTCAGGACTCTGTGCAGGCCAGTCAAGTTCCTCCACCCCAAACTCGCTCATCCATGTCTTTATGGACCTTGCTTTGTGCACTGGTGGGCAGTCATGTTGGAACAGGAAGGGGCCGTCCCCAAACTGTTCCCACAAAGTTGGGAGCATGAAATTGTCCAGAATGTCTTGGTATGCTGATGCCTTAAGAGTTCCCTTCACTGGAACTAAGGGGCCAAGCCCAACCCCTGAAAAACAACCCCACACCATAATCCCCCCTCCACCAAATGATTTGGAACAGTGCACAAAGCAAGGTCCATAAAGACATGGATGAGGGAGTTTAGGGTGGAGGAACTTGACTGGCCTGCACAGAGTCCTGACCTCAACCCGATAGAACACCTTCGTGATGAATTAGAGCAGAGACTGCGAGCCAGGCCTTCCTGTCCAACATCAGTGCCTGACCTCACAAATGCCTCAAACATTCCCATAGACACCCTCCTAAACCTTGTGGACGGCCTTCCCAGAAGAGTTTAACCTGTTATAGCTGCAAAGGGTGGGCCAACTCAATATTAAACCCTACGGACTAAGACTGGGATACCGTTAAAGTTTATGTACAAATATATAAATATACACAATATACACAATATATATATATATATATACACACAAAATAAGTAAATATACACAATGTCCTAATTCAATTTTACCTGGTGTAGGCCTTTCGGCTAAGGTCAAGTGTAGTAGTTGTTCTTATCATTGTCCACTAGGGGCGCTACTCCATAATTCTTGCCTTTTGACGGGGATGGCTGGCTGTATAGCATCCATGCTGGTATGATGGGGGTCCTGAGGGCCCTTCTTGTAGGAAAGAATCCGAATTAAGCGCCGACTGGGTAAGATTGGGTGTCGGGAGTATTTCCCTGGTGTGGAAGGGTTTCCGAGGGGCCCAGCGCCTCCTGCTTTGAGCAGTGCTGCCTTGTCTGGCCAGGGGTTAAGGAAGCAGAGAGCCTGCAGGGTTAAGTGCCCCCTGGCAGTGGCACCCCAGTGGTGCTCTTAGTATCACTATGGGTCTGTGACCCGCACTGTGAAAATGGGCATTAGGCCAGAACACAACTTATTTTTTTCTTCACGGCGCCTCATTAGGCCCTTTGGCAATTTTTCTTACCAAGCTGCAAAGGTCTAGAGCAGTGATGGCGAACCTTTTTGAGCCAGAATGCCCAAACTGAAATAAATACGTTGGTTTTGTGTTGCAAAGTGCCAACACGGCAATTTGCGAGAGAGGGGGACTGACCGAAAGAGAGGGTTTGTGTGAGAGAGAGGGGGGTGTGATAGAGAGGGGGTGTGATAGAGAGAGGGGTGTGATAGAGAGAGAGAGGGGGGACAGCGAGATTGAGGGGTGTGAGAGAGATGCTGAGAGGGAGGGGGGCTGAGAGGGAGGGGGGCTGAGAGAGAGGGAGAGAGGGGTGTGAGAGAGAGAGGTGTGAGAGAGAGGGGTGTGAGAGAGAGAGGTGTGAGAGAGAGGGTGTGAGAGATATGCTGAGAGAGAGGGGGAACAGAAAGCGAGAGGGGGAACAGAGAGAGGGAGGGGACAGAGAGGGAGGGGTGTGAGAGAGATGCTGAGAGAGAGGAGCAACAGAGAGAGGGAGAGGGGCTGAGAGAGAGGGGTGTGAGAGAGATGCTGAGAGAGAGGGGCAACAGAGAGAGGGAGAGGGGCTGAGAGAGAGGGGTGTGAGAGAGATGCTGAGAGAGAGGGGCAACAGAGAGAGGGAGAGGGGCTGAGAGAGAGGGGTTTGAGAGAAACGATGAGAGAGGTGAATTGAGAGAGAGGAGGAACAGAGAGCGGGAGGGGGGACAGAGAGAGAGAGAGAGAGAGATGGGGGACAGAGAGAGAGGGTGTGAGAGAGGGGGAACAGAGAAAGAGAAGGGGGACAGAGAGAGAGAGGGGTGCAAGAGAGATGCTGAGAGAGGTGAGCAGAGAGAGAGGGGGAACAGAGAGAGATGGACACAAAGAGGGGGAGACGGAAAAATAGGGGGGCTGAAAGAGAGGGAGACCTCCAACTCTGTCCTGGACCCCCTCGTGTGCCCACAGAGATGGCTCTGCGTGCCAGCTGTGGCACGCGTGCCATAGGTTCGCCATCACTGGTCTAGACCAACCTTTCTCAACCTTTTCTACACAGAGGAACCCTTGAAATAACTTTCCGGTTTCAGTGAACCCTCTGCTAAAAATGACTATGTCTTCAAGTCATGATGCCTTCATGTGGTGGTCAGTGGCAAGGATGCTCCTTATGGTTTTGGTCATTGGGAAGAATTCCCCCCTTTACAGATATCTAAAGTGGGAACTTTTCTGAGAGGCTGAAATTGCTCATTGCTCAAGGAACCCCTAACAACTTCTAAAGGAACCCTGACCAGTCTAGACACTGCACATGCACTGCCACCTTTTTCTTACTTACGGTACTTTTCTCCATGCAATTATATATGTGTGTTTTTTCCCCTCAAGGATTGTAGGACGTGGGTCTTCTAGCCTACCCTCTAGGAGGAGGATGTGTGGCCATGGGTATCCGCAGGTAGGGGCAAGGGGGGTCAAGTGCCCCCCCCCCCCTGGAATCAGGGATCAGATCTTAAATTCAGCACAGTTGAGTCGATATCGGGGGGCGGGCAGCCCGCACCCGGGTGCCACCAGCCAGTGGGGCGACACCATCAAGGAGCTGTCAAGTCCCCCCATCAGTGTAGTGTTACTTTGGCTCTTTTCCCTGCTCAGTCCAGCAGAGAACTCGGCGGCGCTGTGACAGGAGAAAGGCGAGCTGCAGGCGGTCAGGGGTTTCCCCCGCTCGCCCCCCCCCTTCTCCTGTCAGGGAGAAGAGAAGGCGGCTCTCACCAGGTCCCCCGCCCAGCTTCCTGCCCGCTCCGTTCCTTCCCTATTGGCCATAATTGAGGGCCACTCAAAGGAGACTAGGAGAGGAGAGCATCATGGGACATGTAGTCCCAAAGATTGGCTGCCCCATTTTCCACAGGGAGGAGGCTACAGCTCGATCAGGAGAGAGATTGAGAGACTGCAGCCTGGAAAAAAGCTGAGGGAGAGAGCGCTACAGGACAAAGAATGAGGGGTGTGCTGGGCGTAAGCCAGAGAGAGAGCCACGCTGCCCAGCGCCATCAGAGAGAGAGCCAGGCTGCCCAGCGCCACCAGAGAGAGAGCCACGCTGCCCAGCACCACCAGGGAGAGCCACGCTGCCCAGCGCCACCAGAGAGAGCCACGCTGCCCAGCGCCACCAGAGAGAGAGCCACGCTGCCCAGCACCACCAGTGAGAGAGCCACGCTGCCCAGCGCCATCAGAGAGAGCCACGCTGCCCAGCACCACCAGTGAGAGAGCCACGCTGCCCAGCGCCATCAGAGAGAGCCACGCTGCCCAGCACCACCAGAGAGAGAAAGACTGAGCCACTACCAGGGTACAGACATGCTGCACTACTGACCAGAGTGAGCGATCGTCCAGCCGGAGGGATCACTGCTGAAGTTTCTCCTCTGTGTCTGGTAAGAGGGCATGTTGGGCATTATGCATTACTTATCCTGGGGACTGTACTACGTCTGCAGTCTCTGACCATTATAATGTGATAATGACATTGTTGAAAAGGGGCGGTGCATAGTTCACCCTAAAATGATGACCACCCCCACCCCGAAAAAAGTTCTGCAGACGCCCATGTGTGTGGCCCCTAGGTACCTTCCTCTCCTGCCTTGGGGGTCTTTCATCGGGAGAGCCCACCAAACTAGTACTCATTGGTTGGATCATGTGGAGTGTGGAGCACCAGGACTTTTGGCTAGGGCTGCTTGAATATCCCTTACCCCATCAGGAGTCTTACGCCCCAGGGGGCTCAGGAAAGGGTCCTTCCTCTTCGACGGGGGGACCGGCAGGGAGGTTTTCATTGATCTGAACGCACCCCGTTGTTTTATTTTGGCTATTATTGGGAACATTATGGTCCTGGATCGTGGGACGCCGTTAGGCCCAGTTCATCACGTGGCTGCCCTGGCACATGCAGGATGGTTGGCATGTATGGCAGTATTGCTAGTAGTGGTGATGGTAGAGGAAGTATTATACGCAGTACTTGCTGATGACTTACCGACAAAGCATTGATCCTTCTTTATTTGTAGGAGAGATGAAATATAATTTATGGAGCAAGCAGAGAACTTGTCATTGTTGTACTGATTCCCATCAACGGCGCGTGGAAACATCAAATAATTTCCATACGGACTATTCACAGCGTACTTTGCACATTCTGTATCTCCATCATGCTGAAATTGAATGAAAAAATAAATGCTAAAAGATCCAAACTATCCTATAGTGATATATACTACTTTTATATTATTATGTCCAACTCTGGAGCTGGGGGCTTTTTGAGGTCTGTACACCCGCTGTGCCCATTATGAGGGGTTCCCACCATCCCTGTGCTGAGTTCTCAGGTCTGTACACCTGCTGTGCCCATTATGAGGGGTTCCCACCATCCCTGTGCTGAGTTCCCAGGTCTGTACACCTGCTGTGCCCATTATGAGGGGTTCCCACCATCCTTGTGCTGAGTTCATAGGTCTGTACACCTGCTGTGCCCATTATGAGGGGTTCCCACCATCCCTGCGCTGAGTTCATAGGTCTGCACACCTGCTGTGCCCATTATGAGGGGTTCCCACCATCCCTGTGCTGAGTTCCCAGGTCTGTACACCCGCTGTGCCCATTATGAGGGGTTCCCACCATCCCTGTGCTGAGTTCCCAGGTCTGTACACCCGCTGTGCCCATTATGAGGGGTCCCACCATCCCTGTGCTGAGTTCCCGGGTCTGTACACCTGCTGTGCCCATTATGAGGGGTTCCCACCATCCCTGTGCTGAGTTCTCGGTCTGTACACCTGCTGTGCCCATTATGAGGGGTTCCCACCATCCCTGTGCTGAGTTCTCGGTCTGTACACCCGCTGTGCCCATTATGAGGGGTTCCCACCATCCCTGTGCTGAGTTCCCGGGTCTGTACACCTGCCGTGCCCATTATGAGGGGTTCCCACCATCCCTGTTCTGAGTTTTTGGGTCTATACACCCGCTGTGCCCATTATGAGGGGTTCCCACCATCCCTGCGCTGAGTTCCCGGGTCTTTACACCTGCTGTGTCCTTATTGAATGAGTCATCTGCCTATATGTATTAGGCTCAACCATCTCCAAATAGCATAGTCCAGCTCTGTAAGCATTAGTAAATCTTAAAATTATTGTTTAAATGCAGGCCTTGGTACCAGTCTCCTACTGTCCCTATACAGCAGAGCTCAGACTGGGAGAACGAGAAGTACCACAGGGAGCTAGTCAGGTGTGTTGCAGTGCAAACAGCATGCTGATAGGAGGAGAGAGCAGACTGACAGTGTGCAGGGAAATTCCATTTTCAGATGTTACTTACAGGAGCGCCCATGCTGTGCCCCAGTTCATGTGCCAGGGTGATATGGACGACCCTCTGCGGTAAGTACTGCCCATACTTCTGTATTGTCACCACTCCCGTATTCAGAGATGCCTTTTCTGTGCTGTTTTGCATTTTAGCAAACTTAGAGCATATTCCTCCTAAATTTCCTGCAAAAAGATAATGTAAAAACGGCAATAATGTTTCAATTCTGGTTCTATTTGGATATTTTGGAGTTTAGTTAAAAAATTTTAAAAAATCCCAGAGCTATTCATCCTGTCAAACTGCATTGACTTTCGTTTTGTGTGAATATATGCTGGATTGAATGTTACTAGGCTATCTTCTCTCCAGGGTGAATGTTATTCATTCCTACAGCATAGAGTGAATCAGCAAAATACCGCATTTTGGCCACTAGATGGCGCTGATAAATACGTATTTGTGATGATCGTCAGCTCCATCTAGTGGCCATAAATGTGGTACGTTCCCGAGCCGCTCCATCTAGTGGCCATAAATGCGGTACGTTCCCGAGCCGCTCCATCTAGTGGCCATAAATGCGGTACGTTCCCGAGCCGCTCCATCTAGTGGCCTTAATGTGGTACGTTCCCGAGCCACTCCATCTAGTGGCCATAAATGCGGTACGTTACCGAGCCACTCCATCTAGTGGCCATAAATGCGGTACGTTCCCGAGCCGCTCCATCTAGTGGCCATAAATGTGGTACGTTCCTGAGCCACTCCATCTAGTGGCCATAAATGCGGTACGTTCCAGAGCCGCTCCATCTAGTGGCCTTAATGTGGTACGTTCCCGAGCCACTCCATCTAGTGGCCATAATGTGGTATGTTCCTGAGCCACTCCATCTAGTGGCCATAAATGTGGTACGTTCCTGAGGCACTCCATCTAGTGGCCATAAATGCGGTACGTTCCAGAGCCGCTCCATCTAGTGGCCTTAATGTGGTACGTTCCCGAGCCACTCCATCTAGTGGCCATAATGTGGTACGTTCCCGAGCCACTCCATCTAGTGTCCATAAATGTGGTACGTTCCTGAGCCGCTCCATCTAGTGGCCATAAATGTGGTACGTTCCCGAGCCACTCCATCTAGTGGCCATAATGTGGTACAATCACGAGCCACTCTATATTTTCTGAAGGAATAACGTTTGCCCTGGAGAGAAAATATCCCAATAACATTTGGTTTTGTCACGTTTTTTTTTTTTTTTTACCTGATCTCCCAACCCAGGCCAGCCCCAGGGTGCCACTGTAGTCACGGTTTGTCAGCAGGTAGGAAAGGCAGACGTGGTTCCAGTTATTTCTGGAATGAAGCATCAGCAGCTTTTCTATCCCGATATAAGGAGAACTGAGAGGGTTGTCCGGCTGCTCCTCCTGCATTATCTGTAGAGCGTAGAGGAAGGAGAAATGTCTCATTGTCAGTGGGTAAAATACTGTAATTACAATAACTGAAAGAACTACTCCGGTCCCGTTCTAATGTGCCAATCTGCTGGCAATGCTTACTCTTTAGTCTTGACCATTTTTTTTTCAGAGTCTAGGGATATTTTATATGTTTTATTTATGATGGTCAGCATTAAAAATTATTTTTACTTTTGTTTTTTTAAAATCTAAAATATTGCATATGAATATTATCTTTCCCCTACCCAGCCAGTATATGGAGCTCTCAGTTAATAGAACTTACAGAGCTCAGTAGCTCAAGTAGAAATAAATACACACATAAATAGGTCAGCGTTGTGACTCATCCCCCTCCCTCCCTCATTATAGCTCTGTCTAATGTTTTGATTTATTTCCTGACAGGGCAGTTTTTTCCACTGGGCATGCTGGGCAGTTGCCCGGGGGCCCCACTTGTCTAGGGGGCCCCATCCAGGGCTGATCCTCAGCAGCTGCAATCTGCTGCTTAATATGACTGACTGCACTGGTTGCTCACTTCACCGGCCGGCATCTAGCTAGCAACCAGTGATATCAATCAGAGGCCGCAGCTGCCCCAGCATTCATAGCGCACAGCGGCTGCCCCAGCATTCATAGCGCACAGCGGCTGCCCCAGTGGCTAGTGAACAGGCTCCGCCCACCTCTGCCATGTTCTTCAGACAACATGGAGAGGGAGCAGAAAGACGGCCCTTGATAGCTGGCGCTGCCTTGCTGCTATGAGTGACACACTGTACTGCACCAGGCCGGCGGCCTCAAGTAAGTCTAACAATGTCTACTTAAGTAAGTTCAAGTTGTGCATCAAACATAGCCACTGTCTGTGCCCCTCAAAAGCTGCCACTGTGCCCATCAAACAGCCACTGTGCCCATCAAACAGCCACTTTGCCCATCAAAGCTGCCACTGTGCCCAACAAAGCTGCCACTGTGCCCAACAAAGCTGCCACTGTGCCCATCAAACAGCCACTTTGCCCATCAAAGCTGCCACTGTGCCCAACAAAGCTGCCACTGTGCCCATCAAAGCTGCCACTGTGCCCATCAAACACAGCCACTGTGCCCATCAAAACTGCCACTGTGCCCATCAAAAGCTGCCAGTGTGCCCATTAATTGCAGCCACTATGCCCATCAAACGCTGCCACTGTGCCCAAACGCTGTCGCTGTGCCCATCAACTGCTGCCACTGTGCCCACCAAACTCGTGTTATTTTGTCCAAACGTTTTAATTGTTTAACGTGTTAATGTTTAAACACTGATTTTGTTGGAAGTACCAATAAATATAGCCTTATTGATCATGTGCATTTTTATTCTCGTGCATGATCGTGTAGACAAGGCCCCAGTGCGCTGTATTGCCCGGGGGCCTATAATGCTCTTAAGATGGCCCTGTTTCCTGAGTATCCAAAAAATTATAAATTGCAGAAAACAAACACTTACACACAAGGCCATACTTACATTTAACACTTTTACTTTAAAGTTAATATACTTAATGCCATTAAAATTCACTTGCTCAAATATTGCGTTTACAGCCATCAAATATCCAGCAATCTGAAAGAAGGAAAATAAAATTTAGATTGATAAATAATCCTTGTTTTGGTGAACCCATTATGGGGGGGGGGGGGGGGGGGGCACCCTGTTAGAACTACTATTAGAACTTGGTGGAGGATGCGGGCAGCCTAATATTGCCAAATGCTAGCCAGCAACAGTGCAATGTTGTCCAACAGCACACTAGTCAGCTAGAACAAGAGGCAAACCACTTAACCACCCAACAGATGCAACAACTGCATGAAAACCTCCAGACCTTCCTAGAGGATCAGCAGTAAGTGTAAGTGTCCATACAAGCCCTGTGAGAGAGACAGATGGTGACGCAAGGGCTAACTTATACACTATGACTGGTGGTGCAGAGTGCTTTATGGAAACTGTCTCTGAAGGACAATGTTGAAGCCTAGATCGGTATCTTTGAGAGAGTAACTGAATGTAAGAGGCTACATGAGGAGCAGTGGACTGATGTGCTAGCACCCTTTTTTTTTTTTTAGCAGAGGGGCTCCAAAGGGTCTACTTTTACTTAAAACCTCAGGATGCCAGGGAGTATCCTACATTCAAAAAATAAATCTTAGTCAGGCTCAAGGTTACCATAACCATCCAATCGCAGCATATGGACCAGGATCTGAACCTACGACCTCTGCTGTGTCCAGTAGTAGTTCTCCTTGCCAAGCCACTTGAGATGCTGGACAGCTTCCTATATGAACCCTTGGATAATCTTGTCTTATACCTTGTTCCTGGTGAACCTTGAACTCCTTGCTCCTCCCATGAACTTCCTATTTAAATCGGAGCTCCACCCTAAAGTGGAACTTACGCTCATCGGATTCCTCCCCCCTTCCGGTGTCACAATTGGCACCTTTCGGGGGGGGGGGGGGCAGGATACCTGTCTTTGACCAGGTATCCTTTCCCACTTCCAGAAGTCCGGCCAAAGGCCGCGATGTGGCCGTGACGTCACTGCGGGGCTCCCTCCTCCTCCTCCCTCGGCCGCCGGGCTAATAGGAGAGAGGAGCAGGGCCTCGCGCATGCACAGTAGGGTTCCCGGCGTGAAGCCGAAAGGCTACACTGCCGGGTACCCTTACCCGTAATGGCAGCGGCAGCACCCTACAGCTGATGGAGACATCAGCTGCGGTGCCGACATCGAGGGACTGCAGGACAGGTAAGTGTCCATTTAATAAAAGCCAGCAGCTGCAGTATGTGTAGCTGCTGGCTTTTAAATTTTTTTTTTTCCCGGAACACCCCTTTAAGCCATGCTTTTGCACTTCCTATTTTCCAAAATTATTGTGCTCTCTCCAGCTGATATCTTGCTCATTTCCGTACCTGCAGCAGTCCTTATGTCCACTACCACACGTTAACGACCTTTGGCTTGTGCCTCGACTACGCTTCTGCTTGATCCAAACCTACAACCACTTATTACAAACCTTTGGCTTGTGCCTCATCTACACTTCTGCTTGATCCAAACCTACAACCACTCGTTACTGACCTTTTGGCTTGTTCCTCGCCTAGGCTTAAATTTGATCCCATCCTGCAACCACTCGTTACTGACCTTTGGCATGTTCCTCGCCTACGCTTCCATTTGATCCCATCCTGCAACCACTCGTTACCGACCTTTGGCTTGTTTACTGACTATGCTTCTGCTTGATCCGAACCTGCTACATCTTCTACTGGACCCCACCTTGCTCTCCTCCTAGGGGGAAGATCCTGAGGACCGCCACCTGGTACTAACACGCAGCAAAACCCATCTCCACCATCAGGTGCTCTGTAGAATACTGGTTAGTACTTAGACTGCGAACCTCAGGTAAGTCTGCATCATCTACCAGGGTTACCTGCTTGTATACTTTTTCAGCTGTTCAGTGGGTGCATCTCTACTGCTTTAGATACTGGTCTCCGGACCGGCCCCTGACGGGGACAGGAAATTGACCCTAGAAAACGGGTGAGGTCATTACAACTGGAAATGCTTAACTCTGTTTAGATTGTGGAGCAAGTGGTCAGCAACCATTGCATCAGAGCCATGTCAGTTAGATGATACAATGGTACAATAGGCATACAAGCCCCAAGAGTGTGGATGAGCTAGTGTGGAGCTACATACTGCTACCAGTGTTGGTCATCTTACTTTAAAAAAGTAATTAGTTAAGTTACAAATGACTTCTCCCAAAAAGTAATTGCGTTAGTAACTCAGTTACTACATTGGAAAAGTAATTAGTTACGCAGGAAAGTAACTGACTTTTTTTTAAAATATTCTATACGTGTAACTAAGGGGCGGGTCTAGTATTACTGTAACCAAGGGGCGCATTTATTTTTATTGTTATATATCGTGTAACCAAGGGGCTGCTCTATTATTACTCTAACCAAGGGGCAGATCTGTTATAGTGTGTAAGCAAGGGGCGGGTCTATTATTATTATATCGTGTAAGGGGCGGGTCTATTATTATTATATCATGTAAGGGGCGGATGGCTACAGAAGAGGGTGAATGTTAAATTAATGGGCAGAGCTCGATATATAACAATAATAATAAATGCGCCCCTTGGTTACAGTAATACTAGACCCGCCCCTTACTTACACGATAGACGCCCCTTGCAGAGTAGCACGAGCATCAGGAGCGTGCGGCATCGCCTCGTACAATTACATGTTAACTGCGCCTGCGCGGTGTAGAGTTCACTCAGAGCTGTTTAGGTTCGGCAATTTTCGGAAGCTCCGTAGTCCTTCGTACTGCGCAAGCTCTGCGCCTGTGCAGTACAGGGGGGTCCTTATCCGGTGGGGGAACTTTTTCAGCAGGACACCGGAATTACAATACTGCCATCTAGTGGCGGTAGATGTAATTGGGGTAACTAAGCCAAAGTAATGGGAACTGAGTTACCATGAGGGGAAAAGTAATCAGTTAGATTACTCGTTACCCTCTAAAGTAACTGTGTTAGGTAACTCCGTTTATTTTAACTCAGTTACTTACATCACTGACTGCTACATAGGACTATCTCCGGGATCTGCCCAACATGGGGGTAACCCCTGGAAACAGGAAAACATCAACCTTGGGCTGATGTAGAGATACTGTCATATTATGTTGCTGCCGATTGCCCCAGTTTACATGAGCCTATAAAATGTGACCTGGGAAGAAGTATGTCACTATTCGCTAAGCCTGTTCTGGCAGCACAGCTTGGAACTTAGACTGGAAGGCAGATATCTCCTATTTTAATAGATGGACACCCAATGTAGGAATATCTAAACTAGACTCCAGAAGCCCAGTTATTTTAGACCATGCCAGTCTGATGGACCCTGCCATGCTTTGCTCGGGCCAAATAGAAGTACGTTGTATGCATGGCAATGCCAAAGACTATCCCACTGTGGTGCTCTTAGTGGAGACAACTAGTGGAACTGTAAAGCATGTCATGGGTGTGGTTGAGAATTGCTACACAGTAATGCCCCGTACCCACGGTCGGATTTTCCGACGGAAAATGTCCTATCGGACCATGTTGTCGGAAATTCCGACCGTGTGTGTGGGCTCCATCTGACTTTTTCCGTCGGAATTTCCGACGAAAAAAGTTGGAGATCCTGCTCTCAAATTTTCCGACAACAAAGTCCTATCGGACTTTTTCCGATCGTGTGTAGCGAATTCCGACGGACAAAGTGCCACGCATGCTCAGATCACATTACAAGACCAAAGCTATTGGCTACTAGCCTCTACGTAGTCCCATCGTACGGAACGAAAGTCACCACGTTCAGAATGATCGGATTTTCCGACAACTTTGTCCGACCGTGTGTATGCAACACCAGTATCGGCCAAAATCCGTCGGAAAAAATCAGACGGATTTTGTGGTCGGAATTTCCGACCGTGTGTACGGGGCATAACACTGTTTTCTAACTGTTTGCAGAAAAAAACATGAAAATCAATCTGAAATTAATGATGTCATTATTTTGCCTGAACTTGAGGGGGAGGTTGACAACTCTACGTCTATCTGACAGCCTCCCACTAGTGGTCATGGTTGTGGTGTCAGAGGAAACTGCCTCATTGCCCGAAATAACAAATAAACCCGCGGTCAGGGAAGATTTTGGGACCACATCCCAATTTGGCAAATGCATGGAAATGCATGTCAAGATCCTTTTTTTCCTTGTGTGTGATGGAAATAATGGATACAATCAAAAGCATACCTGAGAAATTGCTGCCTGTAAGTTTCTAAAACTCCGAAAAAAGTAGTAATCAGCCTTCAAATGGAGAAGACAGGATGTGCGAGATAAATCCAAACTTCTTTTGGATCTGTTGAGGGATTCCACCTGAATGGACAAAAAGTCTACATTAAAAAAATGAAAAATACAAATATACTTACAAATAAAATATGTATTATATGTTGGGGCAACTGGCACGCTCTCCATGTCCATTCTGTAAATTTATACATTTTTGACGCACGGTGATAGCATTGATGTTAATTACTTAATATGAACAAGTGAACTGTGAGCGTCATTCCCAGCTGTCATCCTATGATACTCTGGTGACTCACATTGATGCTGCAACATTGGTGCTTACAACAAGATAGAACACGAAAGGCACATAGCGGAAGAGAGTAAAAAAAAAAAGAAAAAAAAATTATTTAACCACTTCAATACCAGACACTTAGACATCTTCCCGCCCAGGCCGATTTTCAGCTTTCAGCGCTGTCGCAATTTAAATGATAATTGCGCGGTCATGCTTTACTGTACCCAAACAAATTTTTTATCATTTTGTTCCAACAAATAGAGCTTTCTTTTGGTGGTATTTGATCACCTCTGCGATTTTTATTTTTTGCGCAACAAACAAAAAAAGACAGAAAATTTTGCAAAAAAACAAGTTTTTCTTTGTCACTGTTCATTTTTTCTGTAAATAAGTGCGTTTTTTTCTTCAATGACGGGCACTGATATGGCTGCACTGATGGGCACTGATAAGGCGGCACTGATGGGCACCGATGAGGTGGCACCAATGAGGTGGCACTGATGGGCACTGATGATGGGCACTGATGGGCAGCACTGATGGGCACTGATAGGTGGCACTGATGGGCACTGATAGGTGGCACTGGTATGCGGCACTGATGGGCACTCGTAGGTGGCACTGATGGGCACTCATAGGCGGCACTGATGGGCACTCATAGGCGGCACTGATGGGTACTTATGGGTGGCACTGATGCATATTTATAGGTGGCACTGATAGGTGGCATGGATGGGCACTGATGGGCACTGATAGGTGGGCACAGATGGGCACAGATGGACACTGATAGGTGGCACTGATGGACAGTGATGTGTGGCACTGATGACACTGATAGGTGGCATTGCTGGGCATCCCTGTTATATACTGTATATATGAGGTGCCAGTCATTGCCCATTAGTGGGCACTGATTGGCATATTTTGGGCATTTGGATGGCCATGGATGGCCATGGGGGATGTACCTGGCCATCCACATGCTGGGGGCTTCCCTGGTGGCCCTGGGGGCTTCCCTGGTGGTCTAGTGTGGGCATCTGAGGGGGGGCTGCGCTGATAAACAATCAGCGCAGACCCCCCCTGTCAGGAGAGCCGCCGATCGGCTCTCCTCTACTCGCGTCTATCAGACGCGAGTGAGGAAAAGCCGATCAACGGCTCTTCCTGTGTACATCGCGATCAGCCGGGATTGGACACGGCTGATCACGTGGTAAAGAGCCTCCCCCGAAGGCTCTTTACCGAGATCGGTATTGCGGTGTGTCAGACTGACACACCGCTCCACCGATCGCCGCGATGCGCGCCCCCACGGGCGCGCGGCGGCTGTTATCCTGAAGGACGTCATATGACGCCCAGTCAGGATAACGAAACCACTTCCCGGACGTCAATCTGCTATTGACTGGACGGGAAGTGGTTAACCACTTTAACCACCTCAATACAGAGCATTTTCACCCCCTTCCTGACCAAGCAATTTTTCAGCTTTCAGCGCTGTCGCATTTTGAATAACAATTGCGCGGTCATACAACACTGTACCCAGATGAAATTGTTTATCATTTTTTTCCCCACAAATAGAGCTTTCTTTTGGTGGTATTTGATCACCTCTGCGTTTTTTTTTTGCGCTATAAAACAAAAGAAGAGGGACAAAATTAAAAAAAAAAAACAATATTTTTTACTTTTTGCTATACTAAATATCCCCAAAAAATATATATAAAAAACATTTTTTTTCCTCAGTTTAGGCCGATACGCATTCTTCTACATATTTTTGGTAAAAAAAGTAGCGATTATTAATGGTTTGCGCAAAAGTTATAGCGTTTACAAAATAGGGGATAGTTTTATAGCATTTTTATTAATATTTTTTTTTTTTACTAGTAATGGCAGCGATTTTTATTGTGACTGTGACATTATGGCGGACACATCGGACATTTTTGACACATTTTTGGGACCATTGTCATTTATACAGCAATCAGTGCTATTTAAATGCACTGATTCCTGTGTAAATTACACTGGCAGTGAAGGGGTTAACCACTAGGTGGCAGAGTAGGGGTTAAGTGTTCCTAGGGGAGTGTTACTAACTGTGGGGGGGGGGGCGTGGCTGTGATTTAGTGAATACTGATCTCTGCTCCAATCACAGGGAGCAGAGACCAGTGTCACTAGTTGCTAGGCAGAACGGGGACATGCTGTTTACTTCCGCATCTCCCCGTTCATCTTCCCAGTGAGACGGTCGCGGGTATCCCCGCGGAGATCGAGTCTGCGGGACCCGCGACCGGACTCACGGGGTCCCGACCTGGCGCGTGCCACCGTTGGCTACCCGCAATCACGCGCACGAGTGCCAGCACTGTGATTTGTGTGTAAACACACAAATCCCTGTTCTGTCAGGGGAGAGGAGACATGTCATTTGTTCCTACTAAGTAGAAACAATGATATGTCTTCTCCCCCAATCAATCCTATCCCCATACAGTTAAAGGCACTAACTAGGGAACACAGTTAACCCCTTGATCGCCAAGTGTTAACCACTTCCCTGCCAGTGACATTTGCATAGTAATCATTGCATTTTTATAACACTAATCGCTGTATGAATGTCAATGGTCCCAAAAATGTGTCGAAAGTGTCCGATCTGTCGGCCGCAATACCGCTAAAAATCGCTGATCGCCGCCATTACTAGTAAAAAAAAAAATGATAATAAAAATGCCATTAAAATGCCATAAATCTTACCCATATTTTGTAGACACTTTAACTTTTGCGTAAACCAATCAATATACGCTTATTGTGATTTTTTTTTACCAAAAATATGTAGAAGAATATATATTGGCCTAAACTGAGGAAGAAATTTGTTTTCAAAAAACATTTTTGGGGATATTTATTATAGCAAAAAAAGTTTTTTTTTTCCAAAAATTGTTGCTCTTTTTCTGTTTATAGCGCAAAAAAAAAAAAAAAAACGCAGAGGTGATCAAATACCACCAAAAGAAAGCTCTATTTGTGGGGAAAAAAGGACACACATTTTGTTTGGGTATAGCACTGCATGATCGCGCAATTGTCAGTTAAAACGATGCAGTGCCAAATTGTATAAAGTGCTCTGGTCAGGAAGGGGGTAAAATCTTCCGGGCTGAAGCGGTTAAAAAGACACCCGGGCATTCACTAAAATTAGAAGAGAAGTGGTTTAACCTTAAACTGTGTAAGGGGTTCTTTACTGTAATGCCCCATACACATGGTCGGAAAATCCGACAACAAAATCCATCGGATTTTTTCCGACGGATTTTGTCCGACACTGGTGTTGCATACACACGGTCGGACAAAGTTGTCGGAAAATCCGATCATTCTGAACGTGGTGACGTTTGTTGCCTACGACGGAACTTACGTAGAGGCTAGTAGCCAATAGCTTTGGTCTTGTAATGTGATCTGAGCATGCGTGGCACTTTGTCCGTCGGAATTCGCTACACATGATCGGAAAAAGTCCGATAGGACTTTGTTGTCGGAAAATTTGAGAGCAGGAGATAAAACTTTGTCCGTCGGAAAATCCGATGGAAAAAGTCTGATGGAGCCTACACACGGTCGGAATTTCCGCCAACATTGTCCGATAGGACATTTTCCGTCGGAAAATCCGACCGTGTGTATGGGGCATAAGAGTGGTAAGAATGTGTAATTATCTTCCACAAGCAGTGGTATCAGCAGGGAGCATCGATAATTTCAAAGAACTATTAGATACTGTAGGCACCTTGACGATCACAACATACAGGGTATACACTGTACTACTAACATATAATCACACACATAGGTTGGATTTGATGATCTTTTTTCAACCTCACCCACTATGTAATTATATGTAACAACAGGGAGACTAAAGAGAAGTTAGATAAGATGCAGTACAAGAGTCTAAAGAGGAGGGTAGTGGTCCTAAGGAGCCTATACTGCTGTTGTGGACTACTGTGTTTGTGTCATTTGCTAAAGCAGCCAGCCAGCCAGGAAACAGGTGACATGGTAGGGGTGATGGATATTCCGGTAGTGAAGGGGTAGTGTACTTGGCCCTTCACTGGCAAACGGCTCCCCGCATACTTAGATGGGTTTCGTGGCACAGAGTACTTAGGGGTCTAGGCCGGAGTCACTGAGGGAGAGATGTATAAGGGGGCCTCGGGAGGAGAACAAGCATGGAGTTATGGAGAAGTGTGTTTCCTGCATCCAAGAACGGATCCTGCATCCAGGAAAGGTGACAAGACTGCTGAGTTGGTGGAGTCCGGTACAAACTCTGCAGTACGGGCTTAGAAATGCTGCACACCTTGGGAAAAGGTGATCTCTAACAAGAAGCCGTGCCCGTAGTGCAGTAGAGGTGTCAATAAAGTAAGGAGCATGGTAATGGATTACAAAGCATTAATGAAGAGGTAAAACATTATTTACCAAGCATTATATCATTTATTGGTGGATTGACTATCAAAGAGAATCGTAACCACAATACACATTGTCATTTGTAGGACCTCACCCTTCAAGTACAATACTTTAGCAGAAGACCTTCTCAGATGTTACCATTGTGCTCCTACTAGCTCCAGTAAACATTCACAGGTTTACAGACTCCAATTTAAATAAACCAAAAATGAATTGACTACTGACCTGCGGCTTCCATCTCATATTCTCCAAATAAGTGTATTTTTTCAATGCCAGATCAAAAGAGTTCACATCTTTTAAAAGGGAGTAGTCTGAAATGAAAGGAATAAATCTATTTAAAATACGCATACAGTATGTGCAGGATATATACATGCAGTGGGGGCTGGTGCGCAAAATTTTGGGTGGGGGGGGCGCAAACAAACTTCAATTGCAGCCTCACTGTGCCCAGCATATGCAGCCACTGTGCCCATAAAATGCAACCTCTGTGCACACAATATGCAGCTTCTGTGCCCATTGTATGCAGCCTGTGCGCCCATCATATGCAGTCTCTGTGCCCATCATATGCAGCCTCTACACCCATCATTTGCAGCCTCTGTGCCCACCATATGCAGCCTCTGTGCCCACCATATGCAGCTTCTGCGCCCACCATATGCAGCCTCTGTGTCCATCATATGCAGCCTCTGTGCCCGCCATATGCAGCTTCTGTGCCCACCATATGCAGCCTCTGTGCCCATCATATGCAGCCTCTGTGCCCACCATATGCAGCCTCTGTGCCCACCATATGCAGCTTCTGTGCCCACCATATGCAGCTTCTGTGCCCACCATATGCAGCCTCTGTGCCCATCATATGCAGCCTATCATATGCAGCCATCTGTGCCCATCTGTGCCCATCATATGCAGTCCTTGTGCCCATCATATGCAGCATCTGTGCTCACCATATGCAGCCTCTGTGCCCACCATATGCAGCCTCTGGGCCCATCATATATCATATGCAGTCATTGTGCCCATCATCATATGCAGCCTCTGTGCCCACCATATGCAGCGCCTGTGCCCATCATATGCCGCCATCTGTGCTCATCATATGCAGCCTCTGTGCCCATCATATCAGCCCCTCTGTGCCCATCAAATGCCGCCATCTGTGCTCATCATATGCAGCCACTGTGCCCATCATATGCAGCCTCTGTGCCCATCAAATGCCGCCATCTGTGCTCATCATATGCAGCCTCTGTGCCCACCATATGCAGCCATTGTGCCCATCATATGCAGCCTCTGTGCTCATCATATGCAGCCTCTGTGCTCATCATATGCAGCCTCTGTGCCCACCATATGCAGCCTGTGCCCATCATATGCAGTCTGTGCCCATCATATGCAGCCATTGTGCCCATCATATGCAGCTATTGTGCCCATCATATGCAGCCATTGTACCCATCATATGCAGCCTCCGTGCAAGTGCTTTTTTATTTGTCTGCCTACAAGGTGCAGTCTGCACATAATTAAATAATCAATCGGCTGGTGAAGAAGAACATAGTAATTTTCAGTGGCAGCTGACAACAACCCCCCCCCCCCCCCCCCCCCCCCCCGCCCCCCCCCCCGCCGACCCCCCCCCACCCCCCCAACCACCCCCCCCCCCCCCCGTGCCCATCGGGCAGCCAGCAGCAAGGCATCTACCTGATACAGGGCTGAGGCTGGGGCTGTGGACTCCCCTCCTCCTCTCGTTGGGTGCAGGCAGTGGCTCCGTTGTCCGCTCCTCCCACGTCTCCTGTCTAACCTCCAAAACGCTGCACATCCAATAGGATCGCCTAATGCCTTGGCCAATCGGGAGACAGGTCTCACTGACCTGCGTGCTGATTGGCAGGGAGGAACGTTAGTGTGAAAATAGCGAAAATTAATTCGCTATGCCACACAACAGGGTGGGATCGGGACGCAGTGCTCTGTGCCTGGATCCCACCCTATTTTGAAGCCTATTAGAGCCTCTGACTCTAATCACGTGCTTCAAAATCCACTCCCCCCCCCCCCGCCTGTCCCTATCAATAGTATTTCATGTGTCCAGCGTCCTGAAAGGGGCTGGGCACATGAATAGGGAGGGCGGTGGAGGAGTTAGGGGGGGGGCGGAGCCCGTGCGCCCACAATGCACAGGCCGCCACTATACATGTAGGGACGTGTTCCCTTACAGACTTGCTGTAAAAGAGTTTTGCTATTTTTATGAACAGGAATGCCAGCATATTCCATTGCGGATTTTATTTTATATCATCTGGCCTCATGAGGATATGAGAAAAAAATGACGAACGCCAACTGAGGATGAAGTGCATAAGCTGGTTACCTCTTATGAAGCAAGTTGGGGTGGTATCAGAGTAGATGTGTGCTGGTATTCTTTTTTTGTACTTGGATTCTGTCTGCGCACCACATTGTCCAAGTCCAGGGGCAAAAAGCAGTTGTAGCATCCTCCAAGATAGGTTTTGGTTGTAAATTTAATTCTGCGGCTCCCCTGTTATCAGCAGATTAGTATGTGATTGCTTTGGGCTGCTCTGGGCTCTACAGGCTGTGAGTTTGATTGCTCCCCCCTGTCTTCTGTAGGTTTCCAGAATTTAGTGGGAGAGTCAAATGAGCAGCCTTCGTTTTTATGCAGTTCCAGCCAATCCCGGGGGGGGGGGTGGGATTGCCCAGGTGGTGGTTGGGGAGTGCATAAATAGTTTGCACTCCCCAATAGTTTGCACCACAGGTACTCAGCTGTTGATGATATCCTGCTCGTCAGTCCTGCCTACTTAAGCCGACCAGTCCAGAAGATCTCTGCCTTCGCCTTGGTCAACATCACAGAAACTATCTCCTGCGATCCTGCTCGAGACTTGCTTTGCTGACATCTCTTCTGGCTCCAGATCCTGCTTGCTGTTCCACTACATTGATCCCTGACTTCTGGCTTGGCTGACTATTTGTTCCAGTTACTGAACTTTGGCTATGTTTTGACTACGTTTGTTCTTTTTACTTTTATTAGTATTTTATTAGTGTGATTTAACTGTACTTCTTTTTCAGCCTGATTTCATGGTTTCTGGCACAGCTCTGTCCCTGTGTGCTGCGTGGAGGAGGGTGTGTCCCTTCCCTCCAATCAGCTCTCAGACCTCTCCCCACTGACTCCGCACTCTTTGTCAAGCTCTCCAGACCAGGTCCTTAGAACAAGGTTCCCTTAATTAGCTCCAGAAAGGGGATTTTAGAAGTACCCCCCCCCCCCCCCCCCAGCTATGCCACATCTAGGACCTCGATGAACATGCAGAAAAATCCAGCTTTCTGCCCAGAGGGGCAGTGACCTCTCAGGCTGGTGACTTCTCCTGCAGGACTAGAACAGGGGCTGCTCCAGGTCTCAGACTATTTATGTGCTCTTCAGCCACCTACTGGGCACACCTAAATACCACAATAAATATTAAGGCTGCCTTTTTTTTTGCCTTGCTCAACCTGCTAAGATATACAAATCTCTAGAAGGCAGGGAAAAGCAATCAAACTCTCCTCACTGACTCCGCACTCTTTGGCAAGCTCTCCAGACCAGGTCCTTAGAAGAAGGTTCCCTTAATTAGCTCCAGAAAGGGATTTTAGAAGTAGCCCCCCCCCCCCCAGCTATGCCACAGCTAGGACCTCGATGAACATGCAGAAAACTCCAGCTTTCTGCCCAGAGGGGCAGTGCCCTCTCAAGCCGGTGACATCTCCTGCAGGACTAGAACAGGAGCTGCTCCAGGTCTCAGAACTATTTATGTGCTCTTCGGCCACCTACTGGGCACACCTAAATACCACAATAAATATTAAGGCTGCCTTTTTTTTTTGCCTTGCTCAACCTGCTAAGTTATACAAATCTCTAGAAGGCAGGGCAAAGCAATCGAACCCAGCAGCCTGGGAGATACAGAACAGCCAAAAGCAATCAAACAACTGCTGTATTGATTACAGAGGAGCCAAAAAGAACTACATTTGCCTAACGTCTTAGCAACCTAAACCAGGAGGGTGCCACATAAAAGTGGGCAAGGCGACTGTAAGATATTCGATTTCCCTTCACTTTCTGTCTTGGTGACGGAAAAATATAGAAAAAAGGGCAATTCCCCCCCCCCCCCAGCAGGAAAACAGACAGCAGTCCAATCTTCACATACACTTAAAGGTTAATGATGATAGGGCCACTATAAAAGTACTTACCGATATCTGACTCATGATAGATATAAGGATCTATTGAGCCATTGTGGTTTTCTTCATATTCAACATAAAAAGTGCCATTCTTTGTGTGGATGGATCCACTGAAATAGCCACCGATGATGGAGCCGTGACAAAAAGAGTCGTTCTCCCCTAAGAGACATAAATCAAACATCGATATTGTATAACAGACGGAAAAAAAAAAACATTTAAATGTGAACTCCAATGCACTTAGGTGTTTGTAGGATTTCAAATTTGTAGAAAAAAAAATATATGAAAATAGCTGCGTATTATTTTAAAGCCAAAAATAACCAGATAAAAATGAACGGACCTTTAAAAGATTAAATACGGGAACCCGCTTTTGCCGCAATATTCACTTTCAATGCAGAGATTATCCCTGCAGTTCTTTTTATCTGCCACTAGATGTCCTCAGTCTGATGTCCAGCATCATTCAAGTAGACTTGAGCAGAACGGAAAAAAAATGATTTCTGTTTCGTTTCGATTCGTTATTTACATAAATTAGTTTAGTTAAATTAGTTTCATTCACTTTCGGAAATTCGTTTCGTTTATTCGTTTTCAAATCTATTTAATTTTTTAAAATGCAAAATTTGGATCGATTAGAAAATCTTTTTGAATCAATTTCAAATCGTTTGCGAATTTGAATAATGTTTTCGATTCCGAAAGGTTTTCGAATCCAAAAGGTTTTTGAATCCAAAAAGTTTTCGAATGCAAAAAGTTTTTGAATTCAAAAAGTTTTCGAATTCGAGTAGTTTTACAAAGAGGATAAAATAGAATAGAAAATAAAGGAATAGAATAGAAAAAAAACAGACTATAATGGAAAAGAATATAACAGAAAATAAAAGAATATAATATAATAGAGAACAGAATAGAATGAAATAGAACAGAATAGAAAGGAATAGGATTATTTTCTGTTATATTCTTTTATTTTCTGTTGTATTCTTTTCAAATCAATTTAGAATCTTTTCGAATAATGTTTTCGATTCCGAAAAGTTTAAGAATTCGAAAAGTTTTCGAATCCAAAAAGTTTTCAAATCCAAAAAGTTTTCGAATCCAAAAAGTTTTCGAATTCGAGTAGTTTTACAAAGAGAATAAAATAGAATAGAAAATAAAGGAATAGAATAGAAAAAAATAGACAAGAATGGAAAAGAATGTAACAGAAAATAAAAGAATATAATATAATAGAGTAAAAACGGAACAAAATAGGATAGAAAATAAAAGAACAGAATAGAATTATTTTATGTTCTATTCTTTTATTTTCTGTTATTGCATTGTTTTGATTCATTATTTACATAAATTAGTTTAGTTAAATTAGTTTCAGTCGTTTAATAATTTTTTGGAATTTTTTTAGTTTATTCGTTTTCGAATCTCATAAATTTTTTTTCTAATTCAAAATTTGGATCCATTCGAAAAAATTTAGAATCAATTTCGAATCGTTTTCAAATGCAAATAATGTTTTCAAATACGAAGACTGTTTGAGAATCCGAAAAGTTTTTGAATTCGAAAAGCCTTCGAATTCGAAAAAGTTTTCGATCCAAAAAGTTTTCAAATTCCAAAAATGTTTTCAATTTACAAAGAGAATAAAATAGAATAGAAAATAAAGGAATAGAATAGAAAAAAATAGAATAGAAAAAAATAGAATAGAAAAGAATATAACAGAAAATAAAAGAATATAATATAATAGAGTAAAACAGAACAAAATAGGATAGAAAATAAAAGAACAGAATAGAAAGGAATATAATTATTTTCTGTTATATTCTTTTATTTTCTGTTATATCCTTTTCTAGCCTATTTTTTTTCTATTCTATTGCTTTATTTTCTATTCTATTTTATTCTCTTTGGAAATTTGAAAAACATTCAAATTCAAAAAGAATTCAAAAATGATTAGAATTCGGATTACGTCCGAATATTTTTTTCCATTATTTCGGATTCGTTTAAATTCGGTAACTATTGTCATTCAAATAATAATTCGAAATTCAAAAAAAAAAATTCAATTTACAAAGAGAATAAAATATAATAGAAAATAGAGGAATATAATAGAAAAAAATTGAATAGAATAGAAAAGAATATAACAGAAAATAAAAGAATATAATATAATAGAGTAAAACAGAACAAAATAGGATAGAAAATAAAAGAACAGAATAGAATTATTTTCTGTTATATTCTTTTATTTTCTGTTATATTCTTTTCTAGTCTATTTTATTTTCTATTCTATTTTATTCTCTCTGGAAATTTGAAAAACATTCAAATTCAAAAATGATTCGAAAATGATTTGAATTCGGATTTCGTCCGAATATTTTTTTCCATTATTTCGGACTCGTTTAAATTCGGTAACTATTGTCATTCAGAAAAAAAAAAAAAAAAGAATATTATATAATAATTCGAATTCAAAAAAGAATTTTCAATTTACAAAGAGAATAAAATAGAATAGAAAATAAAGGAATATAATAGAAAAAAAATTGAATAGAATAGAAAAGAATATAACAGAAAATAAAAGAATATAATATAATAGAGTAAAACAGAACAAAATAGGATAGAAAATAAAAGAACAAAATATCATAATTTTCTGTTATATTCTTTTCTAGTCTATTTTATTTTCTATTCTATTTTATTCTCTTTGGAAAGTTGAAAAACATTCAAATTCGAAAAGTAATTGAAAACTATTTGAATTCTGATTTTGTCCGAACTTTTTATTTATTTTTTTCTTTATTTCGGATTCATTTAAATTCGGTACTATTGTCATTCGGAAATTCGGGCACATCGGTATTTCCGAAAAAAAATTAAATTTGTTTGAATTTCAATTCGGAAACAAAAACCAACTGCACATTTCTATATTCAACCCACCTCCTTCTGAGCTCAGCTCACGCCTGGACCCGCCCCTCAGCCTCTGACTGGACAGTGAAAGGAGAAGCAGCACAGTGATAAGCTTGTTTCTCTGTCACTCTGCTCTCTCCTCCTATCAGCATGATAATATTTCCTATCTTGCTCTGCAAGCAGGGACTGCAAGCAGCTGGAAGCAGGTCTTATTTGGGTACTTACACTGCTTAATTAAAAAAAAAAATTATAATGTATTAACCACTTCAGCCCCGGACCAATTGGCAGCCAAAGGACCAGGCCCCTTTTTGCGATTCGGCACTGCGTCGCTTTAACTGACAATTGCGCGGTCGTGCGACATGGCTCCCAAACTAAATTGGCGTCCTTTTTTTTTCCCACAAATAGAGCTTTCTTTTGGTGGTATTTGATCGCCCCTGCGGTTTTTATTTTTACTATAAACAAAAATAGAGCGACAATTTAGAAAAAAATGCAATATTTTTTGCTTTTTGCTATAATAAATATCCCCAAAAAAATATATAAAAAAACATATTTTTTCCTCAGTTTAGGCCGATACGTATTCTGCTACATATTTTTGGTAAAAAAAATCGCAATTAGCGATTATTGAATGGTTTGCGCAAAAGTTATAGCGTTTACAAAATAGGGGATAGTTTTATAGCATTTTTATTAATATTTTTTTTTACTAGTAATGGCGGCGATCAGCGATTTTTATTGTGACTGCGACATTATGGCGGACACATCGGACATTTTTTGACACATTTTTGCGACCATTGTCATTTATACAGCGATCAATGCTATTTAAATGCATTGATTCCTGTATAAATGACAGTGGCAGTGAAAGAGTTAACCACTAGGGGGAGGGGAGGGGTTATGGGCTGTGACGTGTGTGTGTTTTTTTACATTAGGGGGCGGGGGCTGACGTCTGACGTCATTGATCGGCTTTGCCGATGACCGGGAACAGCCGATCAGTGACAGGCAGTGTAGGAAGCAAGGAGAGAGGTTTGTTTACACAGACCTCTCCCCGTTCTTCAGCTCTGTGACCCGATCGCGGGACACCAGCGGCGATCGGGTCCGCGGGACACCAGCGGCGATCGGGTCCGCGGGACACCAGCGGCGATCGGGTCCGCTGGTCCCGCGGCCGGGGTCACAGAGCTGCCGACCGGGTCGCGAGCGCGCCGCGACCCACGGCCAGGCAATTAAAGGGCCACGTACCGGTACGTGGTTTTGCCTGGCCGTGCCATTCTGCTGACGTATATATGCAGGAGGCGGTCGGGAAGCCGTTAATGTTTACCGTTAAAACCCAGAGTGAAATTAAAAAAGAAAATGATCAATTTTGGGGGTTGTCGCCGGAACATGAATAGAGAAGAAATCTTAAGATGGGGATTATAGTTTTGGTGACACTGCCAGACATTCCCTCACTTTGGAGGGGTTTCCTCTGACTTCCTGTTTTGGCTTTGGGAGTCAATAAAGAGTGTGGGAAGAAAACCGGAGAATCCTGAGGAAAACCGCACCCGGCACGGGGAGAACATGCAAACTCCATGCAGGTGGTGCCGTGGTTGGGGAATCAAACTAACGACCCAGAAGTGCTAACCACTTAGCCACCCTTACCTTTAAGGCTACCCTTGTAGACAAAAGAGACATCCACCGGTAGCGGCTGATCATGTGACACGACGGTAAAATCATCTGCAAAAGCGCTGCTATCTCTTCTCAACATCAGTGCAAAGTTCCTGGAAAGACATACATAGATATACACAGTTCATGTCCAATATGTACAGATATATAGATAGATAGATATACACAGTTCATGTCCAATATGTACAGATATATATATATATATATAGATAGATAGATATAGATATCATAAACCATTGCTACACAGGCCATATTGTAATTGAACATATTCAAATTCAATGTAATTTGGCAACCTGGAGGTCTTCTGTACACTGCTCAGTGCCGTCTTTAACACGGGGGGCAAAAGGGGCAGCCGCCCCCGGGCCCAGTCATTGTTGTGGGGCCCAAAAGCAGCTGCCCCTTGAGCCCCAGGCTGCCCGCAAATAAGTGGAATTCGGGAGGGACCAAGAAAATACAGATAGAAAATACTGCTAGTTTACGGAAAGCCTCCAGAAATGTAATTTCCTTCAAGTGTGATTGGCTCGCTGATTTTCCCCAGAAGTCTACACTAAGGTTCCGTCAGGTTTTAGACAGAAATGTCATTTTTTCTTAGGTACTATCAGGGTTGAGCTCAGCCCTTCCTTCTCTGAGCTGGCCGCTCAGCTGTCGGCTAATTGCCGGTGTACTATCATTAGCCGTCCCCCATCACGAAGTGTCCGCTGTGTACTGCGCATGCGCAGTACACAGGACACCCAAATTCCGAAAATTGCAGAGGATGAACGGCGCCTGCGCCGTGAGTCCACTTTCAAGCCCCACAATCCAAGTGGACATAGAGTTAGAATATAAAAGAGCCGAGCGTGGCGAGCGAAGCGAGCCCGCGAGGGGCCCTCAAAGTTTGACTAACCCTATGTCCGCTTGGATGGTGGGGGCTTCACCTCGACTCACGGCGCAGGCGGCGTTCATCTTCCGACAATTTCCGAAAATCTTTATGCTCTGTACTGCGCATGCGCTCCACATGCGCAGTACACTTCGGACACCTGGTGACAGCCGGACTCTTCGTGATAGAACACCGGCTCCCATCTCTCTCCACAGTTACTCAGCTGTTGATGATATCCTGCTCGTCAGTCCTGCCTACTTAAGCCATCCAGCCCAATAGATCTCTGCCTTCGCCTTGGTCAACATCACAGAGACTATCTCCTGCCGTCCTGTTTAAAGACTTGCTTGGCTGACATCCCTTCTGGCTGCCCGCAAATAGTTGATAAGTGGAATTCGGGAGGGACCAAGAAAATACAGATAGAAAATACTGCTAGTTTACGGAAAGCCTCCAGAAATGTAATTTCCTTCAAATGTGATTGGCTCGCTGATTTTCCCCAGAAGTCTACACTAAGGTTCCGTCAGGTTTTAGACAGAAATGTCATTTTTTCTTAGGTACTATGAGGGTTGGGCTCAGCCCTTCCTTCTCTGAGCTGGCCGCTCAGCTGTTGGCTAATTGCCGGCTCCCATCTCTCTCCACAGTTACTCAGCTGTTGATGATATCCCGCTCGTCAGTCCTGCCTACTTAAAGCGGTTCTGCACACACTATTTTTATTTATTTTTTTCTTGTAATGTTAAAATAATTTTTATTATTTCAATGCACTCACATTTTTGGTGTCCGTCCGTTGTCCGTGTCCGTAATTCTTAAAATTCTGAACTTTTAAAATATATACCAGCAGCAATGTCATTTTGCTTGTGGGCATTTGAAACCCACAAGCATTTACTTCCTTGTTCCCTTTCATTATGGGAACCAGCATGCCTCACGTTCGCCGAAATCTCGCAAGATTTCGTCAGGAGGCCCGTAAATCTCGCAAGATTTCGTCAGGAGGCCCGTAAATCTCGCGAGATTTCGTCAAGAGGCACGTAAATCTCGCGAGATTTCGTCAGGAGGCCCGTAAATCTCGCGAGATTTCGGCAGGAGGCCCGTAAATCTCGCGAGATTTCGTCAGGAGGCCCGTAAATCTCGTGAGATTTCGTCAGGAGGCCCGTAAATCTCGTGAGATTTCGTCAGGAGGCCCGTAAATCTCGCGAGATTTCGGCAGGAGGCCCGTAAATCTCGCGAGATTTCGGCAGGAGGCCCGTAAATCTCGCGAGGTTACGGCGGATGTCCGCACTGACTCCTGGGATCAATGACACCAGATCCCAGGAGACAGTGCGGCATGACGAGGATCGCCGCACAGACCCCGCCCACCCCCGAAGAGACAGAGCAGCAACTACAAGGTAAGTGAAAAAAAACAAAAAAAAGCATGCCTCACGTTCGCCGAAATCTTGCGAGATTTCGGCCACATCTGCCGAAATCTCGCGATATTTCGTCAGGAGGCCCGTAAATCTCGCGAGATTTCGTCAGGAGGCCCGTAAATCTCGCGAGATTTCGTCAGGAGGCCCGTAAATCTTACGAGATTAGACAGTGCGGCATGACGAGGATCGCCGCACAGACCCCGCCCACCCCCGAAGACACAGAGCAGCAATTACAAGTTAAGTGAAAAAAAAAAACAAAAAAAAACCATGGCAATTTAGTACCCTTTGCCTGATTTGGAAGGCAAAGAGATTTACTAAATGAAGTGTGTGCAGAACCGCTTTAAACCATCCAGCCCAATAGATCTCTGCCTTCGCCTTGGTCAACATCACAGAGACTATCTCCTGTGGTCCCGTTTAAAGACTTGCTTGGCTGACATCCCTTCTGGCTCCAGATCCTGCTTGCTGTTCTACTACGCTCATCTCCGGCTCCCTGACGTTTTGGCTTGTCTGACTATCCGTTCCAGTTCCTTGGCTATGTTTTGACTACGTTTGTTCTTTTTGCTTTTATTGTTAAACAAGTGCGATTTAACTGTACTTCTGTCTCGGTCTGATTTCATGGTTTCTGACAGGTAAGGGGATGCAGACCCTGCAACTTGTCTCCTTAGAACACTGAGAGCACATCAGCTGATTATAATGAACCAGACACTCTCCCATTCAGAATCATGTCTACACAGGACATGTGAAACATACAGATATTTCTTCACAGCAGAAAAAAGTAGAAATCTGCAACAAAGTTCGCTAAAATCCTTGCACTATAAATGGACCACCCAGCGGGGATTGTTTTTTTTTATTTTTTTCCTCAACAAAAGTTGAGTTATTTAACCACATCCTGCCCGGCCTGTAGCAGAATAAGGGCCAGGCAGGGGTTCTGCCATCCTGACTGGTTGTCACATGACGTCCAGCAGAACGAGCCGCTCGTGCGTGCCCGCGGGGTCACGCAGCGCACAGTGGTGTGTCGCTCTGACATATCACATCTCCAATCGCAGCTGATTACGGAGTAACTATGAAGTGTCGGCATTCCTGTATTTACGCTGACAGCATGTGAGTAGAGGAGAGACGATAAGCGGCTCTCCTGACGGGGGGGTCTGCACTGATAATCAGTGCAGTGATTATCAGTGCAACCCCATCAGTGGTGCCCACCAGCAGGGGCGTTGCTAGGTCTGCAAAAGATCTGGGGCTAGAGCCCATAGCAGCGGGCCAGCGGCCACCAACCTTTTTGTAGGCCGGGGTGGGGGCACGCTGGTGGTAAGCTATTTTTTGCGGGGAAAGGCTGGTGTTGGCATTTCAATCGTCATGGCACCATGGTTGATATGGTGTCAGGGTGATTGAAGCGCATTGTTTCTATTGTTACATTCTAATTTATCATGAAGTGGTTCAACGCACCATAATGCAGAATCAGTGGGAGCCCTGGGCGTGTCACTTGCCACCATAAACCTGCCACCAGATGCAGATTGTCACTTGCCACATCACTTGCCAACTGATGTGGATTGTCACTGCATTGGTGGCAGGCTGGCAGCACTGGTCCATTTAGTGAGGGCAGGAGAGCGGAGATGCGGGGCGGGCAGTGAGAGATGATGTCATCTCTCTGCTCCCCTCCGCATCTCCGACACTGAAGAGGCCCACAATGTGAGGGCGGAAGAGCACTGATGTGAGGTGGGCAGTGAGAGATGATGTCATCTCTCTGCTCCCCGCCGCACTTCAACACTGAAGAGGCCCGTGTTCTGAGGGCAGAAGAGCACTGATGTGAGGTGGGCAGTGAGAGATGATGTCACCTCTCTGCTCCCCGCCACACATCGCTCCCACATTGAAGTGGCCCGGCTGTGAGGGCGGAAGAGTGGTGACGTGGAGCGGGCGGAGAGAGATGATGTCATCTCTGCTCGTCCACCCGCTCGTCTCACTCCTCTCATCCACCTCTAATGCAGCATGCCCGCCGCAGCTGCGACCCACTGGTTAGGCAGGGACCCTGCGGCAAGAGACTCGGGGCTATGGGCTCCAGATTCGGGGGGCTGCAGCCTCAATATCCACCCCCTGGCGACGCCTATGCCCACCAGTGCCCACCTGTGATACCAATCAGTGCCCATCAGGGATGCCTGTCAGTGCCTCCTCATTGCCCATCAGTGCTGCCCATCAGTGTCACCAATAAGTGCCCATCATTGCCGACTATTAGTGCCCATGAGTGCCACCTACAAGTGTCCATCAGTGCCGCCTATCAGTGCCCATAATTGCCACCTATAAGTGCCGCCTATCAATGCCTGTCGTTGCCACCTATAAGTGCCCATCAGTGCCACCTATCAGTGCCAATCATTGCCGCCTATTAGTGCCCATCAGTGCTGTATATCAGTGCCACCTATCAGTGCCAATCATTGCCGCCTATTAGTGCCCATCAGTGCTGTATATCAGTGCTGCCTATTAGTGCCCATCAGTGCCGCCTCATCAGAGCCCGTGAAGGAGAAAACGTACTTATTTACAAAATTTTGTAACAGAAATTAAGAAAAACGATTTCTTCCAACATTTTTGGTCTTTTTCCAAAATGTCATATGGGTACAGTGTAGCATGAATAAATAATTGTCATTCAAAGTGGAACAGCACTGAAAATTGGGCAGGAAGGGGGTGACAGTGCCGGTTATTGAAGTGGTTAAAGGATAGTAAAGTTGTGTACATATTATAATTCTTTCTTTATTATGAAAAGGATAAAATAAACACTTTTTTATGGTGGGTAAGTGTGAAAGCTGATTGGCTACCATGCAGAGCTGCACCAGATTTTGCACTGTACAGTTTTAGTAAATGAATCTCTTCTTCTTTCTCTCCCTTTTTTGTTTGTCCCCCCCCCCCCCCCAACAGCATTGCCAACCCCCCCCCCCCCCCCCCAACTTATTTTATACACTGAGAAAACATGGAAGATCTACTGAATGCATTTTTTTCCCCCAAAAAAATGGAATGACAGAATGCTGCCGACATTGTGAAGAATGAAATGTACAATTTGTACACTTCAAATAAAGCTTGTAGCAAAAAAAAAGGAGGGCAGTACTGAGCACTGAATTGTGCATCACACTGCCCCTAGCAGCCGGCAACGCAGAGCAGCTGGGGGGGCAAATTGCTGTGGCTGCTCTGCGATTTCAGGCTCTTTCAGTGTGAATTTGCCCTAAGAGTTAAAGAGGGGATGGAGGGATAGAGACAAAGGGGGGAGGGGGAGGAGAGATAGAATAGGAGGGAGAGGGATGGGGGAGATGGGAAAGTAGGAGAGAGGAAGAGGAAGTGGAGAAAGAGGCAGGGGGTGGGGGGAGAGGGAGAGAGAAAGAGAGGAGGGTGGGGGGTGACAGAGAGGGGGTGAATGGGGTTGTGGGGGTGATAGAGGGGATGGGGTGAGAGATAGAGAGAGAGGAGGGTGGGGTGACAGAGAGGGGGATGAGAGAAAGAGAAAGGGGGGTTGGGGGTGAGAGAGAGAGAAAGGGGTGAATGAAACAGAGATAGGGGGTGGGTAGTGACATAGGGGGATGAGAGAGGAGAGGGAAGGGTGAGGGAGGAGAGAAGAAAGTGGGGGGGGGGGGTGACAGAGAGAGGTAGGGGAGAGAGAGGGCATGAGAGAGGAGGGTAGAGAGAGGGGGTGGGGTTAAGAGAGAGGGGGTGGGGGTGAGAGAGAGGGGGTGGGGTGAGAGAGACGGATGGAGTAATATAGAGTGGAATGAGAGAGAGAGGGGGTGGGGTGATAGAGAGAGGGGGTAGAGGGTAAGAGAGAGGGGTGGGGTGAGAGAGAGGAGGGTGGAGGGTGACAGAGAGAGAGGTAAGAGGGGTTGTGGGGGTGATAGAGAGAGAGGGTGGGGAGAGAGATAGAGATAGATAGGAGGGAGGGGGTGACAGAGAGGGGGATGAGAGAGAGAGAAAGGGGGTGGGGGTGAGTGAGAGAGAGAGAGGGGGTGAATGAGACAGAGAGAGAGGGTAGGGAGTGACGTAGGGGGTGAGAGAGGGGAGAGATGAGGGGGGGTGGGGGAGAAGAAAAAAAAGAAGAGAGAGTGGAGGGGTGAGAGAGAGGGGGGGTAAGAGAGAGGGGAGAAAAAAAAAAAAAAAAAAAAAAAAAGAGAGGGTGAGAGAGATAAAAAAAAAAGGAGAGAGGGGGGGTGAGAAAAGAAAGAGGAGAGGGGTGGAGGTGAGGGGGGGAAGAGAGAGAGGGAGGGGTAGAGAGAGGGAGAGGGAGAGAGAGAGAGGGGGTGGAGGGCGAGAGAGAGAGGGGGTGGGGTGAGAGAGAGAGGGGTGGGGTGAGAGAGAGAGATAAAGGGGTGAGAGAGGTGAGAGGAGGGTGGGCGTGACAGAGAGGGGGATGAGAGAGAGAGAAAGGGGGTGGGGGTGAGTGAGTGAGAGAGAGAGGGTGGGGAGTGACATAGGGGGGGTGAGAGAGGGGAGAGATATGTGAGGGAGGAGAAAGGAAAGTGGGGGGTGACAAAGAGGGGGGTAAGAGAGAGGGGGTGAGGGTAAGGGAGAGGGGTGTTAGAGATAGAGGGGGTGGGGGGTAAGAGAGAGAGGGTGGGGGTAAGAGAGAGGGGGTGAGAGAGAGAGAGGGGGTGGGTGAGAAAGAGAGAGGGGGTGGGGTGAGAGAGATAGAGGGGGTGAGAGAGAGGAGAGAGAGTGAGAGGGGGCTGTAAGAGAGGGGAAGGTGAGAGAGAGGGGTAGGGGTGAGAGAGAGAGAGACAGAGAGGAGGTGGGGGTGAGACAGAGAGGGGTGAGACTCTCCCTCCCCATGGCTACTTATCCCTCCTGCACATTCCGTACATGCACACATCCCTGTTCTGCCGAGAAAGGTCCCCCCGGGGGATAATGTCCCCCTTGTACTGCGCAGGAGCAGTGCTTGCGCAGTACGAACCACAACGGAGCCGCTGAAAATAGCCGAAGCTGAACACTGTGAGTCAGCTGTACACGGCTCCTGTAACAGGGCCCCTAGTGTGCCCGGATCGAGTTCTCAGTGCCACGTACTGTAAGGATGAAGGACTACTTACTACTCAGTCCCTTCATTGGCTCCTTCTCTCCAATCTCTTCCCTAATCCCAGGTCCTGGTTCCTCAAGACCTTCCTTACTGCCTATATTATCTCTGCCTCTCATGGGGCCTCCTACTGATCTCCGGCCGGTGCTGGCTCTGTCATCAGCAAGAGCTGAGCAATGTCACCCGTTGTGTGTCCGGGCCTGGTGTCACCCCTCTGGCGGGTGTCACCCGGGTGCAGGCCGCACCCCCTGCACCCCCATAGCAACGCCACTGCATTTATATGCAATCAGGCAATCCTTTGCACTGAATAGCTGTTGATCAATCTAAAGGAGATTGTACAATCGGATTATAACGTCTTGGCGTTTTGCTGCTGTGCTGACGCATTTCAATTCAAAAAGCCTAATCCTGCCAAACGTTCAACTTTTAGAAGAGTGTTCCGATGGACCCACTCACACAAAAAAGGAGAAATGCTGCACTAAATGTACTATCAAGGGAAAATGGAACAGAAACACATAAGAAAAAGGAATCCCAGAGCTCATGGAAGATCTCAACCACATCCAAATAAAAGAAAACATGAAGTCACGTGTGGCCGGCCTTAGTGATCAGCTATCAGATCAGTACCGGTTATAGGCGGCGAGATCCAGGGTCACTGTTTTCTCTTCTTCATTTGTAGCTCTTTTTGACCGCTGATGACTTTGGAGAAGCCTCGTCCTGTCGTACGACACGGTTTCATAATATTTTAGAAATGGTCTACTGTTCTCACAGCTGCTTCCTAACGAGGAAAAGAAGATACATGATTTATGATAGAGCCACTCACTCTTCAGGAGCTTCAGCAAGTCAAAAAAAAAGATTAGTTACAGAGCCTACAGAACCAGACGCAGCACAGAGAGCCTACAGAACCAAACACAGCACAGAGAGCCTACAGAACCAGACGCAGCACAGAGAGCCTACAGAACCAAACACAGCACAGAGAGACTACAGAACCAGACACAGCACAGAGAGCCTACAGAACCAGACACAGCACAGAGAGCCTACAAAACCAGACACAGCACAGAGAGCCTACAGAACCAGACACAGCACAGAGAGCCTACAGAACCAGACACAGCACAGAGAGCCTACAAAACCAGACACAGCACAGAGAGCCTACAGAACCAGACACAGCACAGAGAGCCTACAGAACCAGACACAGCACAGAGAGCCTACAAAACCAGACACAGCACAGAGAGCCTACAGAACCAGACACAGCACAGAGAGCCTACAGAACCAGACACAGCACAGAGAGCCTACAAAACCAGACACAGCACAGAGAGCCTACAGAACCAGACACAGCACAGAGAGCCCAGAGAACCAAACACAGCACAGAGAGCCTACAGAACCAGACACAGCACAGAGAGCCTACAGAACCAGACACAGCACAGAGCGCCTACAGAACCAGACACAGCACAGAGAGCCTACAGAACCAGACACAGCACAGAGAGCCTACAGAACCAGACAAAGCACAGAGAGCCTACAGAACCAGATACAGTACAGAGAGCCTACAAAACCAGACACAGCACAGAGAGTCTACAGAACAAGACACAGCACAGAGAGCCTACAAAACCAGACACAGCACAGAGAGCCTACAGAACCAGACACAGCACAGAGAGCCTACAAAACCAGATACAGCACAGAGAGCCTACAGAACCAGACACAGCACAGAGAGCCTACAGAACCAGACACAGCACAGAAAGCCTACAGAACCAGACACAGCACAGAGAGCCTACAGAATCAGATGTGACACAGAGAGCATACAGAACCAGACATGGCACACAGAGCCTACAGAATCAGACACAGCACAGAGAGCCTACAGAACCAGACACAGCACAGAGAGCCTACAGAACCAGACACAGCACAGAGAGCCTACAGAACCAGACAAAGCACAAAGAGCCTACAGAACCAGACACAGCACAGAAAGGCTACAGAACCAGACACAGCACAGAGAGCCTACAGAACCAGACACAGCACAGAGATCCTACAGAACCAGACACAGCACAGAGAGCCTACAGAACCAGACACAGCACAGAGAGCCTACAGAACCAGACACAGCACAGAGAGCCTACAGAACCAGACACAGCACAGAGAGCCTACCAAACTAGACACAGCACAGAGAGCCTACAGAACCAGACACAGCACAGAGAGCATACAGAACCAGATACAGCACAGAGAGCCTACAAAACCAGATACAGCACAGAGAGCCTACAGAACCAGACAAAGCACAGAGAGCCTACAGAACCAGACACAGTAAAAAGAACCTACAGAACTAGACACATCGCAGAGAGCCTACAGAACCAGACACAGCACAGAGAGCCTTCAGAACCAGACACAGCACAGAGAGCCTACAGAACCAGACAAAGCACAGAGAGCCTACAGAACCAGACACAGTAAAAAGAACCTACAGAACTAGACACAGCGCAGAGAGCCTACAGAACCAAACACAGCACAGAGAGCCTACAGAACCAGACACAGCACAGAGAGCCGACAGAAATAGACACAGCACAGAGAGACTACAGAACCAGACAAAGCACAGAGAGCCTACAGAACCAGACACGGTACAAAGAACCTACAGAACTAGACAAAGTACAAAGAGCCTACAGAACCAGACACAGCACAGAAAGCCTACAGAACCAGACACAGCACAGAGAGCCCAGAGAACCAAACACAGCACAGAGAGCCTACAGAACCAGACCCAGCACGGAAAGCCTACAGAACCAGACACAGCACAGAGAGCCTACAGAACCAGACACAGCACAGAGAGCCTACAGAACCAGACACAGCACAGAGACCCTACAGAACCAGACACAGCACAGAGAGCCTACAGAACCAGACACAGCACAGAGAGCCTACAAATCCAGACACATCACAGAGAGCCTACAGAACCAGACACAGCACAGAGAGCCTACAGAATTAGACACAGCACAGAGAGACTACAGAACCAGACACAGCACAGAGAGCCTACAGAACCAGACAAAGCACAAAGAGCCTACAGAACCAGACACAGCACAGAGAGGCTACAGAACCAGACACAGCACAGAGAGCCTACAGAACCAGACACAGCACAGAGAGCCTACAGAACCAGACGCAGAAAGGAGAGCCTACAGAACCAGACACAGCACAGAGAGCCTACAGAATCAGACGTGACACAGAGAGCCTACAGAACCAGATATGGCACAGAGAGCCTACAGAATCAGACACAGCACAGAGAGTCTACAGAATCGGACACAGCACAGAGAGTATACAGAATCGGACACAGCACAGAGAGCCTACAGAACCAGATACAGCACAAAAAGCCTACAGAACCAGACACAGTAAAAAGAACCTACAGAACTAGACACATCGCAGAGAGCCTACAGAACCAGACACAGCACAGAGAGCCTTCAGAACCAGACACAGCACAGAGAGCCTACAGAACCAGACAAAGCACAGAGAGCCTACAGAACCAGACACAGTAAAAAGAACCTACAGAACTAGACACAGCGCAGAGAGCCTACAGAACCAAACACAGCACAGAGAGCCTACAGAACCAGACACAGCACAGAGAGCCGACAGAAATAGACACAGCACAGAGAGACTACAGAACCAGACAAAGCACAGAGAGCCTACAGAACCAGACACGGTACAAAGAACCTACAGAACTAGACAAAGTACAAAGAGCCTACAGAACCAGACACAGCACAGAAAGCCTACAGAACCAGACACAGCACAGAGAGCCCAGAGAACCAAACACAGCACAGAGAGCCTACAGAACCAGACCCAGCACGGAAAGCCTACAGAACCAGACACAGCACAGAGAGCCTACAGAACCAGACACAGCACAGAGAGCCTACAGAACCAGACACAGCACAGAGACCCTACAGAACCAGACACAGCACAGAGAGCCTACAGAACCAGACACAGCACAGAGAGCCTACAGAACCAGACACAGCACAGAGAGCCTACAGAACCAGACGCAGAAAGGAGAGCCTACAGAACCAGACACAGCACAGAGAGCCTACAGAATCAGACGTGACACAGAGAGCCTACAGAACCAGATATGGCACAGAGAGCCTACAGAATCAGACACAGCACAGAGAGTCTACAGAATCGGACACAGCACAGAGAGTATACAGAATCGGACACAGCACAGAGAGCCTACAGAACCAGATACAGCACAAAAAGCCTACAGAACCAGACACAGCACAAAGAGCCTACAGAACCAGACAAAGCACATAGAGCCTACAGAACCAGACACGGTACAAAGAACCTACATAAGTAGACAAAGCACAAAAAGCTTACAGAACCAGACACAGCACAGAGAGCCTACAGAACTAGACACAGCCTAGAGAGCCTACAGAACCAGACACAGCACAGAGAGACTGCAGAACCAGACAAAGCATAGAGAGCCTACAGAACCAGACACGGTACAAAGAACCTACAGAACCAGACAAAGCACAGAGAGCCTACAGAACCGGACACGGTACAAAGAACCTACATAAGTAGACAAAGCACAAAAAGCTTACAGAACCAGACACAGCACAGAGAGCCTACAGAACTAGACACAGTCTAGAGAGCCTAGAGAACCAGACACAGCACAGAGAGCCTAGAGAACCAGACACAGCACAGAGAGCCTAGAGAACCGCACACAGCACAGAGAGCCTACAGAACCAGATGCAGCACAGAGAGCCTACAGAACCAGAAGCAGCACAGATAGCCTACAGAACCAGACACAGCACTAAGATCCAACAGAACAAAACAGAGCACCGAGATCCTACAGAACCAGACACCCCACCGAGATCCTACAGAATCAGACAGAGCACCGAGATCCTACAGAATCAGACAGAGCACCGAGATCCTACAGAATCAGACAGAGCACTGAGGTCCTACAGAGCCAGACAGAGCACCAAGATACTACAGAGCCATATAGAGCACCGAGATCCTACGGAACTGAACAGCGCAACAAGATTCTACAGAACCAGACACAGCATAGAGCCTACACAACCAGCAGAAAGAGCCTACAGAACCAGGTACAGTACAGAGAGATCAGAGAACTAGACACAGCACAGAGAGCCTACAGAACCAGACACAGCACAAAGAGCCCAGAGAACCAGGAACAGCACAGAGAGCCTATAGAACCAGACACAGCACAGAGAGATCAGAGAACCAGACACAGCACAGAGAGCCTACAGAACCAGACACAGCACAGAGAGTCCAGAGAACCAGACACAGCAGAAAGAGCCTACAGAACCAGGTACAGTACAGAGAACTTACAGAACCAGGAAAGAGAAGGAGTGAACTAATTTGCTTACCTTTTAGGAAAAGAACTGCAGGTATAAGAACACCCTGTATGTAGTGAAATAAGAGCATGGTTCTTGTGTGTATGTTCGGCTCCAGTGTCAGTGCCTGTAGGGGATCAGGAAGTGCATTGGCAAATGGCAAGCCCTGAAATACATGCAGAGACTTGCATGCATCGCTTACAGTGAAAAATAGAATATGTGCAGATACTTTATGAATCAAAGAGGATTGTTATTCTCCAGGAGATCACTGCAAAAATCTCCTTCTCCTAATGCTAGTTGCCTGGCTGTTATGGTGACCCCCCTGGCTTCAGTAAGTCACTGACCCAGAGCAGACTTCTGACTATTCTCTAACTTTTCCTTATTTATATTCTTGTTTAGCAACTGAAACGGTATTGAAGCCGGAGGACCAGCTTAACAGACAGGCAACTAGCATTTTCAGAAGGAGTCTCCTTTTTTCTGTAATGCCCCATACACACGGTCGGATTTTCCGACGGAAAATGTCCTATCGGACAATGTTGTCGGAAATTCCGACCGTGTGTACGGGGCATTATTGATTTTAAAACAGCCCAACACTCCCAACAGAACAGTCAACAAAAAAAATAAAAAATCAACATTTAAGCCTCGTACACACGATCGGATTTTCGGCAGACAAAGCTTCAGACTTTTGTCCGAAAGGCGTGTTCCAGGAACTTGTCTTGCATACAAACGGCACACAATTGTCGGCCAACAAACACGAACGTAGTGACGTACTACATGTTTTTTTCAGCTCTTTAGCGCCACCCTTTGGGCTCCTTCTGCTAATTTAGTGTTTGTAGAAGTTTGGTGAGTGTTGATTCGCACTTTTCATTTTACGCTTTTCAGTTCGCGCTTTTCTGAACGGCCGTTCGTCAACCTGACATGTCGAGGAATCGGAGGAGATAACGTGTTTTTTATTATTGGCCTTGGAGTTATTGCTTTGAGCCAAGTCCAGTCCAGGAACTGGAGGATTTATTGGGCCAAAAAATTGGTTGCTTTATTAATGGTGACCAATTATGTCATATGCCTTTGCTGCGGGAGCTCCAGGAGAATAATCCAGATGATTTTCGGAATTATCTCCGGATGACGGACCCCTGCTTTCACCAACTCTTGCCATTGCTGACCCCCTATATTAAGAAGAAGAACACATGCATGAGGCTTTTATTTTATTTTTTGGTTGAATAATAATGATTTGATTTGGTATATTTTCTCTATTTTTGGATGCATAGAATGCACTTTTTGGTTAAGTTCTATTGGCAGATATCATGTCTAATTTTATTTGTTTTCTTTTTTTAATGCAGAATAAAATAATTGTATAGAATAATACTTGGCTGTGTGTTTTACTTCACATGACAGTTTGGGAGTCGGCAGTTACTTTTAAAAAAAATACAATGTAAAATTAACAAGGGACACCAACATAGTTGTATCTTTGATCTTAAAAACTACAGGATAATGGTGTTGTGGTAATTTGCCCAAATAAATAAAAAATAAAAAAACATAATAATATTATTCTTGATATCACTAGAAAAAAAAAGCCTTTGAAAATGAATTTGCAATAACTCCATCAGTATCACCAGCAAAGCAGTTTCATTATTATCCCATTATAGAAGAAGAGAATTGTGCGCTGCATTTCCACATTTCATAATTTGCCGCGTCACGAATGTTAATTCTCCATTACGAACGCTAATTTACAAGACCAACCGCTTCCAGCTCTTCCTTGCTTCCGAGCATGCGTGTTTGTACTTTGGACTTTTGTCTGACGGGCTTGTCTGACGGACTTGTGTACACACGCTCGGAAAATCCGACAACACACGTTTGTCCGCGGAAAATTTGAAAATCTGCCATCCAACATTTGTCCGCGGAAAATCCAACAACAGTTGTCTGATGGAGCGTACAAACGGTCGGATTTTCCGCCAACAGCCTGTCATTACACAATTCCCATTGGAAAGTCTGATCGTGTGTATGAGGCTTTAGGAGATCTCCCGGTAGTGCTGATCTGCTCCTGCTGTCCTCTCTCATCGCTCCCCGTGCCTCCAGGAAGGGCTTGCTCAGTGTGTTTCCAGCACCTGAGGCCTGGCCCAAGGTCACCCCTCCCCAGACTAGTGGTGGGGGCTGGAGAGCACTGCGATGGGGGGCTGGAGAGCACTGGGGTGGGGGGCTGGAGAGCACAGCGGTGGGGGGCTGGAGAGCACTGGGGTGGGGGGCTGGAGAGCACTGCGGTGGGTGGCTGGAGAGCACTGACTGCGATGGGGGGCTGGAGAGCACTGCGATGGGGGGCTGGAGAGCACTGCGATGGGGGGCTGGAGAGCACAGCAATGGGGGGCTGGAGAGCACTGGGGTGGGGGGCTGGAGAGCACAGCGGTGGGGGGCTGGAGAGCACTGCGTTGGGGGGCTGGAGAGCACTGCAGTGGGGGGGGCTGGAGAGCACTGGGGTGGGGGGCTGGAGAGCACTGCAGTGGGGGGGGGGTTGGAGAGCACTGCGGTGGTGGGCTGGAGAGCACTGCGTGGGGGGCTAGGCGGGGGGCTGGAGAGCACTGCAGTGGGGGGGGCTGGAGAGCACTGGGGTGGGGGGCTGGAGAGCACTGCAGTGGGGGAGGGTTGGAGAGCACTGCGGTGGGGGGCTGGAGAGCACTGCGTGGGGGGCTGGAGAGCACTGCGGTGGGGGACTGGAGAGCACTGCGTGGGGGTCTGGAGAGCACTGAGGTGGGGGGCTGGAGAGCACTGCAATGGGGGGCTGGAGAGCACTGCGATGGGGGGCTGGAGAGCACTGGGGTGGGGGCTGGAGAGCACTGCGATGGGGGGCTGGAGAGCACTGCGATGGGGGGCTGGAGGGCACTGCAATGGGGGGCTGGAGAGCACTGGGGTGGGGGGCTGGAGAGCACTGCGGTGGGGGGCTGGAGAGCACTGCGATGGGGGGCTGGAGAGCACTGGGGTGGGGGGCTGGAGAGCACTGCGATGGGGGGCTGGAGAGCACTGCGATGGGGGGCTGGAGGGCACTGGGGTGGGTGGCTGGAGAGCACTGCAGTGGGGGGCTGGAGGGCGCTGCGATGGGGGGCTGGAGGGCGCTGCGATGGGGGGCTGGAGGGCACTGCAATGGGGGGCTGGAGAGCACTGGGGTGGGGGGCTGGAGAGCACAGCGGTGGGGGGCTGGAGAGCACTGGGGTGGGGGGCTGGAGAGCACTGCGGTGGGGGCTGGAGAGCACAGCGGGGGGGGGCTGGAGAGCACTAAGGTAGGGGGCTGGAGAGCACTGCAATGGGGGGCTGGAGAGAGCACTGGGGTGGGGGGCTGGAGAGCACTGCGATGGGGGGCTGGAGAGCACTGCAATGGGGGGCTGGAGAGCACTGCAATGGGGGGCTGGAGAGCACTGGGGTGGGGGGCTGGAGAGCACTGCGGTGGGGGGCTGGAGAGCACTGCAGTGGGGGAGTTGGAGAGCACTGCGGTGGGGGGCTGGAGAGCACTGCGGTGGGGGGCTGGAGAGCACTGCGTGGGGGGCTGGAGAGCACTGCGTGGGGGGCTGGAGAGCACTGCGGTGGGGGGCTGGAGAGCACTGCGATGGGGGGCTGGAGAGCACTGGGGGGGGGGGCTGGAGAGCACTGCGATGGGGCTGGAGAGCACTGCGATGGGGGGCTGGAGAGCACTGCGGTGGGTGGCTGGAGAGCACTGACTGTGATGGGGGGCTGGAGAGCACTGCGATGGGGGGCTGGAGAGCACTGCGATGGGGGGGCTGGAGAGCACTGCAAGGGGGGGCTGGAGAGCACAGCGGTGGGGGGCTGGAGAGCACTGCGGTGGGGGGCTGGAGAGCACTGCGGTGGGGGGGCTGGAGAGCACTGGGGTGGGGGGGCTGGAGAGCACTGCGGTGGGCGGCTTGGAGAGCACTGTGGTGGGGGGGGGCTGGAGAGCACTGCGGTGGGGGGCTGGAGAGCACTGCGGTGGGGGGCTGGAGAGCACTGCGATGGAAGGCTGGAGAGCACTGAGGTGGGGGGCTGGAGAGCACTGCGATGGGGAGCTGGAGAGCACTGCGATGGGGGGCTGGAGAGCACTGCAATGGGGGGCTGAAGAGTACTGGGGTGGGGGGCTGGAGAGCACAGCGGTGGGGGGCTGGAGAGCACTGCGGTGGGGGGCTGGAGAGCACAGCGGTGGGGGGGGGCTGGAGAGCACTGGGGTGGGGGGCTGGAGAGCACTGCGGTGGGGGGCTGGAGAGCACTGCAATGGGGGGCTGGAGAGCACTGGGGTGGGGGGCTGGAGAGCACTGCGATGGGGGGCTGGAGAGCACTGCAATGGGGGGCTGGAGAGCACTGGGGTGGGGGCTGGAGAGCACTGCAGTGGGGGGGTTGGAGAGCACTGCGGTGGGGGGCTGGAGAGCACTGCGGTGGGGGGCTGGAGAGCACTGCGGTGGGGGGCTGGAGAGCACTGCGATGGGGGCTGGAGAGCACTGCGATGGGGGCTGGAGAGCACTGCGATGGGGGGCTGGAGAGCACAGCGGTGGGGGGCTGGAGAGCACTGCGGTGGGTGGCTGGAGAGCACTGACTGCGATGGGGGGCTGGAGAGCACTGCGATGGGGGGCTGGAGAGCACTGCGATGGGGGGCTGGAGAGCACTGCGATGGGGGGGCTGGAGAGCACTGCGGTGGGGGGCTGGAGAGCACTGCGATGGAAGGCTGGAGAGCACTGAGGTGGGGGGCTGGAGAGCACTGCGATGGGGAGCTGGAGAGCACTGCGATGGGGGGCTGGAGAGCACTGCAATGGGGGGCTGAAGAGTACTGGGGTGGGGGGCTGGAGAGCACAGCGGTGGGGGGCTGGAGAGCACAGCGGTGGGGGGGGGGGGGGCTGGGGGGGGGGGGAGCACTGCGGTGGGGGGCTGGAGAGCACAGCGGTGGGGGCTGGAGAGCACTGGGGTGGGGGCTGGAGAGCACAGCGGTGGGGGGCTGGAGAGCACTGGGGTGGGGGGCTGGAGAGCACTGGGGGTGGGGGGCTGGAGAGCACTGCGATGGGGGGCTGGAGAGCACTGCAATGGGGGGCTGGAGAGCACTGGGGGGGGGGCTGGAGAGCACTGCAGTGGGGGGGTTGGAGAGCACTGCGGTGGGGGGCTGGAGAGCACTGCGGTGGGGGGCTGGAGAGCACTGCGGTGGGGGGGGGCTGGAGAGCACTGCGATGGGGGCTGGAGAGCACTGCGATGGGGGCTGGAGAGCACTGCGATGGGGGGCTGGAGAGCACAGCGGTGGGGGGCTGGAGAGCACTGCGGTGGGTGGCTGGAGAGCACTGACTGCGATGGGGGGCTGGAGAGCACTGCGATGGGGGGCTGGAGAGCACTGCGATGGGGGGCTGGAGAGCACTGCGATGGGGGGGCTGGAGAGCACTGCGATGGGGGGCTGGAGAGCACTGGGGTGGGGGGCTGGAGAGCACTGCGGTGGGGGGGGGTTGGAGAGCACTGCGGTGGGGGGCTGGAGAGCACTGTGGTGGGGGGCTGGAGAGCACTGCGGTGGGGGGCTGGAGAGCACTGCGATGGAAGGCTGGAGAGCACTGAGGTGGGGGGCTGGAGAGCACTGCGATGGGGAGCTGGAGAGCACTGCGATGGGGGGCTGGAGAGCACTGCAATGGGGCGCTGGAGAGCACTGGGGTGGGGGGCTGGAGAGCACTGGGGTGGGGGGCTGGAGAGCACTACGGTGGGGGGCTGGAGAGCACTGGGGTGGGGGGCTGGATAGCACTGCGATGGGGGGCTGGAGAGCACTGCGGTGGGGGGCTGGAGAGCACTGGGGTGGGGGGCTGGAGAGCACTGCGATGGGGGGCTGGAGAGCACTGCGTGGGGGGCTGTAGAGCACTGCGTGGGGGCTGGAGAGCACTGCGGTGAGGGGGCTGGAGAGCACTGCGGTGGGGGGCTGGAGAGCACTGCGGTGGGGGGCTGGAGAGCACTGGGATGGGGGGGCTGGAGAGCACTGCGATGGGGGGCTGGAGAGCACTGCGATGGGGGGCTGGAGAGCACTGTGATGGGGGGCTGTAGAGCACTGCGATGGGGGGCTGGAGAACACTGGGGTGGGGGGCAGGAGAGCACTGGGGGGAGGAGCCAGGGAGCACAAGGAGAACTGGGGGGGCCAGTAAAAGAGGTTGAATAGGAGGATCGGCATATAGAGGAGATTAGCTTTCTATATTCCTCCATGCAGCCGCTGAATGTTTGATTCTCCTCCTCTCCCTCCTGCATGGAGGAATATAGAAAGCTAATTTCCTCTATATGCCGATCCTCCTATCCAGGCACTGACACAGGGCGGGCTGTACTGGCGGGCATCTCCTCCTGTGGATCACAGAGCTGGCTGGGTCTGTGTTCGGCGGCAGCGCTGTAACACGGTCCCGCCCCCCTAGACTGGCTCGTGTGATAGGCGGAACACTGATTCTCTCTACTATCACACGGGCCGGTCTAGGGGGGCGGGACCGTGTTACAGCGCCGCCGCCGAACACCAGTGTTGGTCATCTTACTTTAAAAAAGTAATTAGTTAAGTTACAAATTACTTCTCCCAAAAAGTAATTGCGTTAGTAACTCAGTTACTACATTGGAAAAGTAATTAGTTACTCAGCAAAGTAACTGTGACTTTTTTTTTAAATATTCTATACGTGTAACTAAGGGGCGGGTCTAGTATTACTGTAACCAAGGGGCGCATTTATTATTATTGTTATATATGGTGTAACCAAGGGGCTGCTCTATTATTACTCTAACCAAGGGGCAGATCTGTTGTAGCGTGTAAGCAAGGGGCGGGTCTATTATTATTATTATATCGTGCAAGGGGCGGGTCTATTATTATTATTATATCGTGCAAGGGGCGGGTCTATTATTATTATTATTATATCGTGTAAGGGGCGGGTCTATTATTATTATAGCGTGTAAGGGGTGGATGGCTACAGAAGAGGGCGAATGTTAAATTAATGGGCAGAACTCGATATATAACAATAATAATAAATGCGCCCCTTGGTTACAGTAATACTAGACCCGCCCCTTACTTGCATGATAGACGCCCCTTGCAGAGTAGCACGAGCATCGGGAGCGTGCGGCATCGCCTCGTACAATTACATGTTAACTGCACCTGCGTGGTGTAGCGCTCACTCAGAGCTGTTTAGGTTCGGCAATTTTCGGAAGCTCCGTAGTCCTTCGTACTGCGCAAGCCCTGCGCCTGCGCAGTACAGGGGGTCCTTATCCGGCGGGGGAACTTTTTCGGCAGGACACCGGAATTACACTACTGCCATCTAGTGGCGGTAGATGTAATTGGGGTAACTAAGCCAAAGTAATGGGAACTGAGTTACCATGAGGGGAAGAGTAATCAGTTAGATTACTCGTTACCCTCTAAAGTAACTGCGTTAGGTAACTCCGTTTATTTTAACTCAGTTACTTACATCACTGCCGAACACAGACCCAGCCAGGTCCATGATCCACAGGAGCAGGAGAGAGGGGAGCACTGCAGCCGCAACTCAAAGCGGCCGAAGGGCAGGCGGCCTACCGGGAAATCTCCCGGTAGGCCAGTACGGCCCTGCCGGCAACCCTGCTTGGAAGTCATAGTCCAGTCTGAATAATGTGTCCGGGTTTCTGAAACCCAGACGCATGATTCCAGAACCCAAACTGTCCGGGTGAATCCCAGACAGGTGGCAACCCCTAGCTACCAACAGCTTCCTCAGCACTCCGTCTCCATCTGTGATTTATCCCAGCACATGCCGATTACTGGGTCTCGTCCCAATGATTGATCGCCGACACCCAGTCATTGGCTTGGAGCCTACCCGAACACAGCTCTGTGAATATAAACAAAACAGAGCTGTGTTCAGTGACAGGGGATCTCATTGATGAGCAGGGGATGAAAACAACTAGATCCCCAGTAGATCCCCAGAAGAGCACCAGTAAATCCCTAGTAGATCCCCGTAAATCCCTAGTAGATCCCTAGTAGATCCCCGTAGATCCCTAGTAGGTCCCCAGTAAATCCCTAGTAGATCCCCAGTAGATCCCCAGTAAATCCCTAGTAGGTCCTCGGTAAATCCCTAGTAAATCCCTAGTAGATCCCCGGTAAATCCCTAGTAGATCCCCGGTAAATCCCTAGTAGATCCCCAGTAAATCCCTAGTAGATCCTCAGTAGATCCCTAGTAAATCCCTAGTAGATCCCCAGTAAATTCCTAGTAGATCCCCAGTAAATCCCTAGTAGATCTCCAGTAAATCCCTAGTAGATCCTCAGTAGATCCCTAGTAAATCCCTAGTAGATCCCCAGTAAATTCCTAGTGGATCCCCGTAAATCCCTAGTAGATCCCTAGTAAATCCCTAGTAGATCCCCGTAGATCCCTAGTAGGTCCCCAGTAAATCCCTAGTAGATCCCTAGTAGATCCCTAGTAGGTCCCCGGTAAATCCCTAGTAGATCCCCAGTAAATCACTAGTAGATCCCCGGTAAATCCCTAGTAGATCCCCAGTAAATCCCTAGTAGATCCCCAGTAAATCCCTAGTAGATCCTCAGTAGATCCCTAGTAAATCCCTAGTAGATCCCCAGTAAATTTCTAGTAGATCCCCAGTAAATCCCTAGTAGATCCTCAGTAGATCCCTAGTAAATCCCTAGTAGATCCCCAGTAAATTCCTAGTGGATCCCCGTAAATCCCTAGTAGATCCCTAGTAAATCCCTAGTAGATCCCCGTAGATCCCTAGTAGGTCCCCAGTAAATCCCTAGTAGATCCCTAGTAGATCCCTAGTAGGTCCCCGGTAAATCCCTAGTAGATCCCCAGTAAATCACTAGTAGATCCCCGGTAAATCCCTAGTAGATCCCCAGTAAATCCCTAGTAGATCCCCAGTAAATCCCTAGTAGATCCTCAGTAGATCCCTAGTAAATCCCTAGTAGATCCCCAGTAAATTTCTAGTAGATCCCCAGTAAATCCCTAGTAAATCCCCAGTAAATCCCTAGTAGATCCCCAGTAAATTCCTAGTGGATCCCCAGTAGATCCCTAGTAGATCCCTAGTGAATCCCCAGTAAATCCCTAGTAGATCCCAAGTAGATCCCCAGTAAATCCCTAGTAGATCCTCAGTAGATCCCTAGTAAATCCCTAGTAGATCCCCAGTAAATTCCTAGTAGATCCCCAGTAAATCCCTAGTAGATCCCCAGTAAATTCCTAGTGGATCCCCAGTAGATCCCTAGTAAAAGCAGCACACAGTACACACATAAACACTGGTTAGGCACATATTTATCCCCTTTATCACCGTAGATGTTAACACCTTCCTGCCCAGTGTCATTAGTACAGTGACAGTGTATAGTATTATCACTGTATTGGTGTCACTGTGGATGTCAGTGGCAGCTAATCAGTTCCCCCCGCCCAGCGTCAGTTAGTGTCAGATTGTCTGGCGCAATGTCGCAGTCCCATTATAACTCGCTGATCGCCGTCATTACTGGTATAAAAAAAAAATACGAGCATGGCCCTCTGATTCCTACTGTATTAAAGTATATTGTGTTTTTACTCCCTCACTACCCTGCACTACCCTCAAGTTGTAAAGCGCTGCGTAAACTGGCATCGCTATATAAATCTTGTATAACCGCTTGCCGACCGCCGCATGTACATATATACGTCGGTAGAATGGCACGGCTGCACAAATGGGCGTACCTGTACATCCCTCTGAATTTGCCGCCGGCGGCGCACACGCGCGACCCTGCCGCAAGCTCCGTGAGTGTGATCGTGGGTCCCGCGGACTTGATATCTGCGGGGATACCCGCGATCGTCTCACGGAGCTGAAGAACGGGGAAATGCTGATGTAAAGAAACATTTCCCCGTTCTGCCTAGTGACAGGACACTGATCACCGCTTCCTGTAATCGGCAGCGGTGATCAGTGTCGTGTCACACGTAGCCCCTCCCCCCCACAGTTAGAATCACTCCCTAGGACACACTTAACCCCTTCACTGCCCCCTAGTGTTTAACCCTTTTCACTGCCAATGTAATTTACATTTGTATAGCACTGATTGCTGTATAAGTGACAATGGTCCCAAAAACGTGTCAAAAATGTCCGATGTGTCCGCCATAATGTCGCAGTCCCGATAAAAATCGCTGATCGCCGCCATTTCTAGTAAAAAAAAAAATTTAAATAAAAAATGCTATAAAACGATCCCCTATTTTGTAAACGCTATAACTTTTGCGCAAACCAATCAATAATCGCTTATTGCGATTTTTTTTACCAAAAAAATGTAGAAGAATACGTATTGGCCTAAACTGAGGAAAAAAAAAATTATATATTTTTGGGGGATATTTATTATAGCAAAAAGTAAAAAATTTTGCTTTTTTTTTCAAAATTGTCGCACTTTTTTTGTTTATAGCGCAAAAAAAAAAAAAACGCAGAGGTGATCAAATACCACCAAAAGAAAGCTCTATTTGTGGGGAAAAAAAGGACTTAAATTTTGTTTGGGAGCCACGTCGCACGACCGCGCAATTGTCAGTTAAAGCGACACAGTGCCGAATCGCAAAAAGTGGCCTGGTCAGGAAGGGGGTAAATCTTCCTGAAGTGGATAATAATAGTAATAAAAATTAAATAAAAATTCCAGTATATATAAATCATAGTTTGTAGAGGCTATACCTTTCACACAAACCAATCAATATACACTATATTGTCAAAAGTATTGGGACACCTGCCTTTACACGCACATGAACTTTAATGGCCTCCCAGTCTTGTAACCCGCACACACGATCCGAAGATCGTACGACTTTTTCCACTTAACCACTTCAGCCCCGGACCAATTGGCAGCCAAAGGACCAGGCCCCTTTTTGCGATTCGGCACTGCGTCGCTTTAACTGACAATTGCGCGGTCGTGCGACGTGGCTCCCAAACAAAATTGGCGTCCTTTTTTCCCCACAAATAGAGCTTTCTTTTGGTGGTATTTGATCACCTCTGCGGTTTTTATTTTTTGCGCTATAAACAAAAATAGAGCGACAATTTTGAAAAAAATGCAATATTTTTTGCTTTTTGCTATAATAAATATCCCCAAAAAATCTATAAAAAATTATTTTTTTTTCTCATTTTAGGCCGATACGTATTCTTCTACATATTCTTGGTAAAAAAAATCGCAATTAGCGATTATTGATTGGTTTGCGCAAAAGTTATAGCGTTTACAAAATAGGGGATAGTTTTATAGCATTTTTATTAATATTTTTTTTTTTTACTGGTAATGGCGGCGATCAGCGATTTTTATTGTCACTGCGACATTATGGCGGACACATCGGACATTTTTGACACATTTTTGGGACCATTGTCATTTATACAGCAATCAATGCTATTTAAATGCATTGATTCCTGTATAAATGACAGTTGTAGTGAAAGAGTTAACCACTAGGGGGGAGGGGAGGGGTTATGGGATGTGACGTGTGTGTTTTTTTTTTACATTAGGGGGCGGGGCTGACGTCTGACGTCATTGATCGGCTTTCCCGATGACCGGGAACAGCCAATCAATGACAGGCAGTGTAGGAAGCGCGGGGAGAGGTTTGTTTGCACAGACCTCTCCCCGTTCTTCAGCTCTGTGACCCGATCGCGGGACTCCGGCGGCGATCGGGTCCGCTGGTCCCGCGGCCGCGGTCACGGAGCTCCCGACCGGGTCGCGAGCGCGCCGCGCCGCTGGCGGCGCGCGCGCGACCCACGGGCAGGCATTTAAAGGACCACGTACAGGTACGTGGTTTTGCCTGCCCGTGCCATTCTGCTCACGTATATCTACATGAGGCGGTCGGGAAGCGGTTAAAGGAGAATTAACCAAAAAAAAAAAAAAGGTTAATTAAATCCACAAGTGTTTTTTTTTTACCACTACTATTTCTTTATATTGGTTTTTAAAATTTACAAATGCAGCAATTT
>CM053026.1:17467772-17550272 GCA_028564925.1 Lithobates sylvaticus | reverse complement strand
GCGCTATTTAAATCCCGAATAATAATATTGGTAACAGCATCCATAGGGTTTTTGTGTTTGTTGGCGGAAGTCCGGGCTTGGCATTGTGGATACGGGTGGGGTGGCGAGGGTTAATGCTGGGAGATTAGGTGCTGCGGTGTGGGAAGCTACGTTAATAGTGGCAATGGATGTTATTGGGTTACCTGGATACTGGAAGGGGTTAATAGCGGAGGCTCGGTGCTTTCATTATTGCAGAGATTTGTCATAGTAATGATTCACAAGCAACCTGTGTTGGGTGGGATGTAATTGCTCAGTAGCATGGATACCAGTGGCAATGGAAGTGGTACCAAGCATTGAGACCTGTGGCATTAGAAGGGGGACCAAGCATTGAGATCTGTGGCATTAGAAGTGAGACCTGTGGCATTAGAAGTGGGACTAAGCAGTGGGACCTGTGGCATTAGAAGTGGGACCTGTGGCATTAGAAGTGGGAGCAAGCATTGAGACCTGTGGCATTAGAAGGGGGACCAAGCAGTGGGACCTGTGGCATTAGAAGTGGGACCTGTGGCATTAGAAGTGGGACCTGTGGCATTAGAAGTGAGATCAAGCATTGAGATCTGTGGCATTAGAAGTGGGACCAAGCATTGAGACCTGTGGCATTAGAAGTAGGACCAAGCATTGAGATCTGTGGCATTAGAAGTGGGACCAAGCATTGAGAGCTGTGGCATTAGAAGTGGGACCAAGCATTGAGATCTGTGGCATTAGAAGTGAGACCTGTGGCATTAGAAGTGGGACTAAGCAGTGGGACCTGTGGCATTAGAAGTGGGACCTGTGGCATTAGAAGTAGGACCAAGCATTGAGATCTGTGGCATTAGAAGTGGGACCAAGCATTGAGATCTGTGGCATTAGAAGTGAGACCTGTGGCATTAGAAGTGGGACTAAGCAGTGGGACCTGTGGCATTAGAAGTGGGACCTGTGGCATTAGAAGTAGGACCAAGCATTGAGATCTGTGGCATTAGAAGTGGGACCAAGCATTGAGATCTGTGGCATTAGAAGTAGGACCAAGCATTGAGACCTGTGGCATTAGAAGTAGGACCAAGCATTGAGAGCTGTGGCATTAGAAGTGGGACCTGTGGCATTAGAAGTAGGACCAAGCATTGAGACCTGTGGCATTAGAAGTAGGACCAAGCATTGAGAGCTGTGGCATTAGAAGTGGGACCTGTGGCATTAGAAGTAGGACCAAGCATTGAGACCTGTGGCATTAGAAGTAGGACCAAGCATTGAGACCTGTGGCATTAGAAGTAGGACCAAGCATTGAGAGCTGTGGCATTAGAAGTGGGACCAAGCATTGGGACCTGTGGCATTAGAAGATGTGATGTATGTGTGGCCGTGGTATGGTGACATAACTGGGACACACAATGGTAAGGTAGTAGCTGTAGTGCACATTCATATGATGGTCCAGGCCTTAGTAGCAGGGAAATACCTGGTGGCATTGCAGCTGTAAAACGTATAAATTGCAATGCCCGTGGCAATGTAGAGGTTAATATCAGGTGAGGACACAGGTGTACTAACACAGGTGTGTCTGGAGTTCATTTATTGGTATCCAGCTCGAGGTAACAGATGGGACATGATGGTAAGATAAGATCCTTGGCATTGCAGCGTTTAAGAGCAGTAAGTGTGCGGTGGCCGTGGTATTACCGGTGGCAGGATAAGGCCTGATGATCGCTGTGGGGTGACTGATATCCTGTAATATCTGTAAAGATAGATAATAGTAATGTCTGTAATGTGGCTAAACAGAGAAAGTGTCATAGTAAAGGTGTTATTATTACATGTGGCATTATCATCATTGCCTGTTGCACTGGAGGGCAAGTGGGTGATATTACTTTATACCGTATAAAATACAATAAATAATGACTATAACTTAATGGTGGAAATGTTTTAATACTTGTGGCATTTGTGTTAATAAGTAGTGTAATGCCTATCGTATCAAGGGGTTTAATACCTGTGACATTCCGCAATGTCTAGACTAGAATACCCATGGCATTTTATTATTATTATTATTATTATTATTATTATTATTATTATTATTATTATCACCCCATATAATACCTGTGGCATTTTATTATTATTATTATTAATAATGCAATGCCACAGGTAATATATGGGGTGGTAATAATAATGCAATGCCACAGGTAATATATGGGGTGGTAATAATAATAATAATGCAATGCCACAAGTATTATATGGGATAATAATAAATATTATTATTCCAAATAATACCTGTACATTATTATTATTATTATTATTATTATTAATAATAATAATGTACTGCCACTGGTATTATTTGGAAAAATAATATTTATTATTGTTATCCCATATAATACTTGTGGCATTGCATTATTATTATTATTATTAATAAAATGCCACAGGTATTCTATGGGGTGGTAATAATAATGCAATGCCACAAGTATTATATGGGATAATAATAATAATAATAATAATAATATATATTATTATTCCATATAATACCTGTGGCATTGCATTATTATTATTATTAATCTAATGCCACAGGTATTATATGGGGTAATAAAAATATTAATGTAATGCCACAGGTATTATATGGAATAATAATATTTATTATTATTATTATTATCCCATATAATACTTGTGGCATTGCATTATTATTACCACCCCATATAATACCTGTGACATTTTATTAATAATAATGCAATGCCACAAGTATTATATGGGATAATAATAATAATAATAATAAATATTATTTTTCTAAATAATACCTGTGGCATTACATTATTAATAATAATGTAATGCCACAGGTATTATTTGGAATAATATTTATTATTATTATTATTATTTATTATTATTATTATCCCATATAATACTTGTGTTATTGCATTATTATTATTACCACCCCATATATTACCTGTGGCATTGCATTATTATTATTATTATTATTATTATTATTATTATTATCGCCCCATATAATACCTGTGGCGTTGCATTATTAGGGGTAATATACCTGTTGGATTGCAGGATTTATTAGGGGTAATCTAATACCCAGGCCATTGATGGATTTTCTAGGGTTTTTATAACACCTGGGATATGACACCATTTAATATCAGTACTATAATACCTGCAGCATTGCAAGATATATAATAGGAATACTGTAATGGCTTTGGCATTGTAGAAATAAAAACAATATTTTGTAATACCTGTATTATTATTGCCGGATTTGGCAATGACTATCGTACCTGTGGCATCGAGAGATTTAATGGGGGTATTTGTACTTTTTTTTTAGCATTGCAAGATTTATTAGAGTTACTATAATGCCTGTGGCATTGCAGGATTTAATAGGGGTACTATAACACCTGTGATATTGCAATATGTAATGGAGGGTTCTATAATCTGTGGGGCATTCCAGGATTTATAAGGGATACTGGAATACCTGTGGCATGTCGAGATTTATTGTGGGTACTAAAACACCTGTAGCATTGAAAGAAATATAAAAAAAGGTGTAATACCTGTACTATTGTTGTACTATTGTAAGGTTTAGTAAAGGGACTATAGAACATGTGGCATCGGATACATTTAATAATAGTCCTGTAATACCGGTGGGATCGCAGGATTTAGTAAGGTTGTTATATTATCTGTGGCACTGAAGGATGTATTAGGGGTACTGGAATACCTGGGGCATTGTAGGGATAACAAAAAAAAAGTAGTACTTGTATTATTGCCTGATTTTAGAAAAGTTCCTGTGGCATCAATGGATTTTTTTATTTTTATTTTTTTTTTCTTAGTTTTTTTTTTATTTATTTTTTTTTTTTTATCAATGGATTTATTAGCAGTACTATAACGCCTATGGTGTTACAATATTTAATAATATGGGGCTCTATAATCCCTGTGGCATTGCAGGATTTAAAAAGGGGCGCTGGCATTTGAAGATTTTATGTGGGGGGTACTATAATACCTGTAGCATCGAAGGAATAAAAAAAAAAAAAAAAAAAAAAAGATGGTGTAATAATGTAATCTTATGCCGCGTAACACACGATCGTAATTTCGGCCCGCAAAAGACCGATAAGAGATTTTCATCGGGGGAAATGCGCCCGTGTGTAGGCTCCATCTGACTTTTTCTGTCCGGAATTCCAGCCAGCAAAAGATTGAGAGCACGCTGTCGATTTTTTTTTTCGGTCGGGAAAAGTTCCTATCCGAAAATGCGATCGTCTGTGGCAATTCCAACGCGCAAAAAAAAACCCACGCATGCTCAGAATCAAGTACGCGACGGGCTACTGGCTTTTGAACTTCCTTTTTCTAGTCGTGTCGTATGCGTCGTACGTCACCGCGTTCTAAACGGTCGGAATTTGGTGTGATCGTGTGTACGCACGACAGTTTCAGCGGAACTCCGTCGGAAAAAAACCTTTGGGGTTTATTCTGACGGGAAAACCGATCGTGTGTACGCGACATTACAGTATATATTGTAAGATTTAGTAAAGGGACTATAGTACCTGTGGCATCAGATAATAATAAATACGAGCACTGGAAACGCCTGTGGCATTGCAGGATTTTAATAGAGTTGCTATCATGCTTGTGGCGCATTAAAGAATTCAATCGAGGTAATGTAATACTTTATATTTCTAGATGTATACAGCTTCCAGGATTGGTTGACTGCACTGGAGCCAACGTTTTGGGGTAATGGTTGGTCATGTCTGTGAGGTGAATTGCGCTTTTCTAAAACCCTCCTCCCAGTAATAGTGGTGATTTGGCCACATTCACAAATTTGGGCAACAAGTGAAATCCACCATTTGAGTTGCTAATTTTGATCCAGTAGACAAGTCAACGTTGTCGGAAAATTTGAGATCCTGAAATATTATTATTATTGTTGTTATCCCATATAATACTTGTGGCATTGCATTATTATTATTATTATTACCACCCCATATATTACCTGTGGCATTGCATTATTATTATTATTATTATTATTATTACCACCCCATATATTACCTGTGGCATTGCATTATTATTATTATTTATTTTTTCAACTTTCTATATCCATGCAAGAGAGAGAAGGAATCTTGCAGTATGTTCCTTTTTGGGGAAGGGTTTAGCACCCCTGACAATGAAACCTGAGGGTTTGCATTTTTATTTTTGTTGTGTTTTTTTTTTTTTTATCTGCTGTGTAAATAGTCCAATAAGCCCCCGTACACACGGTCGGAAATCACAAAAAAAATCACAAAACCACAAAATCCATCCGTTTTTTTTTTTTTTTTCTGACGGATTTTGTCCGAAACTGCTGTTACACACGGTCGGACAAAGTTGTTGGAAAATCTGATTGTTTCTGAATGTGGTGACGTTTGTTGCGTACAACGGAACTACGTAGAGGCGAGTAGCCAATAGCTTTTGGTTTCGTAATGTGATCTGAGCATGCGTGGCACTTTGTCCGTCGGAAATTCCCTACACACGATCGGAAAAAGTCAGATTGGATTTTGTTGTCGGAAAATTTGAGATCCTGAAATATTATTATTATTATTGTTATCCCATATATTACCTGTGGCATTGCATTATTATTATTATTAATGCAATGCCACAGGTAATATATGGGGTGGCAATAAAAATAATGCAATGACACAAGTATTATTTGGGATAACAATAATAATAAATATTATTATTCCAAATAATACCTGTGGCATTACATTAATAATAATAATGTAATGCCACAGGTATTATTTGGAATAATAATATTTATTTTTTATTATTATTATTATTTATTTTTTTTTTTTCAACTTTCTATATCCATGCAAGAGAGAGAAGGAATCTTGCAGTATGTTCCTTTTTGGGGAAGGGTTTAGCACCCCTGACGAAACCTGAGGGTTTGCATTTTTCTTTTTGTTTTTTGTGTTCTTTTTTTTTTTTATTTTATTATTTTTTTATCTCCTGTGTAAAAAGTACAATACCCCCGTACACACGGTCGGAAATTCCGACCACAAAATCCATCCGTTTTTAATTTTTTTTTTTTCTGACGGATTTTGTCCGAAACTGGTGTTGCATACACACGGTCGGACAAAGTTGTCGGAAAATCCGATCGTTCTGAACGTGGTGACATTTGTTGTGTAGAGGCTAGTAGCCAATAGCTTTGGTTTCGTAATTTGATCTGAGCATGCGTGGCACTTTGTCCGTCAGGAATTTCCTACACACGATCGGAAAAAATTCAGATCGGATTTTGTTGTCGGAAAATTTGAGATCCTGATCTCAAATTTTTTTCCGTCGGAAGGTCCGACGGAAAAAGTCCTCTAGAGCCCACACACGTGATCGGATTTTCCGACAACATAATCCGATCTGACTCGTGTGTACGGGGCATAAATGTGCTATAACAAAAACAACAAAAAAAAAAAAGGCAGTCAATTTTTTTTTTTTTTTTTTTCAATAATGGTTTGTTCACAAAGGGACAATATAAAATTGCCGATGTGCACTGTGCTGCTGCTATTTTTGCTCCTGGGTATTTTTTCCATGTTTCGTCTTCCAAATAAAGTTGTTTGTTAGTTATGGCGGTTGTGCCATTTTGAGTCCTCCCAAAGCTTGTATAATATTTTATCCCTGAAGTTGCAGGAGATGCTTCTACAGTACCCATGAAATGCATTGGCTGTTCTGTATTGTTGTGAACTAGCATTATTATTATTATTATTATTATTATTATTAGACACCATTTTCTTTTTCTTTTTTTTTTTTGATCTGGTACTCCCATTGGACTTTTTAAATGTGAATTCCAAACCTTGGGTCCCCCTACTGATCACCAATGTAAGGAACATTCTTCTCACTGATCACCAATGTAAGGGACATTCTTCCCACTGATCACCAATGTAAGGAGCATTCTTCTCACTGATCACCAATGTAAGGAACATTCTTCTCACTGATCACCAATGTAAGGGACATTCTTCTCACTGATCACCAATGTAAGGAACATTCTTCCCACTGATCACCAATGTAAGGGACATTCTTCTCACTGATCACCAATGTAAGGAACATTCTTCTCACTGATCACCAATGTAAGGAACATTCTTCTCACTGATCACCAATGTAAGGAACATTCTTCTCACTGATCACCAATGTAAGGAACATTCTTCTCACTGATCACCAATGTAAGGAACATTCTTCTCACTGATCACCAATGTAAGGAACATTCTTCCCACTGATCACCAATGTAAGGAGCATTCTTCCCACTGATCACCAATGTAAGGAACATTCTTCTCACTGATCACCAATGTAAGGAACATTCTTCCCACTGACCACCAATGTAAGGAACATTCTTCTCACTGATCACCAATGTAAGGAACATTCTTCTCACTGATCACCAATGTAAGGAACATTCTTCTCACTGATCACCAATGTAAGGAACATTCTTCTCACTGATCACCAATGTAAGGAACATTCTTCTCACTGATCACCAATGTAAGGGACATTCTTCTCACTGATCACCAATGTAAGGAACATTCTTCCCACTGATCACCAATGTAAGGGACATTCTTCCCACTGATCACCAATGTAAGGGACATTCTTCTCACTGATCACCAATGTAAGGAACATTCTTCTCACTGATCACCAATGTAAGGAGCATTCTTCCCACTGATCACCAATGTAAGGAGCATTCTTCCCACTGATCACCAATGTAAGGAACATTCTTCCCACTGATCACCAATGTAAGGAACATTCTTCTCACTGATCACCAATGTAAGGAACATTCTTCTCACTGATCACCAATGTAAGGAGCATTCTTCCCACTGATCACCAATGTAAGGAACATTCTTCCCACTGATCACCAATGTAAGGAACATTCTTCCCACTGATCACCAATGTAAGGAACATTCTTCTCACTGATCACCAATGTAAGGAACATTCTTCCCACTGATCACCAATGTAAGGGACATTCTTCCCACTGATCACCAATGTAAGGGACATTCGTCTCACTGATCACCAATGTAAGGAACATTCTTCTCACTGATCACCAATGTAAGGGACATTCTTCCCACTGATCACCAATGTAAGGAACATTCTTCTCACTGATCACCAATGTAAGGAACATTCTTCCCACTGATCACCAATGTAAGGAGCATTCTTCCCACTGATCACCAATGTAAGGAACATTCTTCCCACTGATCACCAATGTAAGGAACATTCTTCCCACTGATCACCAATGTAAGGAACATTCTTCTCACTGATCACCAATGTAAGGAACATTCTTCCCACTGATCACCAATGTAAGGAACATTCTTCTCACTGATCACCAATGTAAGGGACATTCTTCCCACTGATCACCAATGTAAGGGACATTCTTCTCACTGATCACCAATGTAAGGAACATTCTTCTCACTGATCACCAATGTAAGGAACATTCTTCTCACTGATCACCAATGTAAGGAACATTCTTCCCACTGATCACCAATGTAAGGAGCATTCTTCCCACTGACCACCAATGTAAGGAACATTCTTCCCACTGACCACTAATGTAAGGAACATTCTTCTCACTGATCACCAATGTAAGGAACATTCTTCCCACTGATCACCAATGTAAGGAACATTCTTCTCACTGATCACCAATGTAAGGAACATTCTTCTCACTGATCACCAATGTAAGGAACATTCTTCTCACTGATCACCAATGTAAGGAACATTCTTCTCACTGATCACCAATGTAAGGAACATTCTTCCCACTGATCACCAATGTAAGGAAAATTCTTCTCACTGATCACCAATGTAAGGAACATTCTTCTCACTGATCACCAATGTAAGGAACATTCTTCTCACTGATCACCAATGTAAGGAACATTCTTCCCACTGATCACCAATGTAAGGAACATTCTTCTCACTGATCACCAATGTAAGGAACATTCTTCTCACTGATCACCAATGTAAGGGACATTTATATATTAATATTTGTAACCCATTTTAATTCCTCCTTAGATTTCTGAATCCATAAATGTGTATTTGGAGGCATCTACTGTAAGCTGGCAGTTGTATTAATCAATGTGAATATATTCCTAGCACAAACCTCCTGTAGTGTGTGACTTTCTTTGGTAACTCACGAATGAATGTGGAAATAATCAAACGAAAGCCAAGTAACCCGTATATCCTCGAGGGAATCCACGTTTTGCTGTCATCATTTTACGCTTCACTTTACAGTCTTTTATCACCAGTGACTTCTACAATCTCCATAATGAGGTCATTTGGGTTAGGAGAGGAGGGCCCGGGCCTGTTGGACCTCCTGGGTATCTCCTTCAAGTACGACGGATATAAAAAGTACTGTGAGAAATTCTCAGAGACCAAGTGATGGCGAGTCTGGGGATGGGCTGTAGAGTCTCATTACAACCACCGGCATCTGTAGGACTCCATCTGTTAAAAGCAAAACTGGCTAAAAAGTAATAAAAAACCATTCATAAGCAAACCTATTGCTGAATATTACATTAGTTAGTACAGTCCTATACATGGGCGTCCGCAGGTAGGGGCAAGGGGGGGGGGGCAAGTGCCCCCCCCCCCAGAATCAGAGACCGGATCAGGAGTTTGTTCCCCACTCGGTCTTTATCCCAGCGCTGGCAGCCGGCCCTGTCCTCACCCAGAATGAAAACGGGTCATGCCAGCTGCTGGCCATCTTGGACATCCTACTGTCATGCAAGGTACCGTACTGAGCATTACACACACCACTGGGACATAGGGGCACTCGAGGGACTGCACACAGGGCTAGGGGGTCCCTCTCTCTGACCCCCCCTCTCTCTCTGTCACCCCTCTGTCTTTTTCACTCCCCTCTCTCTGTCACCCCACTCTTCTCTCTCTGTCACCCCCCCATGTCTCTCTCTGTCACCCCCCTCTCACCCCCTGTCTCTCTCTGTCACCCCCCATGTCTTTCTGGCACCCCCTCTCTCTGTCACCCCCTCTCTGTCACCCTGTCTCTCTCTGTCACCCCCCACATGTGTGCAGTCTCTTAGAGTCTCTTGGGCCATGTATACAGTCTCTGGTCATCTCTTGTGGCATGTCCGCAGTCTCTTACAGTCTCTTGTGCCATGTCTGCAGTCTCTGACCATCTCCTGTACTACGTCTGCAGTCTCTGACCGTGATAATGACATTGTCGAAAAGGGTCAGAGCATGGGTGACCTTAAATTTATGCCCCCCCCCCTGAAATAAGTTCTGCGGACGCCCATGGTCCTATATCAAAAAGGTTCAAAACAATAATGGAGACGAGTTGCCTTGGGAGGTATTGATGTAAACCAGCTTGATGGTGCGGAGAGAGACACTGGGTGAAGATGGAAGTGTCTCGTAGAATTGGCCCACTACTGATTGTGTCCATGGGTCCTCCCAATGCCACATATTGGGGGCTATCTGGATGGTCCTCTGATGATACAGAGAGTGGTGCTGGTGCCATTTCATCAGCATTACTTTCTGAATTAATGTAAATAAAAAGAATGCTGGGAGTTCAGCTTTTTTTTTTTTTGTGTTTTTTTTTTTTTTCTTCTTTATGCCCAGAGTTGGGCTTTAACCGCTTCAGCCCCAGAAGATTTTACCCCCTTCCTGGCCAGAAATACTTTTTTTGCGATTCGGCACTGCGTCGCTTTAACTGACAATTGCGTGGTCGTGCGACGTTGTACCCAAACAAAATTGTTTGTCCTTTTTTCCCCACAAATAGAGCTTTCTTTTGGAGGTATTTGATCACCTCTGCGTTTTTTTTTTATTTTTTTGCGCTATAAACAAAAAAAAAAGAGCGACAGTTTTGAAAAAAAAAAAAAATAAAGCAATATTTTTTTTTACTTTTTGCTATAATAAATATCCCCCCCAAAAATATATTAAAAAAACAATTTACTTCCTCCGTTTAGGCCGATTGTATATTCTTCTACATATTTTTGGTTAAAAAAATCGCAATAAGTGTATATTGATTGGTTTGCACAAAGTTATATCGTCTACAAAATAGGGGATAGATTTATTGACTTATTATTATTATTAAAAACATTTTTTATTAGTAATGGCAGCGATCTGCAATTCTCTCTATCTTTTTACTTTAAGACAAAAAGCCTTCTGTGTGCAGCAGCCCCCCTAACACTTACCTGAGGTCCCTCTCTGTCCAGCGACGTCCACGAGTGTCTCAGCCGTCCGAGATTCTCTCTCCTGATTGGCTAGCTGATTTTGATTGACAGCAGTGGGGGGCCAATGGCACCGCTGCTGTGTCTCAGCCAATCAGGGGAGAGAGGGTGCGTGGCCAGGTCGGGGCTCTGTGTCTGAATGGACACAGCTCGAGCTGTGACAGGATCACAGACGAGGGACCCAAGAAGAGGAGGATCTGGGCTGCTCTGTGAAAATCCACTGAGAAGAGCAGGTAAGTATAACCTTCTTCTTTCTTCTTTCTTCTTTTTTTTCTTCTTTCTTTTTTTTTTTTTTATTCTTTTTTTCTTTTTTTTTCTTCTTTCTCCTTCTCCGGAATATAGCCTTTATTGTAAAAATACAAAAATACAAGCCACAGCAGAAAATGTTACAAACGATCTGACGCGTTTCACACTTAACCGTGCATTAACACATTCGCGAGTAAGACTGGTTGTGTATTGCAATAGTTTTCTGTGAAGGGTTTAAACACTGAAAAAAAAAAAAAAAAAAAACAACCCAACTATTGGAACTCTTTTATATGGGCGACAGTGCCTACCGCTCTTAATCACTTTAACTCAGCTTGCAGAGCTTGACATGCATCAAAATGTATATAAACCTTGTGAGCTGCCAAAAACTAAAAATTCAAAAACCCCAAAGAAAATAAATTAAAAAAAAAAATACTATAAAATAGCTGCCAGCACTCACCGCTTTCTCAAAATGTGACAATGTGAACATATATACCCAATGTGCAGCGCTAAAAAAAAATTTGCAATATACTAAAACACTAAAAATTATACTATAAAATAAATAATAAGATAATTAAGTAAATTATAATTTACTTAATTATCTTATTATTTGTTTATTTTATAGTATAATTTTTTTAGTATATTGCAAAAAAATGTTTGCGCCGCATATTGGGTATATATGCTGACATGCCCGTCCTGCCTACTGAGGTCAATAGGCGCATGCTGCAGCCATGAGCCAAATCCTAGACCAAGCTAGTTGTTTAATCAGCAGCCTCCTTGGATTTATAAAAAAAAAATAAAAAATTCAGGAAGTGGCGAGAATGTCTCCTAAATGCCTCTGAATTTAATGCCCCCCCCCCCCACGGATCACTTTTCAGAGATCGGTAGGCACTGTCGCCCATTAGACATGTGTGATTAGTTTCGTATGAATCCGAATTACCAATTTTTACGAATACGAATTCTGTACGAAGTACGAAATTTCGTTTACGAATTTCGGATCCAAATGATCCGAATCCAAACTACCAAATGACGAATTTCAACTAATATGAAAGAATATAGCGGATATAACGAATGATTCGAATGAATTCGAGATTCAGTATAACGCATATCGACACTCGACGAATAATAACGAATTATCCGAAAACGTATTAACGTTACATAACACAAGCCTATTGTTCACCAATCACTCAGAGGAAGTACGAAATTTTGTATTCGTAAATGAAATTTCGTATTTCGTACTTCCTCTGAGTGATTGGTGAACAATAGACATTATAGACTTGTGTTATGTAACGTTAATACGTTTTCGGATAATTTGTTATTATTCGTAACGATTCGTACGAAATTCATATTTCGTACAAATCCGAATTAAATTTTGTACACGAATGACGTTTTTTTTTTATTTATTTTTTTATACGGAACAAAACTAATTTTTTGACGGCTCCCATGTCTATCGCCCATATAAAAGAGCGCTAAGGGTTGGGTTAAGTTTTTTTTTTTTTTTTTTTTTCAGCGTTTAAACCCTTCACAGAAAACTATTGCATTATACAAATGTCTAATAAAACAATAAAAAAAATGTCGGCTTACTTCCTTTTTCAGAAATGGCAAGAATTGCATCACGGCAAAAGATGTCCCCATGCAATGGGATACTTTGCTTTATTTTATTTTTTCACTGTACTGACTTGAGTCCTTTGAAAGTAGCAAAACCATTTTAGGTCTCTAAAGTTCCCCCAATACCCGGCGTGGGTGAGAAGATACTCAGTAACTTGCTGTGGCTCAGGATCCATCCGGAGACCTTGTCCAATATTATCTTGCGGAATTTTCACTTGTGTGTTTTTTTTTTTTTTTTTTTTTTTTTTAAAAAAAAAAACACCTCATAAGTGCAATGCCAGCATTCCTGCAACTTCTGAAGATGTCTTTCTGTTTCCCTTTTTTTTTTTTTTTTTTTTGTCTTCTAAAGATATACAAATCACATTTTTGGGAAGGTAGAATAAAGACACCAGTCCATCTAATGCAACCTGTGTGGGGGTGTGTATAGTAATACCATTTCCCATATCTCTGTATATTGCGGTCTCTAGGATGCCCATCTAAGAGGTTTTTTTCAGGTGTGTTTTTTTTTTTTTTTTTGATACTCCCTGCATACACCACCAACTGTGGAAGGGGGTTCCAACTGTGGTACGACTCCTTACCCACCGGTCCTATTAAGCGACCTGATACTGAATAGTTTCCTCCCTAGACAGGTGCAATTCGTTTCGTTTTTATTCGTTTTCCGTTAAAATTCGTTATATTCGTTATCGTACGAATTAACGAATGATTCTCTAAAAATTTTCATGAATTATCGAATCGAACGAATACGAAAATCCGAAATAACCAAATTAGAAACAACGAAACTACAAAAGAAAATCCGAAAAACGAAAACCGGAACAACGAAAATCAAAATGAACGAAAAAATTTGTAGATTCGTAACTTTTTTTTTTTTTTTTGTTGAATTGGTAATTTTCCGTGTCTCTTACAATGGCGCTGCTTAACGTGCTTCGAATGGATTGAACGAAAAAATTCGTACATTCGTAACTTTTTTTTTTTCGATTCGTAATTTTCCGTGTCTCTTACAGTGTAATAATAGCATACACATTACATAAAATGATGAGTTATGCTCCGATTACGCATCTACGAAAACAATCTTACGAAAGTACGAATGTAACTAAATCTACGAAAAATACGAATGCGTCCGAATTTCGAATAAACGAAAATTTAAACTAACGGAAAAACGAATCAACGAAAAAATAACTCTTACGAAAATACGAATCGTTACGAATACGAACACCGACGACTTACGAAAATTACGAATCGTTACGAATCAACGGAAACTAAACGAAACTAAACAAATTTTTCTATTGTGCACATGTCTATTCCTCCCAATGCCAGAATCACCTTTTTAATATATTTGTATATTGTGATCATTAGACATGGGAGCCGTCAAAAAATTTGTTTCGTTTCGTATAAAAACAAATTGTAATTCGTGTACGAAATTTCATTCGGATTCGTACGAATTTCGTACGAATCGTTAATATCGTTACGAATATCGACACTCTACGAATAATGACGAATTATCCGAAAACGTATTAACCACTTTAAGACCAGCCTCGTTTTGGATTTTAGGTGTTTACATGTTTAAAACAGTTTTTTTTGCTAGAAAAAAACTTAGAACCCCCCCAAACATTATATATTGTTTTTTTTTTTCTAACACCCTAGAGAATAAAATGGCGGTCGTTGAAATACTTTTTTTCACACCGTATTTGCGCAGCGGTCTTACAAACGCACTTTTTTTGGAAAAAATTCACTTTTTTGAATAAAAAAATAAGACAACAGTAAAGTTAGTCCAATTTTTTTATATATTGTGAAAGATAATGTTACGCCGAGTAAATTGATACCTAACATGTCACGCTTCAAAATTGCGCCCGCTCGTGGAATGGCGTCAAACTTTTACACTCAAAAATCTCCATAGGCGACGTTTAAAAAATTCTACAGGTTGCATATTTTGCGTTACAGAGGAGGTCTATGGCTATAATTATTGCTCTCGCTCTACCGATCGCGGCGATACCTCACATGTGTGGTTTGACCACCGTTTTCATATGCGGGCGCTACTCACGTATGTGTTCGCTTCTGCGCACGAGCTCGTCGGGACGGGGCGCTTTAAATAATTTTTTTTTTTTTTCTTATTTATTTTTCTTGATTTTATTTATTTTTACACTGTTTTTTAAAAAAAAAAAATTATTGGCTCACTTTTATTCCTATTACAAGGAATGTAAACATCCCTTGTAATAGAAAAAAGCATGACAGGTCCTCTTAAATATGAGATCTGGGGTCAAAAAGTCCTCAGATCTCATATGTGGACTTCAATTAAAAAAAAAAAAAAAATGTCATTTAAAAAAATGACATTTGTAAATTTCTCTTTAAGAGGTATGGGCGGAAGTGACGTTTTTGACATGTGGATGCACATCAGGGGAAAGGACCCGGTCGCCTCCGCCGCTGCCGACGGTTCCGGTAAGCGGCGGAAGGCGCGGGAGAGCGGCGGAGGGGGGGGCACCTCTCCCGCCGCCGATAATGGTGATCTCGCGGCGAATCCGCCGCGATGACCACCATTATTGGACAGCCGACCGGCGCCTGAAGAGATGGATATCTCGGTTGTGGCAGCAGCTGCTTCCGTTACCGAGATATCCCTTTTCAAAAAAGGGACGTACATCGTCGTGCGCCGGTCGGAAAGTGGTTAACGTTACATAACACAAGTCTATAATGTCTATTGTTCACCAGTCACTCAGAGGAAGTACGAAATTTCGTTTACGAATAATGAAATTTCATATTTCGTACTTCCTCGGAGTGATTGGTGAACAATAGACATTATAGACTTGTGTTATGTAACGGTAATACGTTTTCGGATAATTCGTTATTATTCGTAGAGTGTCGATATTCGTTATACTGAATCTCGAATTCATTCGAATCATTCGTTATATCCGCTATAATTTCTTTTCTTTTTTTTTTTTTTTTGGATCCGAAATTCGGAAACAAAATTTCATATTCGTAAAAATTCGTAATTCCGATTCGTACGAAACTAATTGCACATGTCTAGTGATAATCGCTTCTCTCAAGCGTCTCTTCTTCAGGCGTTTAATGTTTGTAGTTTGTTCCTCATTCCTCAGGTCCTCCAGCCCACTAAATGGCTTTAGAGCTTGGGCGAGTTTTTTTCTTTTGCCACTAAATCGCCTTTGTTGCCATTTTCTGGACTCTTTCCAGTTCCAACACATCCTGCCTGAGGATTGGTGACCAGAACTGGACAGCATACTCCAGATGCGGCCGGACCAGAGTTGTAAAGTGGCAGAATTATAGTTTTATCTCTGAAGTTGATCCCCTTTTTAATGCATGCCCATATTCTGCTGGCTTTGCTTGCTGCAGATTGCCATTGCTGAGCCTGTCTTCTACTAAGACCCCCCAGATCTTTCTCCATTCTGGATTCCCCAAGAGATTCTCCCCCCTAGTAAGTAACTTGTGTTCATATTTTTAGCCCTCAAATGCATTATTGAATTACTTTTTATTTTTCAACATTAACCGGTTCCCGACCGGCGCACGGCGATGTACGTCAGCAGGATGGCACGGACAGGCATAAGGGCGTACAGGTACGTCCCTTTTAAGAATGCCATCGCACGCCGGCCGGGACCCCTGTGAGTCCGGTTGCGGGTCCTGTGGACTCGATCGCCGCGGGGATACCCGCGATCGTCTCACGGGAAGGCTGAACGGGGAGATGCGGAAGTAAACAGCATCTCCCCGTTCTGCCTAGCAACAAGTGACACTGATCTCTGCTCCCTGTGATTGGAGCAGAGATCAGTGTTTACTAACACACAGCCACACCCCCCCCACAGTTAGTAACACGCCCCTAGGAACACTTAACCCCTATGCTGCCACCCCTGGTTAACCCCTTCACTGCCATTTACACAAGAATCGGTGCATTTAAATAGCACGGATTGCTGTATAAATGACAATGGTCCCAAAAATGTGTCAAAAATGTCCGATGTGTCCGCCATAATGTCGCAGTCACAATAGAAATCGCAGATCGCCGCCATTACTAGTAAAAAAATAAATGATTAATAAGAATGCTATAAAACTATCCCCTATTTTGTAAACGCTATAACTTTTGCGCAAATCGCTTATTGCGACTTTTTTTTTTTTTTTTTTTACCAAAAATATGTAGAAGAATACGTATCGGCCTAAACTGAGGAAAAAAAACGTTGTGTTTTATTTTTTTTTATTTTTTATATATTTTTGGGGGATATTTATTATAGCACAAAGTAAAAAATAATGTTTTTATTTTTTTATTTTTTTTCAAAATTGTCGCTCTTTTTTTTGTTTATAGCGCAAAAAATAGAAACCGCAGAGGTGACCAAATACCACCAAAAGAAAGCTCTATTTATGGGGAAAAAATGTGGGGACGTAAATTTTGTTTGGGAGCCACGTCGCACGACCACGCAATCGTCAGTTAAAGCGACGCAGTGCCGAATCGCAAAAAAAAGTGGTCTGGTCTCAAGCCAGCAAAATGGTCCGATCTTAAAGTGGTTAAACCTCATTTGCCATGTAGTTGCCCACCCCCTTATTTTTATTGAGGTCTTCTTGTAAAATGAAACCTTGAGATACATATAGGATGTAGGTATCCACCGAGTACTTTCCAAAATTCCTTCCTTCCTTTCCCAACCCTTGTGTTGAGCCTCGTCCTCATCCTCGTGATGAGGGAACTAGAGAGCAGGAGGAAGAATGATTAGGTTGGTATTTTCAGACTAGGTCAGTGATGTGGCTGGGGGCCGAGTTGTGGAATGGCTTTGTAAGTAGTTGTTAGCAGGGGCTGACTGACCATTCGGCCACTCGGGCACTGCCCGAGGGCCCCAGGCCACTAGGGGGCCCCATCAGGGTTGCCAGCCTCAGTAAATCCATGGACAGTATCTGTCTCTAAAATGTCCCTTACTGACATCCTTTTGGTCTAAAAATCTCGAGATTCTAGCTGCCCCACCTCTCCAGTATCTTCTCAGCCAATAGAAACATGTCTGTGTATACTGTGTGTACATGTATGTGTATACTGTGTTATTGTATACTGTGTGGCCCCATAACCTCTGATTGCCTGGGGGCCCCATATTCTCCTATTGCCCGAGGGCCCCGTGAGTTGTCAGTCCGCCCCTGGTTGTTAGTATATTGAATTTAATTCTTTGGTTGAGCGGAAGAAGGATAGGGCATGGGGAACACCAAAGCAATGTCCCAGGCAGGGCGAACCTCAGTCTCTATGCAACAGGTGTCGTGGATATTCCACTACACTCCTTGCGCTAATAAGCACCCTTCCACCATAATGGTATAATGCAGCCATTTTGATCCATGTCCCCCCCCCCCCCCCTGGTTCTCCAGTAAACATACATTACCACATTCTTACATTCTCAGCGCCATCAGCAATGACTGCCTTTCTGAGCAGTCCCCCTTGCTTTTATTTCCAACATCACAAAAGCTATGACGAACAGGAAGCGATGGCTACAACTGCCAATCACTTCCTCAATACAAAATGACATCACAGGAAATGACCATATAAGGGCATGACCAAGTAAGGACATGACTTTCAACACAGGAAATACAACAACCAATGAACGATGACTACAGGAGTCTTATGGGCGTGTCTGAGCAGAGACAGGGTGCATGCATGTTTTTAGAAGCCACATGGCTTTCAAACATGGACTCCGACTTTGACCATAACAACCCAAAAGACTCCCGTATTTCCGCTGATAGGAATCCTTTTTCTTCGTTGTTCCAGAGAACAACGCATACCCGGACTATTCTACTGTCCTTGTGGACGAGAGATTATCTGCAGGTGTGCACTCATGGGGCCACAAATATGTTGATCAGGCATACAGGGGCAACACGAGCGCACACTCGTTAAACCGATAATGTCTTTGCAGAGCGAACACGCCCCCACCAGACGATCGTTCTGTGCATCGCACAGGGGCCCTTAGCTGGAGGACATGTCCCCACTCCGCAAACACTTCTCTACATCCTCCCAAGGAGCTTTTCACTACCAAACTGATCTCAACCAGCGTCAGTCTGCCCCAGTCAGCTCTTTAGAGCGGGCTGCGGGAGTGCTAACACTGGGAGACTCTTATGACAATACATATTAAAATACATCTTCATAAAATTTCCACAACACCAGGGAATAGCAAATCTTATGCACCCAGATCTTGCTGTCAGGTCTGTACTCAGAAGTCCTTGGGTGCTTGGGTACCTCTCTGAGCCAGGAAGACAGCTGTTTAGTGGATTCTCCAAACTGGATTCTAGGTGAAATCCTGCCTTCTCTAGCTTGCAGTCTCTCTGAAGATAGCTGGGGGCTATGCTGGACTCCTGGTAAAAGGTGCAAGGTTGCCTGGGAGGGCAGAAGCCCTGTAGACTGGGTGCTCCTCCTGGACAAGGACCTTGACTGGTGCAGCTCCAGACTATTTATGTTCTCTCCATCCACCTCCTGAGCACACCCCCTCAGGGATTGGCTGAGACCTCTATAAATATTCAAGCTGCCCACTCAGCCTGCTTCACTCCTATGTTCTGGATCTTTCCAGAAAGCAGGGAGAAGCAATTGTGCATCCTGTGGGACCCTGATCAGTCCAAAAATTAGCAGCAGCAGCTCCTCTGATTTAGAGAAGCACAAAAAGAACTAAATTTACTTTATAGTCTTGTCCCCAACTAGGAGGTGCTACACTAGTTATTGTCACCAACATTACTTCTATACAAGTTCCAGATCCTTACCTATAGTTTCATAGTTAGTAAGGTTGAATAAAGACACCAGTCCATCCAGTTCAACCTGAGTGAGTGTCTACAACTGTCCCTATCCCTGTACATTGCACACTCACATTGGTCCCTACCCTCAAGGAGCCCACAATCCAAGGTCCCCATTCATATACTGGGGCCAATTTTTTGGACAGAAGCCAATTAACCTACCTGCATGTCTTTGGATTGTGGGAGGAAACCGGAGTACCCAGAGGAAACCCACGCAGGCACAGGGAGAACATGCAAACTCCAGGCAGGAAGTGTCGTGGTTGGGATTTGAACCAGCGACCCTTCTTACTGCTAGGTGAGAGTGCTAACCACTACACCACTGTGCCGCCCATGTTCTGTTTTATACTCTGACTTTTAGTTCTTATTCCTATCAAATGTTCTAGCCTCTGCATTGCCCCCACTGTTATTACCCTTCCTGTAACCCAGCCTGTCCTCCACCTTTTTTCCTCCAGAGGAACCCTTGAAATAATTCAGGTCTCTGGAACCCCCTACTAAAACCAATTAGTTGTTGGTCAGTGGGTAAAATGCCCCTTACATTGGTGTTTATTGGAAAGAATCCCCCCTCCCCTTTACCGTAATAGTCAGAATTACCACCTCTACAGACAGCAAAAAAAGACAATTGACTTCCTGCATCCGGCTCTGCCAAGTGTGCTGTTGACCCCAGAATTATGTAGGCACCATCAGATGGGGGTTCAATCGGTCACAGCTCAGCTAGGGTTCCACTGAACCAGTGCCAGATGATGTGGTGGTGCAGTAAAAAAATGGTGAGCAGGTTTTAGGGCAATATACAGAGGACATGGATCAGCAGGGCAGTGTACAACAGTCAGCAGAGCTGAGAACAGGGGTCAGACAGAACCCAGTTTTAAGAATGGCTGATATAACCGATTACTGATTTGTAGCATAAAAATTGAGCAAAGATGCAAACTGTCCTGGGTTCACTGGGTCCGAACCGTATCTTTACCTGCGTGTCCTGGGGATGCTGCGTGTCCTGGGGATGCTGCGTGTCCTGAGTATGCTGCGTGTCCTGAGTATGCTGCGTGTCCTGAGTATGCTGCGTGTCCTGAGTATGCTGCGTGTCCTGAGTATGCTGCGTGTCCTGAGTATGCTGCGTGTCCTGAGTATGCTGCGTGTCCTGGGTATGCTGCGTGTCCTGGGTATGCTGCGTGTCCTGGGTATGCTGCGTGTCCTGGGTATGCTGCGTGTCCTGGGTATGCTGCGTGTCCTGGGTATGCTGCGTGTCCTGGGTATGCTGCGTGTCCTGGGTATGCTGCGTGTCCTGGGTATGCTGCGTGTCCTGGGTATGCTGCGTGTCCTGGGTATGCTGCGTGTCCTGGGTATGCTGCGTGTCCTGGGTATGCTGCGTGTCCTGGGTATGCTGCGTGTCCTGGGTATGCTGCGTGTCCTGGGTATGCTGCGTGTCCTGGGTATGCTGCGTGTCCTGGGTATGCTGCGTGTCCTGGGGATGCTGCGTGTCCTGGGGATGCTGCGTGTCCTGGGGATGCTGCGTGTCCTGGGGATGCTGCGTGTCCTGAGTATGCTGCGTGTCCTGAGTATGCTGCGTCCCGAGGATGCTGCGTCCAGGACCGCAGCATCACCTTTTATTTGAGTTGCTAAATGTGCATATTTTTGGAATTTGCTCCCGGGTACATTGGTCGTGCTGCATTGGCAGGCTGTTCATATGGTAATGTGTGCCTTAACGCATCACAATCTAACGCTTTAGTGTTCAGGGAAGGAAAGGAGATCTGTTGGTAAAATAAAATTATAATCTCAATAATATTTGGAGCTCACACACGAGCGCAATAAAAATACTCTTATGTATGCTGAATATCTCTGCTAGGAAAGATAACTGAAAACTATGTTTATTTCTAGTCACTAGAATGTATTTAGAATGCAACTATAGGCAATACCTTTTTCATTTTGGATAAATCAAGTAAAGCCTCATACACACGATCGGATTTTTGGCCAACAGAGCGTCAGACTTTTTTTTGTCCAAAAGGCGTGTGCCAGGAACTTGTCTTGCATACAAAAGGCACACAATTGTCGGCCAACAAACACGAACGTAGTGACGTACTACGAGGAATTTCAGCTCTTGAGCGCCACCCTTTGGGCACCTTCTGCTAATGTTGTGTTTTGGTGAGCATTGATTCTGAGCAATGCGTGTTTGGACTTTCAACTTTTGTATGACGGACTTGTGTACAGACGATAGGAAAATCTGACAACAGACCGTTGTCCCCCGAAAATTTACTAGCCTGTCATCCAACATTTGTTGGTGGAAAGTTGGACAACAATTGTCCAAAGGGGCGTACTAACTTACTCAGATTTTAGGCAAACAGTCTGTCATCACACAATTCCCTGCCAAAAATCCGATTATAACCTCTGTTAGTGTGTTTGTTTTGTTTTTTGCCATTTATGTCCCATTGCAGAGATTTCCCTTCACTTCCTGTCCCATAGCCAGACAGGAAGTGAGAGGAAATCCCTGCAAATTAGGGCATTCCTTGGGGACCCCAAGGTCACCATAACTAGTGCCCCCATTGGAAGGGACAACCCAAAATTTAAGATTTTCTTTCACTTGCACTGATCGATGTCACTGATGAGGCGCTACTGATGAGGTGGCACTGAAAGGCAGCACTGATTGATGTCACTGATGAGGTGGTACTGACAGGGCCGTCTTTAAGGCAGGGCAAAAGGGGCCACTGCCCTGGGCCCTGCCATTGCTGTGGGGCCCAAAGAAGCTGCCTCATACTTGCCAACTATCCCAGTTTAAATTCCCTTTTGAAGATTTAGTCCTGTGCTGTGTCCCAATATCTTTGTGTGAAGTGCTGGTACTAATGCGGCCCAGCTCTGCCCTATTGTTGTGTACAGATGACTCACCTGCAGACCCTGTGTTTACATGTAAATAACCGGCATTCATATGTAAATAGCAGCAGCATTCATAAGTAAATAGCTGCCGGCGGCATTAATATGTAAATAAAGGCGGCATTCCTATGTATATCATGCCCCCCTGCAGTGAGCGGATGATGTGCTGTAACCTCTAGCAACCAATCAGTGAGCAGTAATACTGTACAGTAATCTCTAGCAACCAATTAACAAGCAGAAATCCTTTTGCTGTAACCTCTAGCAACTAATCGGTGAGGCGTAATGTGTGCTGTAACCTCTAGCAACCAGTCAGTAAGCGGTAATGATATGATGTAAACGCTGGCAACCAATCGCAATCGCTGCCTGATCTGATACAGTAAACCGATTTTAAGTCTAGCTGCTACTTATTGTATGTCTCAGAGCAGGTGAAGAGTGAAATTGAATGGGGGGGCCCCAAGTTTAATTTTTGCCCAGGGTCCAATCAATATTAAAGACGGCCCTGGGTACTGATGAGGTGGCACTGAAAGGCAGCATTGACTGATGGCTCTGATGAGGTGGCACTGAAAGGCAGAACCGACTGATGGCTCTGATGAGGTGGCACTGAAAGGCAGCACCGACTGATTGCTCTGATGAGGTGGCACTGAAAGGCAGCACCGACTGATTGCTCTGATGAGGTGGCACTGAAAGGCAGCACCGACTGGTGGCTCTGATGAGGTGGCACTGATTACCTGTACAGTCTCCCCTGTGAGGAAATGCCACAGGGGAGATAAACCGGACTTGCATGTTTACATGTGATCGGCTACAGCCGGGCAATGCCATGCCCTAGGGCAGTGATGGCAAACCTTGGCACCCCAGATGTTTTGGAACTACATTTCCCACGATGCTCATGCACTCTGCAGTGTAGATGAGCATCATGGGAAATGCAGTTCCAAAACATCTGGGGTGCCAAGGTTCACCATCACTGCCCTAGGGACACCACAAGAGAGCGGTGACACTGGGGGCAACGTCATCCCAGAACGAGAGTGGATACAGGAGGTGGGAGGTGGTTTACGGGATAGTTCACCTTTCTCACAAAACTGCCAATGCAGATAAGGGGCATCTGTAGATACAAACAAACTGTGCGGCTCTGACTAAAGTTGAATAATGCTCTTGCTATAGGGGTAGGCCATTTACATACCTCCCGAAGCCTGACTAAAAAAATACTCCCAGGATGTTCCTAAGTGAGGCCTAGTCGTTACTGCTCACCTCCACCATCACAGGAGTGAGCTCTGAAATTCTGAGCTCGGAGCTCCTGCACAAGGGGAAGAGAAAGCCCATGTGAGGGGGATTCAATCATAGAAAAGGCTCATTCACTGAACAGTAATAACTAGGCCTCACTTAGCAACCTCCTAGCAACATTCTGGGAGTATTCCAGTCAGGCTTTAGGAGGCCTACACCTATAGCAAGGTCATTATTCCACTTTAGTCAGATCCACACAGGTTTGTTTTTATCTACAGATGCCCCTTATCTGCATGGGCAGTTTTTTCGGTAAAGTTGAACTTACCCTTTAAGCGTAAAAGGCACAAATACACTTCTTCAGTTTAGGCCATTTTTATTTTTTATTTATTTATTTTTTAAAAGCCACCCGTATGCAGCACACAAATACAAATTTAAATGCCTGCATGCGCACATTAGCTGATGTACAAAGCTCGTTCAGAGCGGTATAATAAAAAGAAGACGCCAGGCGCCTCTAAAAGTTGTGTGTGTGTGTGTGTGTGTGTGTGTGTGTGTTTGTGTTTTTTGCACCTGTGTGCATGAGGCCTTATTATTCTAGTTTAAAGAAATAAACATTTTTGGTACGTCTGTTTAGATTGATGAAAAATTGCGGAAAGGAAAATTTGACTGTTGCTAATGGCAACCAGATGTGTTGCCTCATGTAGCCTGTGCAGGGTCGGTGATGCAGTTGCTATGGTAACAGGCTGTGTTTACCTAACCTTCAGACCGACCAGCTCTGTCAACACAGCATAACCTTCTGGGCCCTTAGGCCTCTCATGAACCATGTCACAGCAAAAGAAAGAAATTGGGCATGAAATAGCCCAGGGTCGGACTTTAGAGGCACAATAGACAGTAGTTGGTATAAAAAATATATTTTATTTATAACAATACAAGGTACAGAAGAGCGATAAAGGGTTAAAAGTATATGGTACACAGGACACATGACAAAGATGAACATGCATAGTATACATAGTAGTGAGCCCCTGTGTGTCAACGCGTTTCGCTGTCTAGCTTCATCAGGACGCACTCAGGGATTGCTGGAGAAAACGGGTCTCACTATCTTGCAAAGGGAGTCCATGGAAGAGAATCTCGCCCATTAAGCTTCAAGTATCATCATATAAAGTATCTCAGGTACTTGGGTATTCATAACAAAGAGCCGGTAGCTCGGAGTGCCAAGTAGCACCTCTATTGGCAGGTGGAAACAGGATGAGGGGGGGGGGGGGGGGTGGTGGTATGGACAATGGGAGTCAGCAGCCTAAATGGTATAAACATATACCTAAAGCCAGCCACATATACATGAATACTCAGCCAAGAGCCCAGACTGCAATCAGCAAAGCAGAAGTCAAATTAGGTCAGGTTCATTAGTCCCTCAGAGCCGTCATAACTAGAAGTCCATCCAGCATATCCCCCCAGAGAACCGCACGTTCACCACATGCGGTTCTCTGGGGGGGTATGCTGGACGGACTTCTAGTTATGCCAGCTCTGAGGGACTAATGAACCTGACCTAATTTGACTTCTGCTTTGCTGATTGCAGTCTGGGCTCTTTGCTGAGTATTCATGTATATGTGGCTGGTTTTAGACATATGTTTATATCATTTAAGGCTGCTGACTCCCATTGTCCATACCACCACCACCACCACCACCCTCCTCTCATCTTGTTTTTGTCTTTTTGAGTCTTTCCACCTGCCAATAGAGGTGCTACTTGGCACTCTGAGCTCGGGCTCTTTGCTATGAAGACCCAAGTACCTGAGATACTTTATATGATGATACTTGAAGCTTAATGGGTGAGATTCTCTTCCATGGACCTCTTTTGCAAGATGGTGAGACCTGTTTTCTCCAACAATCCCAGAGTGCGTCCTGATGAAGCTAGACAGTGAAACGCGTTGACGCACAGGGGCTCACTACTATGTATATTATGCATGTTCATCTTTGTCATGTATTGTGTATAGAGTCTATCATATGCTTTGTAACCCTTTATCCTGTTTTGCTCTTCTATACCACATATTGTTATAAATAAAATTATATTTTATACATACTACTGTCCATTGTGCCTCTAAAGTCCGACCCTGGGCTATTTCATGCCCAATTTTCTTTATTCTGCTGTATAAATTCCTTACACAGATGTGGCCATAGGAGTGCTTCCTTCATATTTTCTGAACCACAAGTCCCAGCATGCCCTGTCAGCAGCTGCAACACTTTATTTTTTGGTGAAGCGGGGATGTGTCGGGACATCTGCGTGTCTGAAGAGGGTTTCCTGGGGTCATGGTGAACAGAGGTGTGATTGTTTCTCCGGGGTGATATAGGTTTCACAGAGGACTTACCACCACAATTGGGTTTTGTGTGTGTATTGTAACATCCAGTCAATGAGGCCTGGGAGGGTCGCCATGGTAACTGAAGCGGGGATGAGTGGAGATAATGGGCCGGTCGCTGGGTAGGGAGACTCTTCCCCTCCGGCTTCACTAGGAAGCAGGCAGACCGATGACTGAGAAAATCATTTCTGTATGGAGGCCGTCCTGAGGGCTGCGTGTCATTTATATCTATGGGACGCAGGCCTCAGCCTGTATAAATTGTGAATATACATCTATATACTGTGTGTATCCATATATTGTGTGTGTGTGTGTGTGTGATATATAAATACATACATACATACATACATACATACATACATACATAGTGGGTGTGTATCCATATTGTGTGTGTGTGTGTGTGTGTGATATATATATATTATACATAGTGTGTGTACGAATAAGTGGAGGAAGGAGAGACAGACGGGGGGGGGGGGGAGAAAAATGGGGGAGAGAGTGAATAAGAGGAGGAAGGAGAGACAGACAAGGGGGTGAGAGAGAGAGAGCGTGAATAAGGGGGTGAGAGAGAGAGAGCGTGAATAAGGGGGTGAGAGAGAGCGTGAATAAGAGGAGGAAGGAGAGACAGACAAGGGGGTGAGAGAGAGAGCGTGAATAAGAGGAGGAAGGAGAGACAGACAAGGGGGTGAGAGAGAGAGCGTGAATAAGAGGAGGAAGGAGAGACAGACAAGGGGGTGAGAGAGAGAGCGTGAATAAGAGGAGGAAGGAGATACAGACAAGGAGGGAGGGGAGAAAAAGAGGGGGAGATAGTGAATAAGAGGAGGAAGGAGAGACGGACAAGGGGGGGGGAGCCAGAGAGAATAAGAGGAGGAAGGAGAGACAGACTGGGGGGGAGAGAGAGAGCGAATAAGAGGAGGAAGGAAAGACAGACAGGAGGGGGGAGAGAGAGTGAATAAGAGGAGGAAGGAGAGACAGTCAAGGAGAGGGGGAGAGAGAGTGAATAAGAGGAGGAAGGAGAGACAGTCAAGGAGGGGGGAGAGGGGGGGAGACAGAGCAAATAAGAGGAAGGAAGGAGAGGCAGGTGAGGGGGGGGGGGGGGGGGGGAGGGGGGAGAGAGAGAGCGAATAAGAGGCGGAAGGAGAGACAGACAAGGAGGGGGGGGAGAAAAAGAGGGGGAGATAGTGAATAAGAGGAGGAAGGAGAGACAGACAAGGGGGTGAGAGAGAGAGCGTGAATAAGAGGAGGAAGGAGAGACAGACAAGGGGGTGAGAGAGAGAGCGTGAATAAGAGGAGGAAGGAGAGACAGACAAGGGGGTGAGAGAGAGAGCGTGAATAAGAGGAGGAAGGAGATACAGACAAGGAGGGAGGGGAGAAAAAGAGGGGGAGATAGTGAATAAGAGGAGGAAGGAGAGACGGACAAGGGGGGGGGAGCCAGAGAGAATAAGAGGAGGAAGGAGAGACAGACTGGGGGGGAGAGAGAGAGCGAATAAGAGGAGGAAGGAAAGACAGACAGGAGGGGGGAGAGAGAGTGAATAAGAGGAGGAAGGAGAGACAGTCAAGGAGAGGGGGAGAGAGAGTGAATAAGAGGAGGAAGGAGAGACAGTCAAGGAGGGGGGAGAGGGGGGGAGACAGAGCAAATAAGAGGAAGGAAGGAGAGGCAGGTGAGGGGGGGGGGGGGGGGGGAGGGGGGAGAGAGAGCGAATAAGAGGCGGAAGGAGAGACAGACAAGGAGGGGGGGGAGAAAAAGAGGGGGAGATAGTGAATAAGAGGAGGAAGGAGAGACAGACAAAGGGGGGGAGCCATAGAGAATAAGAGGAGGAAGGAGAGACAGACTGTGGGGGGGGGGGGAGAGAGAGAGCGAATAAGAGGAGAAAGGAAAGACAGACAAGGAAGGGGGAGAGGGAGAGAGAGTGAATACGAGGAGGAAGGAGAGACAGTCGAGGGGGGAGAGGGAGAGAGAGAGTGAATAAGAGGAGGAAGGAGAGACAGACAAGGGGGGGAGAGAGAGCAAATAGGAGGAAGGAGAGGCAGGTGAGGGGGGGGGAGAAAAAGGGGGGGGGGGTGGAGAGAGAGAGAGCGAATAAGAGGAGGGAGAGACGGACAAGGAGGGGGGAAAAGACAAAGCGGGGGTGGAGAGAGAGAAGGAATAAGAGGAGGAAGGAGAGAAAGACAAGGAGGGGGGGGGGAGAAAAAGAGGGAGATATAGTGAATAAGAGGAGGAAGGAGAGACAGACAAAGGGGGGGAGCCATAGAGAATAAGAGGAGGAAGGAGAGACAGACTGGGGGGGGGGGGAGAGGGGGGGGGGGGGGTGGGGGGAGAGAGCGAATAAGAGGAGAAAGGAAAGACAGACAAGGAGGGGGGAAAAGACAAAGGGGGGGGGGGGTGGAGAGAGAGAAGGAATAAGAGGAGGAAGGAGAGACAGACAAGGGGGGGGGGGGGCGAGAGAAGGAATAAGAGGAGGAAGGAGAGACAGACGAGGAGGGGGGGGGAGAAGAAATGAGAGAGAGAAAAAGGGGGGGGGGTTGTAGAGTAGTTAAACTCCCAAATGTATATTTGCTAAAGACCAAAGACCCCGGGGAATAAAATGGTGGTAGTTCCAATTTTTTATGTCCCACAATAATGGCAGAAGAGGGGAAAATGAGGAGAGTGAGCTGGTGGGGGGAAAAGAAAAAGTGAAAGGGGTGGATGGAGATGGGAGGAGGATGGGGAAGGATGGATATAGAGAGGATGAGGATGAATAGGGGAGAGAGAGAATGTTTTAGGCCTGCAGATTAGTTAAACCCCTCTGAATGTATATTTTCGAAAGAAAAAAAAACGAGACCCTGGAGAAAAAAATGACGGCAGTTCCATTTTCTATGCCACACAATGATAGCAGGTGAGGGAGTCTGAGGAGGAGGGAAAATTTAGGCGAGAGAGAAAAAACGGGAAAGAATAAGAAGAGAAAGGAGGGGCGAAAGAGAGAAAATTTACAGGAGGAGAACGGATGGCGGTGCTGAGGTGAGGAGGAGGGAGAATGTGAGCGAGGAGGTGGAGGGAAGGAGAGGGAATGAGATAAATAATTTTTAGGCCTGTAAACAAACATCAGTATCCAAAATCTTCCATAGGTGGTGCTGTAAAAGCATTCCTTTTTAAGAGTTAATCGTGCGTGAATAGTGACCCCAGAACTGGTGGTCTCACCCTGACGTCTGTGGTGATATGTATGACACACTCCTACCCCACGTCATAAAAGATGTCAGCAGTGACCAGCTATATATATATATATATTCGTATGTATTCCAAAGCTGGTTGGTTAATTGGCTTCTGTCTAGATTGGCCCCAGTATGTGAATGTGCGTAAGGCCCCTTTCACACGGGGGCGTTTTTCAGGCGGTACAGCGCTAAAAATAGCGCCTGTTCACCGCCTGAAAAAATCCGGCCCCTTTACTCCAGTGTGAAAGCCCGCCGGTGCGCTAGCGGGACGGCAAAAAAAGTCCTGCTAGCAGCATCTTTGGAGCGGTATAGGAGCGGTGTGTTCACCGCTCCTATACCGCTCCTTCCCATTGATTAGAATGGGACACCGCGGTAAAACCGCGGCAATACCGCCGCAAAGCGCCACTACGGCGGCGCTCTGCGGGGGTGGTTTAACCCTTTTTCGGCCGCTCGCGGGGGGTAAAAAACCGCACCGCGAGCGGCCGAATACGGCGGTTAAAGCGACGGTAAAGCAGCGCTAAATATAGCGCTGCTTTACCGTCACCGCGGCTCCCCGCCCCAGTGTGAAAGGGGCCTTAGGGACCTTTAGATTGTAAGCTCCTTGAGGGTAGGGACTGATGTGAATGTATATGTAAAGCGCTGCGTAAATTGGCGGCGCTAAAGAAGTACCATAATAAAATAGAATATATATATATATATATATATATTATATATATATATATATATATATATAAATATATATATATTATATATATATACTCTCTATTTATCTTTTGCTCTTTACCGGTGTTGTGTCGAATACTGTCCCCTGCCAGATAGTGTCCGCCCTGTACTGCGCTTGCTCAGTACGGAGGACAAGTAGACGCCGAAGGTCTCCGAAGATGAACGGCGCCTGCACACTGAGTCCAGGTTCAAGCCCCACCATCCAAGTGGACATAGAGTTAGAATAAAAATTTGCAGAGTGAAGCGAGGCCATGCCCGAAGCATAGCGAGCCCGCGAGGGGCCCAGTTACTAAGTGCTACCGTATGTCCAGTTGCATGAACCTGGACTTGGCAGAAGGTACTAGCAAGTGCGCAGGCGCCGTTCATCTTCAAAGACTTTCAGAGTCTCCTTGTCCTCCGTACTGCGCAGTACGGGGCGGACACTATCCGATTGGGGGACAGTTTTTGGCAGAACACCGGCCCTCTGGCATCACTCCCGATCTCCTGCCTGTGCCATACGGGTTTGACCCATTATTGAACAATAACAAGCTGTTCCAGATCGTCTACGATCCATGTACCATATGAGATCTGGCATGTGTGCTGTAAATGATCTATGCTGGCAGATCATTGTTCAATACTAAGCCGCCCCCCCCAAATCACATACGGCACAGGTACGAGACCGGACAAGGTTTTCCTTGAACTGGTAACGTGGCCTTCCCAGAGTGCACTTGTGCAGCCAGGACTACAACACCCCTGCCACCTGGAAGAAGAAAAAAAAAATTTTTTACAAAGTTTCTTTCACCTTTTTTAAGTGGCTTGTGTGCGGTTTATGGATGGGGGGTATTCAGTGATGTATGCACCATTCTGTTTGGGGGTTAAAGGTCCACTTTTATAATGCCATGAAAGATTGCCCCACCCCGTCATGTGACTGGTGGCAAATCCCTGTCTTTGCTGTATAATGTTTATTACCTTGCTTATTCCGCGTCTCTTTAAGGCCTTTATTATTATTATTATTATTATTATACAGGATTTGTATAGTTCCAACCATTTGCACAGCACTTTACAATCTAAAGGGAGACAGTACAGATACAATAAAGTACAAGAGGGCTAAGACGGCCTGGCTCAGAAGAGCTTACAGTAGACATGTGCAATTCGTTTATTTTTTTTTCGTTATATTCGCTATCGTACGAATGAACAAACGATTCGCCAAAAATTTTAACGAATCGAACGAATCTGAAAACAACGAAAATCCGAAATAACCAAATTAGAACAACGAAACTACGAAAGAAGAAAATCCGAAAAACGGGAACAACGAAAATCCAAATGAACGAAAAAATTTGTACATTCGTAACTTTTTTTTTTTTTGCGATTCGTAATTTTCCGTGTCGCTTAACGTGCTTCGAATGGATTGAACGAAAAAATTCGTACATTGGTAACTTTTTTTTTCGATTTGTAATTTTCCGTGTCTCTTACAATGTAATAATAGCATACACATTACATAAAATTATGAATTATGCTCCGATTACGAATCTACGAAAACAATGTTACGAAAGTACGAATAAATCAATCTAATGAAAGTACGAATGTAACTAAATCTACGAAAATACGAATGCGTCCGAATTTCGAATAAACGAAAATTAAACTAACGGAAAAACGAATCAACGAAAAAATAACTCTTACGAAAAATACGAATCGTTACGAATACGAACACTGACGACTTACGAATTTACGTATCAACGGAAACGAAAGAAACGAAACGAAAATAAACAAATTTTTCTGTTGTGCACATGTCTAGCTTGCAGTCTAATAGGGTGGGGCAAGTGGTACAAAAGGTTATAACTGTGGGGAATGAGCTGACGGAAGAGATAAAAGTTCAGTTAGTTAGAGGCGTGATGGGCAGCAGAGATCGCCTAAAGGCAGCCAGAGTAGGAAATATCCAGACAGATTGGGGTAGGGAGTTCCAGAGGATGGGAGAGGCTCTGGAGAAGTCCTGGAGATGAGCATGGGAGGAGGAGACCAGGGAGCTAGAAAACAGGAGGTTTTGGGAGGAGCGGAGAGGACGGTTTTGGAGACGAGATTGGCGATGTAGCTCGGGGGCAGAGTTGTAAATGGCTTTGTATGTTGTTGTTCGTATCTTGAATTGAATTCGCTGGGGGCGATCAGAAGCCAGTGGAGGGACTGGAGAGACGAGGATTAAAATAATTTAATAAAAATGCTGATCCTCCAAATTTCGTTTAAGAATCGCTGGTGCGACTCCTGTGAGTTTCGCCTTTCCCGCAGCGAATTGCAATCGCACTGTGTTTACAATCCGCTGCGGGCGGCAATACAAAGTTAATGACACCCCCCCCCCCCCAAGTGCATCGCAAACAGAGTGTGGTTTGCCTGCACCGGATCGCATTGGTACAAAACCATGCGATCCGGTTGCAGTGCGGCTGCAAAAAAAAAAGATGCCCGCACTTCTTTGGTGCGATTTGAGTCCATTCCAAATGAATGGACTCGCTTTGCACTAACACTGAATTGCATGTAAATTGCACAGAAATGCCTCGCTGTTCCTGTGTGATTTTTTTATTTTTATTTGCTGGTTATTGTTGGAATGGGGGCTTAACCACTTCAGCCCCGGAAGATTTTACCCCCCCCCCCCCTCCTGACCAGAGCACTTTTTGCGATTCGGCACTGCGTCGCTTTAACTAACAATTACGCGGTCGTGCGACATTACACCAAAACAAATTTTTTTTTACCCACAAATAGAGCTTTCTTTTGGTGGTATTTGATCACCTCTGCATTTTTTTTATTTTTTGCACTATAAACAAAAAAAAAAGTAAATTTTGAAAAAAAAAAAGCAGTATTTTTTTTTTTTACTTTTTTTTCCCCCCCAAAACTTTTTAAATATCCCCCCAAAAATATATAAAAAAACATATTTTTTTTCCCTCCAGTTTAGGCCGATATGTATTCTATATATTTTTGGTTAAAAAAAAAATCGCAATAAGCTTATATAGATTGGTTTGCGCAAAAGTTATAGCGCCTACAAAATAGGGAATAGTTTTATACAGGGGGTCCCCGACTTACGAACGCCCGACCTACAAACATCCCCTACTTACGAACGGGGCGCTGCGGGGACCCTCCGCCATTTTCCGCCATCCTGCGCGGCTATACGGAGCCTCGGAAAATGGCGGAAAACGTCGGAAATGTCCGTAATTTGCCGCGCATGCGCAGAACGGCATTAGACGGAACATCGGAACTGTCTGTAATTGTCGGTCTGCGCATGCGCGGCCGACTTGCGAACAATTCCAACATAAGAACAGGCGGGCAGTCCCTAACGAGTTCGTAACTCGGGGACCCCCTGTAGCATTTTTATTTATAATTTTTTATTTTTATTAGTAATGGCGGCGATCTGCGACATTATGGCGGACACATCGGACACTTTTGACACTATTTTGTGACCATTGACATTTATACAGCGATCAGTGCTATAAAAATGCGCTGACTACTGTGTAAATGACACTGGCAGGGAAGTGGTTAAACACTAGGGGGCGATCAAGGGGTTAAGTGTGTCCTAGGGAGTGATTCTAACTGTTGGGGGATGGGCTACCTAGGACACGACAGCGATCACTGCTCCTGATGACAAGGAGCAGTAGATCTCCATCATGTCACTAGGCAGAACAGGGAAATGCCTTGTTTACATCTCCCCGTTCTATGGTGGCACGACACCAGCGGACATTGAGTCCATGGGACCCGTGGGTGCGGTCACGCTGTACGCGACGCGCAAGCCTCCTAGCCCCGCCAATTAAAGGGGATGTACGGGTACGTCCATTTGCCTACCGCTGCCATTGTGCCGACGTATATCGGCGTGCGTCGGTCGGCAAGTGGTTAACATAGGAGTTTTATGGGGCTGACATCGCACTGGAGTCGCACCAAAGTGTAGGAACCTTTTCCAAAATCGCACTGTACTGAGTCGCATTGATTTGGATGGGCAGCTTTGAAAACCATGTGATATATATTTTTTTTATTTTGACATTTTTCTCCCTTGTTATGCGGTGCGTCCCGGATGTGTTCCAGAAAAAATGCAGCATGTTCTACTTTTGTTGATTGGGCTGGTGTGAATTATGACATAATGTAATCTGTTCACTGGCCATGCGTGTTTGATGCAGATTAAAAAACGCACCGGACTGCATGTGGTGTGAACCGGCCCTTGGGCACACTTGCTAATTTTTTTTTGTGTAAAAGTTAGTTTCCCTTTTAAAACCATCAACCTACATTATTTTGCATGACTCAAGAGGCCTCTCTGAGAACGATTTATTTTGTGATAATTGATGGGCGACAAGAGAGCCGTGCCCGGTGGTTTTATTTACAGCTGATTCGAATAAATAAATACAGAAGAGCATTTGGAGGAAATGACTGGGGAAGGCTGGGAGTGTGATCAATAAACTCCGCGGTTACAGATGAACAAAGATGACATTTATTGCTGTAATTATCTCCTCCTCCCCCCCCACCCGCCGTGTCACATCGGCCTCTCTGATTTCCAGGAACAGGCCCTGGATAGAACCGCCTGCGTCACTAAACACCCCGCGCTTTCTTGTGTTCTGCATGTTATGTTGTCTGCACACCGCAGCCCTGCACAGAATTCTTTTCATTTTAATCATGGCAGCTTTTTTGTGTTTTTTTTTGTTTTTTGTCAAATCAACAAAATTGAGAAGGAAAACACAATAAGCATCAATGTGCAGGCATCGTACCGACAGTATGTTGGAAGGTTAAAAGTCAATCTTAAAAAAGAAAAAGTAATTTCCAAGTGCTACTTGCCTAGTTACTTCAGGTTCCAGCATGTTCCCAGGGTACCTTTTTTATAGGGGTGCCAAATTCAATCGGAGCATCGATGCATCGCGATTCAGCCGTCCACGATGCAGCATCGATACTGTGACTGGCATAATCGATTTTGTTGTGTGATGACATCATCCGCGTGCCGCGCTGTGCCCTGCTTCTCTCCGAACAGAGCCGCGCCTTTCCGAACAGAGCCGGAAGGAGCCGTGGGCGTTAGCCGCCGCGCCCTCTTTTGCCGCCTCCCGCTGACGTCATCTACAGCCGCCCAGGGTCACCGTGTGTCCAATCAGTGTTCCGTCCATCACAGGACCTGGTCTTGGAGGTGGCTGTGACACAGCGGGAGATGCCCGCTGTGTGTGATCCATCCAGGCACTGGTGTCTCTGCATTGATGATGGGCACAGTGTCTCTGCAATGATGATGGGCACAGTGTGTCTGCATTGATGATGGGCACAGTGTGTCTGCATTGATGATGGGCACAGTGTCTCTGCATTGATGATGGGCACAGTGTGTCTGCATTGATGATGGGCACAGTGTCTCGGCATTGATGATGGGCACAGTGTCTCGGCATTGATGATGGGCACAGTGTCTCTGCATTGATGATGGGCACAGTGTCTCTGCATTGATGATGGGCACAGTGTGTCTGCATTGATGGGCACAGTGTGTCTGCATTGATGATGGGCACAGTGTCTCGGCATTGATGATGGGCACAGTGTGTCTGCATTGATGATGGGCACAGTGCCTCTGCATTGATGATGGGCACAGTGTCTCGGCATTGATGATGGGCACAGTGCCTCTGCATTGATGATGGGCACAGTGTCTCGGCATTGATGATGGGCACAGTGCCTCTGCATTGATGATGGGCACAGTGCCTCTGCATTGATGATGGGCACAGTGAGGCTGCGTTTGATGGGCACTTGTGAGGCTGCACTGAGGGGTCTTTGATGAAAATGGACAGTAATCGTGATGCATCACGGAATCGAATCGAATCATTGACATAATAATCGTAATTGAATCGTGAGACCAGTGAAGATGCACAGCTCTAGTTCCCTTATCCATCCCTCTCTGGCAATACCCTTTTGAGCAGGTAGACCATTGCAAACCAGCTCCTGAATACTGGAGAGCCTGGTGGGAGGGAACTGGACCCAGCAACTGGAGGGGTTGAAGACACTTGATGTACAGAATTGTCTCTGATCACTGTACTGGTGTCACTGGTGATGTCAGTGAATGGGGGGCACTGGTTCTGGTGACACCCCCCCCCCCCCCCGGGATTCCCTCACTTTTCAGGGATTTTCTCTCACTTCCGCTATGGCAATGGGACAGGAAGTGAAGGGAAATCTCCCCAATGGGACACAGATGGCAAAAAAAAAAAAAGTCTGACAGGGGTTATACCCCTCTCTATCTCTATCCAAAATAGGATTGTTTTTTTTTTTATTTTAAGGCTACTTTCACACTGAAAGCGCCCTGCTAGCGGCTGAAGAAAGGGTTAAACGCGCCCATTTTGCGGCGCTGACAAAGCGCTTTGCAGGTGCTTTGGCAGCGCTGCCCATTCATTTCAATGGACAAGGGCGGTGGAGGAGCGGTGGAGGGGCGGTGTATACGGCACTCCCAAACCGCCCCAAAGATGCTGCTTGCAGGACTTTCTCTAACGTTCCGCAAGCGCACCGCCCCAGTGTGAAAGCACTCAGGCTTTCTCACTGGTGAGGCACGGGAGGCATTTTTCAGGCGCTTTTACAGTCGCTATTTCTAGCAATAGAACACCTGAAAAACACCTCAGAGTCAAAGTAGCCTTAGTCCTACTTTTTTTTATTGAGGTTCCGCTTTAAAGATGCATCCTTGAGCACCAATCTAGTCATTTTTTTTTTTCCTAGGCTGAGATGATGTCATCGGTCTGATGCAGGAAGGAGGGAACATTTCCTCAGTTTCCTTTTCACCAGTCATCAGACTGAAACCTTATAACTTTGTAACAAATCACGAGGTGAGGGGGGCTACAGCAGGGGCTGATCTGTGTCAAACAGCACTTGGTTACCTATGAGCCCGCATCTCAGTCCAGGAAGTAGGCGGTGACCCTGGATGATGTAGAATGCGTTTTTTTGATGTTCTGCTTTTTATAAATACTATAACTCCGGTAGACGGCATAGTGGCCAAGTGCTTCCATTCCTGCCTTGTTGCCCCGGGGCGATGGGCCTACCATACTATCTGCATGGAGTTTGTATGTTCTTGTGTTTTTGTAAGCACCTTTTTTTTACCACAGTGGCCTTGGTGGAGTAGGGGGTGTCCTACCGTGAGCTTATTTGGTGTGGGGGAACTAATGTGAATGACTTTGTTTAACCACTTTCAGCCCCGGACCAATTTGCAGCCAAAGGACCAGGCCCCTTTTTGCGATTCGGCACTGCGTCGCTTTAACTGACAATTGCGCGGTCGTGTGACGTGGCTCCCAAACAAAATTGGCGTCCTTTTTTTCCCACAAATAGAGCTTTCTTTTGGTGGTATCTGATCGCCCCTGCGTTTTTTTTATTTTTTGCGCTATAAACAAAAATAGAGCGACAATTTTGAAAAAAAAAAACGCAATATTTTTTGCTATAATAAATATCCCCCAAAAATATATATAAAAAAAAAAAATTTTCCCTCAGTTTAGGCCGATACGTATTCTTCTACATATTTTTGGTAAAAAAAAATCGCAATAAGCGATTATTGATTGGTTTGCGCAGAAGTTATAGCGTTTACAAAATAGGGGATAGTTTTATAGCATTTTTATTAATATTTTTTTTTTCTTAGTAATGGCGGCGATCAGCGATTTTTTATTTTTTTTATTTATTTATTATTTTTTTTGTGACTGCGACATTATGGCGGACACATCGAACATTTTTGGGACCATTGTCATTTATACAGCAATCAATGCTATTTAAATGCATTGATTCCTGTATAAATGACACTGGCAGTGAAGGGGTTAACCACTAGGTGGCAGTGTAGGGGTTAAGTATGCCTAGAGGTGTGTTTCTTACTGTGGGGGGGCGTGGCTGTCAGCTAGTAAATGCTGATCTCTGCTCCAATCACAGGGAGCAGAGATCGGCGTCACTAGTTGCTAGGCAGAACGGGGAGATACTGTGTACCTCCGCATCTCCTCGTTCAGCCTTCCCGTGAGACGATCGCGAGTGTCCCCGCGGCGATTGAGTCCGCGGGACCCGCGACCGGCCTCACGGGGCACGACAGGGATTAAGGAGGGACTTATATATACGCCCTCCTGCCTGTACGTGCCATTCTGCCGACGTATATCTGTGTGCGCCGGTCGGGAACCGGTTAAAAGGCAGCACCATTTATTATTATTATTATTATACAGGATTTCTAGAACGCCAACAGTGTTTGCAATGCTTTTACAATAGAAGAGGGGACAGAACAATTACATCACAGTTCAATACAGGAGGAATAGGAGGGCCCTGCTCATGGAGCTTACAATCTAAAGGGAGGGGGAGGTGGTACAAAAGGGGATGATCTGGTGGAGATGACTCGAGTATGACTTTTTAGGTGGAGCTGGGGTAGGCTTTCCTGAATAAACAAGTTTTCATCTAAAGGTGGACGGGGTAGTAGCTGGCTGGACATTATTGGGGTAGGGAGTTCCAGAGGATAGGAGAGGCTCTGGAGAAGTCCCCGGAGGCGAGCATGGGGGAGGAGGTAACTAGAGAGGAGGTCCTGGGAGGAGCGGAGGGGACAATTTGGATGATATCTGCAGAGGTTGGTGATGTAGCCGTGGGGGAGGTTGTGGATGGCCTTGTAGTTTAGTTATTTTTGGGTTTTATACAGTGGAGGACGGGAAGTCGGTGAAGAGATTTGGCAGCAGTCACGGATTGGTTATTACGGTGTATTAGTCTGGCGGAATTCATAAAAGACTGGAGGGGGGAGGAGCCTGTGTAAAGGTCGGCCAGTGAGGAGAGAGGGAATATGTTTTTGTGGTGTCATTGATCAGGAAGGGGGGAATTCTGAAAATATTGCAGGCGGAAGATTTAGTCCAGTGATTGGATGTGATTGGGCCGAAACAGGGGCGTACCTACAGGGGTCGCAGGGTTTGCAATTGCAACCTGGCCCTATGCTGCAGGAGGCCCGTGCTGCCTCCCTTGTATGCCTGGATAGGAGTGCCCGGGGGCGGCTGCATACAAGGTAATCGATCTCTCCTCTTCATTTTTCCTCCTGCAGCCTTTGAATGCCTGCGGGAGGGAGATGAGAAGCGGGCATTTAGCTGAATCGCAAGAGGAAAATGGAGAGATTGATCCTTCTATATGCAGCCGTCCCCCCGCTGCTCCTCCTCCTCCTATCCAGCTTCCTTCTGCTGCCCCCCCTGTGCTCTTTCCTGATGCCCCGCACCTCTTCTGAGTCCCCACCCTCTCTCTCCCGTCGGGTGGAAAAAAATTTTTTTTTACTCACCTCTAAATGCCTGTTGCTAGGGGGTCCCTCGTAGTCTGCCACCTTCATTGCCCGGGCTAAACGTCACTTCCTGTAGGCGCCGCACAGTCATCTGGGAATTGTCATGTGTCCCAGATGAGTAAGCGTCGAATTACGGCGCCGCTCGCGCATGCGCAGTGGGTGCCCGGCTGTGAAGCCACAGCCGGGTTCCCACATTAAGAATGCCGGCGCCGCGAGCGGACCGGGGAACGAGGGGTGGTCTTGTTCCCCCGCATCGCTGGACCCCGGGACAGGTGAGTGTCCGATTATTAAAAGTCACCAGCTGCAGTATTTGTAACTGCTGACTTTTTAAATTTTTTTTTTTTTGTGGGCACTCCACTTTAATCACCAGTGGCGGAACTACCAGGGTCACAAAGGTCTCGCCTGCGATTTGGGCCCTGGCGTTCCACCACTGGGCTCGGAGGGAAGGGCCCCAGCCTCGGGGTCAGGAAGGCCCTTTGTGATTTTTTTTTTTTTGCACTGGGGCCCTGAAAGTTCTAGTTGCGCCACTACAGGAAAGGTCAGAGCCTAGGATTACACCAAGCACCGTGGCGCGTGTGTGTGTGTGTGTGGGGGGGGGGGATCAAGGGTTGTGCTGTTGATCCCACCCAAGAGTAGTGGAAACGCGCGTTCCAGAGAACGTTTTGTCTTTTTTTTTATTTTTTTACGTGCCAATGTGCACTGCGCATAGGGCAAGCCCATCCCCTTTTATGAGCGGCCCTACATGTGACAAATGCCCCAAAGTAGCTGAAGAATGTTTTCAGTTGTGCAGCATCGCATGTTTTTCAGTGCACGTTTTTTTTATAGCGCGTTTTGTCACACGTCATCTGCTAACCATGATTTGGGGTGTCTTTTTAACAATATACTGCGGACGAGCAGCAAAGTGACGTACCTGTATGTCGCTGTCTAAGTATTCTTTAACCGCTTCCCGATCCCCCCGCCTGCAATGTACCGCGGACGGACGGCCGCTCTAGGCAAAGTGATGTACCTGTATGTGGCTGCCCACGTCCAGGTTTGGGGCACGCACATGCGCGCCCCATGCCCGGCTCCCACTGTGATTTGTACACGGCGGGAGCCTGTCAGCAAGTCCTGGCAAATGATTCACACCTGGGACCTGCTGATCGGCTGCGTCCAATCACAGCCCTGCGCTCTGTGTTGGTAAACAACACAGAGCTCTGTACAGAAGGAGCGATCTGGCAGTTCTCGAAAATAGCCGAAGCTGAACAGTCAGTCAGCTGTACACGGCGCTTGCGCACTACATTCTAACCTAGGTCCAGGTTCGAGCCCCACCATCCAAGTGGACATAGCGTTAGAATAAAAATATGCCGGGCACAGCGATGCCGTGCCCGGAGCGTGGCGAGTGTAGCGAGCCTGAAGCATAGCGAGCCCACGAGGGGGCCTGTTACAGGCGCTGTGTACAGCTCATTCACTGTCTTCAGCTATTTCCGGAGGCTTCGTTGTGCTTCGTACTGCGCAAGCGCTGCGCCAGCGCAGTACAGGGGGGTCCTTATCCGCCGAGGGGAACTTTCTTGGCAGAACACCGGCATCTCAGTCCAGGAAGTAGGCGGTGACCCTGGATGATGTAGAATGGGGTTATTTGGTGTTCTGCTTTTTATAAATACTATAACTCCGGTAGACGGCACAGTGACCAAGTGCTTCCATTCCTGCCTTGTCGCCCCGGGACGCTGGGCCTACCACACTATCTGCATGGAGTTTGTATGTTCTTGTGTTTTGTAAGTAACCTTTTCCCCACAGTGGCCTTGGTGGAGTAGGGGGTGTCCTACCGTGAGTTTATTTAGGGGGGGGGGGGGACACTAATGTGAATGACTTTGTTTTTAAAAGGCAGCGTTTACCAATTTAGGCTGCATTCTTATCTGTGCTTTTTCCTGAACGCACGGCAAACCGCAGAGAAAACCGCAGCTTTGCCACACATTTCAGGAAAGCGCAGTAAACGCACATCCATGCGTTCACATTTTTGTGCTTCCAACCAATGCGGCAACCCGAAAAAAAATAATAAAAAAAAGTGTGCTTTGCTGCGTGTTTTGGAAATGCACTGTAAATATGCATCGCGCTTGTGCCGCCATAATAGTATGCTAACCATGATTGGGGGTGGCAATTGGACATGTGCAATTCGTTTAGTTCCCAATTCGTTTTTTAACGAATTTTGACAAATTCGTTAATTCTGAAATTTTCCGAATTTTTCAATTTCGGAAATTCGAAATGAGGAATTTTGAAAATCCGAAAATAAGAATGAAAATCCGAAAATCTGAAATAATTAACTATTAAATTATAGGTATTAGAATTTCCTTTCAAATTTGGCTGTTGGTGAACAAATTTAGGCGAAGTTAATAACGAACGCCGTATCTAAAAGAATGGAACGTAACGATCTAATAATAATAAAAAGGTTTTATTATTACTAATTGGTTCTGTTCCATTTGTTTAGATGCGGCACTCATTATTTCGGATAATTCGTAACTTCGGATAAATCCGTATTCGTTAAGTTCACCAACAGCCAAATTTGAAAGGAAATTCCAATACCTATAATTTAATAGTTACCGTATTTATCGGCGTATAACACGCACGTTTTTCCCCTTAACATCAGGGGACAATCGTGGGTGCGTGTTATACGCCGATCTCCCGCTGATCTGCGCTGTCTGTGGAGCACCGAGTGTACTGTGTACTCGGCTCCGCTCGCAGTCACGCCCAGTCCCGCCTCCTAGCCTTAACATCCCGTCATTGGCCCGGTGTTGTGTCCATCATAGGAGCCGGGCCAAGGGGCGGGACAGGGGCATTACTGTGAGTGGAGCACACTCGGCTCGGTCTATGTCGGCGGCAAGAGGAGCCAAAGATCTCGGCGGCGGTAAATTTAAAACAAAACCATGCTGCAATTTTGGGGAAGACTGCAGGGGGACAGTGACAGGCTGCAGGGGGACAGTGACGGGCTGCATTGATGGGCATTTAAAATTTAAGTTTTTTTTTTTTTCCTTAACCACTTTCAGACCGGACCAATTTGCAGCCAAAGGACCAGGCCCCTTTTTGCGATTCGGCACTGCGTCGCTTTAACTGACAATTGCGCGGTCGTGCGATGTGGCTCCCAAACAAAATTGACGTCCTTTTTTTCCCACAAATAGAGCTTTCTTTTGGTGGTATTTGATCGCCCCTGCGGTTTTTATTTTTTGCGCTATAAAAACAAAAATAGAGCGACAATTTTGAAAAAAATGCATTATTTTTTATTTTTTGCTATAATAAATATCCCCAAAAAATATATAAAAAAACTTTTTTTTTCCTCAGTTTAGGCCGATACGTATTCTTCTACATATTTTTGGTAAAAAAAATTGCAATAAGCGATTATTGATCGGTTTGCGCAGAAGTTATAGCGTTTACAAGATAGGGGATAGTTTTATAGCATTTTTATTAATAATTTTTTTTTTTATTATTAATGGCGGAGATCTGCGATTTTTTTTGTGACTGCGACATTATGGCGGACACATCGGACATTTTTGACACATTTTTTGGGACCATTGTCATTTTTACAGCAATTAATGCATTTAAATGCATTGATTTCTGTATAAATGACACTAGCAGTTTAGGGGTTAACCACAAGGTGGCAGTGTAGGGGTTAAGTAGGCCTAGGGGTGTGTTTTTTACTGTGGGGGGGCGTGGCTGTCAGCTAGTGAATGCTGATCTCTGCTCCAATCACAGGGAGCAGAGATCGGCGTCACTAGTTGCTAGGCAGAACAGGGAGATGCTGTTTATCTCGGCATCTCCCCGTTCAGCCGCTCCGTGAGACGATCGCGGGAGTCCCCGCGGCGATCGAGTCCGCGGGGACCGCGGCCGGACTCACGGGGGTCCCGACCGGCGCGGGAGCGCACCGCTCCCGGCGCGCTCCCGATGGCACGGACAGGCGAAAGGAGGGACGTATATATACGCCCTCCTGCCTGTACGTGCCATTCTGTCGACGTATATCGTCGTGCGCCGGTCGGCATGTGGTTAAACTTCCCTCCTAAACTTGGGGTGCATGTTATACGCCGATAAATACTTTTATTATTATTAGTTAGTTAGTTATTATTATTTCAAATTTTACTTTTTTGGGGGGGATTTTCGAATTCCGGAAATTTGAAAATCCGAAATTCAGAAATTCGAGTTTTGCCACTCAACAAAATGTGCCATGATCGCACCCTTAAAAAACTTGTAACCGTCCATGTCTCCAAAAAAACAACAAAAAAAACCCAAAAGGTTCTTGAGCTACTTTTGGAGTTTTTTTTTCACGTGTAAGGGTTACCTATTCGAGTGAATCGCTGTCTAATGCACGCTTCAGACATCCCAACCAGCAAAAACTCGTTTCAGGGAGGTGACACTTCATGCTGGCACCAACCCCCCCCCCCCCCCCCCCCCCCCAATGAAATGCAGCCTTACCAGTGCCAATTAAATGCAGCCTATCTGTGTCCATCTGTGCCATCTCATCAGTGCCTACCAGCGCAGCCGATCAGCATCAATTAGAGCCCACCAGTGCAGCCCATCAGTGTCGCCTCATCAGTGCCTATCAGTGCCTTTTCATCAGTGCCCACCAGTGCAGCCCATCAGTGCCACCTCATCAGTTCCCATCAGTGCCACCCCATCAGTGCCACCTCATCAGTGCCCACCAATGCACCCCATCAGTGCCTACCAGTGCAGCCCAACAGTGCAGCTCATCAGTGCCTACCAGTGCAGCCCATCGGTGCCTTTTCATCAGTGCCCATCAGTGCCACCTCATCAGTGCCCACCAGTGCCGCCCATCAGTACCACCTCATCAGTGCCCACCAATGCACCCCATCAGTGCCACCCCATCAGTGCCCCACAGTGCAGCCCATCAGTGCCTACCAGTGCAGCCCAACAGTGCAGCTCATCAGTGCCTACCAGTGCAGCCCATCGGTGCCTTTTCATCAGTGCTCATCAGTGCCAACTCATCAGTGCCCACCAATGCACCCCATCAGTGCCTACCAGTGCAGCCCATCAGTGCCTACCAGTGCAGCCCAACAGTGCAGGTCATCAGTGCCTACCAGTGCAGCCCATTGGTGCCTTTTCATCAGTGCCCACCAGTGCCACCCCATCAGTGCCTACCAGTGCAGCCCATCAGTGCTACCTCCATCAGTGCCCACCAGCGCAGCCTCAGTGTCCCGTTCCTGGCGCCATCCCACCCCCTCCCCTGGCCACAGACAGAGCAGCCTGAGAGGCCACAGTGGCCGTACTCCATTTGGCTGCTCTGTATTCTGTCTATGGGTGACAGACCCAGATGGGAGATTGCTCGGCCCTCGCGGGTGTCCGTGTGCCCGCAGCCAAATGCAGAAGATTTGGGATGTCTGCACATTTTTAACGAAAAAAAAAAAAAACAGAGAGGGAACGCGCGTTTCTGGCACGCTCGGGTGTGAATGGAATGTGCTTTGAGAGTTTTTTTAAGGCAGCAAAGATGACCAGGGAGGGGAGGTGAGGATTAAACAGAACACTGAGCTTAACCGAGTTGCACAGGAATGGCGTCTTATCTGGGACCGGGCTGAAATCGCACCGGAGCGGCACTAAAGCTGTGCAGGAGCCTTCTCCAAAATCGCAACGTGTCAGGTCGCAATAATTAGGACTGGCACCATTGAAAACAATGCGATTTCCCTTGTCATTCGATTTCAGAAGTCGCACACTTCCTCAGGTGTGTTATGATTTTTGATGCATTTTTTTTGTTTTTTGCTGCGGTTTCCATTAATTTCAATGAACGGCGCACTAAAAACTTTTAAAAACGCAGTTGACCAGTGTAAAGGAATTTTTGTTCTGATTAAACAACTGATCGATGTGAAAGGGTCCTTGGATGTAGTTGGGGCGGCCATGTTTGTTTACACAGAATCCCTGTTTAGTCCTGCATAGTAAATACACCTTCTCCCCTCAGGGTAATAATATTATATCAGTTTATTATTATTTTATTATTAGGGTTATTGTTTCCCTTTCACTATATTGCGGCCCCCTGCAGAGGACTTTTCTCCTCAGTGACAGGCCAGCCACTCAGGCCATTGTACTCTGTCCTCTGTCACGTGACCCTCCCCTCCTTCATTCTCCTCATCCCCAGGACCAATCCCGATGCTTCTCTGCGCGTGCGCACCACCCTCCGGCGCGTCTCACGCCTCGCTCTGGTTGGTGTTTCCGGATTGGCCGGCTTTCTCTCAGGCGCTTCCCCCTCCCTCCATTCTTTGATTGGTTGTTGTCGGGAGAGCTCTCCGAGTTCCCTGTTCTCATTGGCTGTAGTAGGGTGCGGCGGCTGTTTCCCGCCGGGTGATTGGCTGGCTGGGGCAGCGCTGGCAGCGAGGCTTGGAAGTCGCTGTCACCGGCTAAGTGAGGTAAGCGTCGGTGGCCACAGCCCGAGAGCAAAGGAGCCGTGCCGGGGATACCGAGACAGCCGGGGGAGGGGTGAGTGAGAGAGAAGGGTCACACATCCTCCACGTGTGTGTATATGGAGGGGTATGAGTATGTCATAGGGTAACACTGACTGAGGGCTCTACATTACCACCTATAGACAGCCTCATAATCACCGTACACTCTGCTACTGGGACTGGCCAATTACCTGTAAGCCATGCACTATGATTGGCCGATCTACTCTGTGCTGACCGTACACTCTGCACTGTGATTGGCCGATCTCCTCTGTGCTGACCGTACACTCTGCACTATGATTGGCCGATCTCCTCTGTGCTGACCGTACACTCTGCACTATGATTGGCCGATCACCTCTGTGCTGACCGTACACTCTGCACTGTGATTGGCCGATCTCTGTGCTGACCGTACACTCTGCACTGTGATTGGCCGATCACCTCTGTGCTGACCGTACACTCTGCACTATGATTGGCCGATCACCTCTGTGCTGACCGTACACTCTGCACTGTGATTGGCCGATCTCTGTGCTGACCGTACACTCTGCACTGTGATTGGCCGATCACCTCTGTGCTGACCGTACACTCTGCACTATGATTGGCCGATCACCTCTGTGCTGACCGTACACTCTGCACTGTGATTGGCCGATCTCCTCTTTGCTGACCGTACACTCTGCACTTTGATTGGCCGATCTCTGTGCTGACCGTACACTCTGCACTGTGATTGGCCGATCTCTGTGCTGACCGTACACTCTGCACTGTGATTGGCCGATCTCTGTGCTGACCGTACACTCTGCACTGTGATTGGCCGATCTCTGTGCTGACCGTACACTCTGCACTGTGATTGGCCGATCTCTGTGCTGACCGTACACTCTGCACTGTGATTGGCCGATCTCTGTGCTGACCGTACACTCTGCACTATGATTGGCCGATCTCCTCTGTGCTGACCCTACACTCTGCACTGTGATTGGCCGATCACCTCTGTGCTGACCGTACACTCTGCACTATGATTGGCCGATCTCCTCTGTGCTGACCCTACACTCTGCACTGTGATTGGCCGATCACCTCTGTGCTGACCGTACACTCTGCACTATGATTGGTCGATCTCCTCTGTGCTGACCGTACACTCTGCACTGTGATTGGCCGATCACCTCTGTGCTGACCGTACACTCTGCACTGTGATTGGCCGATCTCTGTGCTGACCGTACACTCTGCACTATGATTGGCCGATCTCCTCTGTGCTGACCGTACACTCTGCACTGTGATTGGCCGATCACCTCTGTGCTGACCGTACACTCTGCACTGTGATTGGCCGATCTCTGTGCTGACCGTACACTCTGCACTGTGATTGGCCGATCTCCTCTGTGCTGACCGTACACTCTGCACTGTGATTGGCCGATCTCCTCTGTGCTGACCGTACACTCTGCACTGTGATTGGCCGATCTCTGTGCTGACCGTACACTCTGCACTGTGATTGGCCCATCTCCTCTGTGCTGACCGTACACTCTGCACTGTGATTGGCTGATCACCTCTGCTGACCGTACACTCTGCACTGTGATTGGCCGATCACCTCTGTGCTGACCGTACACTCTGCACTGTGATTGGCCGATCTCCTCTGTGCTGACCGTACACTCTGCACTGTGATTGGCCGATCTCCTCTGTGCTGACCGTACACTCTGCACTGTGATTGGCCGATCTCCTCTGTGCTGACCGTACACTCTGCACTGTGATTGGCCGATCACCTCTGTGCTGACCGTACACTCTGCACTATGATTGGCCGATCACCTCTGTGCTGACCGTACACTCTGCACTGTGATTGGCCGATCACCTCTGTGCTGACCGTACACTCTGCACTGTGATTGGCCGATCTCCTCTGTGCTGACCGTACACTCTGCACTGTGATTGGCCGATCACCTCTGTGCTGACCGTACACTCTGCACTGTGATTGGCCGATCTCCTCTGTGCTGACCGTACACTCTGCACTGTGATTGGCCCATCTCCTCTGTGCTGACCGTACACTCTGCACTGTGATTGGCCCATCTCCTCTGTGCTGACCGTACACTCTGCACTGTGATTGGCCCATCTCCTCTGTGCTGACCGTACACTCTGCACTGTGATTGGCCCATCTCCTCTGTGCTGACCGTACACTCTGCACTGTGATTGGCCGATCTCTGTGCTGACCGTACACTCTGCACTGTGATTGGCCGATCTCTGTGCTGACCGTACACTCTGCACTGTGATTGGCCCATCTCCTCTGTGCTGACTGTACACTCTGCACTGTGATTGGCCCATCTCCTCTGTGCTGACCGTACACTCTGCACTGTGATTGGCCCATCTCCTCTGTGCTGACCGTACACTCTGCACTGTGATTGGCCCATCACCTCTGTGCTGACCGTACACTCTGCACTGTGATTGGCCCATCACCTCTGTGCTGACCGTACACTCTGCACTGTGATTGGCCGATCTCTGTGCTGACCGTACACTCTGCACTGTGATTGGCCCATCACCTCTGTGCTGACCGTACACTCTGCACTGTGATTGGCCGATCACCTCTGTGCTGACCGTACACTCTGCACTGTGATTGGCCGATCTCTGTGCTGACCGTACACTCTGCACTGTGATTGGCCCATCACCTCTGTGCTGACCGCACACTCTGCACTGTGATTGGCCGATCACCTCTGTGCTGACCGTACACTCTGCACTGTGATTGGCCCATCTCCTCTGTGCTGACCGTACACTCTGCACTGTGATTGGCCCATCTCCTCTGTGCTGACCGTACACTCTGCACTATGATTGGCCCATCTCCTCTGTGCTGACCGTACACTCTGCACTATGATTGGCCGATCTCTGTGCTGACCGTACACTCTGCACTATGATTGGCCCATCTCCTCTGTGCTGACCGTACACTCTGCACTATGATTGGCCGATCTCTGTGCTGACCGTACACTCTGCACTGTGATTGGCCGATCTCTGTGCTGACCGTACACTCTGCACTATGATTGGCCGATCTCTGTGCTGACCGTACACTCTGCACTGTGATTGGCCGATCTCTGTGCTGACCGTACACTCTGCACTGTGATTAGGGACCTCATACAGAGGACTGGGACTGATCACTTCATAGCACATCACATTTCTCAGCTCACCACGGATTCCAGGATTGTTTGGAGAAAACTTTCTATCCACAATGGAGGAGTTCTGTACAGATCACACAGCGCCCCCGGCTCTCCTCCCCGCCCCCCACCTCTGAATAAAGAGCATTTTGTTATTGATGGATAGTAGGGATGAGCTTCGAGTTCAAGTCAAACTCGTGTTCGATTTGAACATTGCCTGTTCAGCGAACAATTTGGGGCGTTCGCGGCAAATTCGAAAAGCCGCGGAACACCCTGTAAAAGTCTATGGGAGAAATCTAAAGTGCTAATTTTAAAGGCTTATATGCAAATTATTGTCATAAAAAAGTGTTTGGGGACCAGGGTCCTGCCCCAGGGGACATGTATCAATGCAAAAAGAAGTTTTAAAAACTGCAGTTGTTTTCGGGAGCAGTGATTTTAATAATGCTTAAAGTGAAACAATAAAAGTGTAATATTCCTTTAATTTTCGTACCTGGGGGGTGTGTATAGTATGCCTGTAAAGGGGCGCATGTTTCCCGTGCTTAGAACTGTCCCTGCACAAACTGTAATTTTTGCAGGAAAAAAAGCCTTTAAAAGCACTCCCCGTAATACAGAGAACAGTCATTGAAAATCATTGATAACAAAAAAATATGCGTGGGGTTCCCCCCAAATTCAATTACCAGGCCCTTCAGGTCTGGTATGGATTTTAAGGGGAACTCCACGCCAAATTAAAAAAAAATGGCATGGAGTTCCACCCAAAAATCCATACAAGACCCTTATCAGAGCACGCAACCTGGCAGGCATGTGGCCCTCCTGAACAGTACCAGGCCACATGCCCTCAACATTGGGAGGGTGCTTTGGGGGTCTGTGACCCCTCAAAGCACAATGTCCCCATGTTGATGAGGAGAAGGGTCTCATCCCCACAACCCTGGCCGGTGGTTGTGGGGGTCTGCGGGCGGGGGGCTTGTCAGAATCTGGAAGCCCCCTTTAACAAGGGGACCCCAGATCCCGCCCCCCCTTTGTTTGAAATGGTAAGGGGGTACAAAAGTACACCTACCATTTCACAAAGAAAGTGTAAAAAAAATTGTTAAAAAACACACAGACACCGTTGGGAAAAGTCCTTTATTAAAAATAGATTCCAGCGGTGGTAATTCACTCTTGCTATCCAGCAATGGGTGATCTCTTCTCCGGGGTCCAGCGATGGCTGATCTCTTCCGACGACGTCCAGCGCATCCTGTCTCCATGGAGACACTGCGGGAATCCCAGGTCTTAGCTGAGGAGGACCGGGCCACCCATCACCTGACCCAGCCCCCCTCTGACGCAACGCAAGGGGGAAGCCGGGCTTCCCCAGTGATGTACGGGTGACCCCACCCCCCTCTGATGTAACGCAGGTTTCCGTTACATCAGAGGGGGGCGGGGTCACCCGCACGTCACTGGGGAAGCCTGGCTTCCCCTTGCGTCAGAGGGGGGTAGGGTCAGGTGACGAGTGCCCTTGTTGTTGTTTAAACTTTGGATAGTAAAAAAATAATATTTTCTGCCAGTAAATGCCTTAAACAGCCCACTTCCTGTTTCCTGTCTGGTCATTAGCCTAGGCTTATGACATCATGCACAGCTCTCTCTCTCTCTCACTCTCGTGAGAGTTTGCCAGGAAGGGAGGGGGGGGAGAGGCATAAGAGGGACAATGAGAGCTGCAGAGCTGGAGGTGTGTCTCTGTGTAAATCCAGGAAGTGAACAGGCAGCCGATTCAGCTGCCCACAGTTAAAATGGCCGCAGCCAGACTCAGTGGAGAGAGATTTCTGCAGCATATTTGGCAAAGTACAGAATCGCAGTGTGTGTGTGTGTGTGTATATATGTGTATATATATATATATATATATATATATAATATAATAATATGCAAAGTGGTCGGGGGGAAGCTTCAGAATGCAAAGATGTTTTTATTACATATGTGAGCCGACTGCAGATCCTCTTTAAGATGAGACATTTTAATAATAAAAAAAAATTATATAATTTTTTTTATACAGTTATTATTTCTTAAAAATAAAAAATGTTTTGTGTGCATACATACACATATATATTATAAAAATTTCGAGGGGTATAAATACTTTTTCAAGGCACTGTATACATATTTTAAAACAATAAATAATAATAAAAATTATATATATATATATATATATATATATATATATATATATATATAATACATTTTTTTTATTTATTTATTGTTTTAAATATGTATACAGTGCCTTGAAAAAGTATTCACACCCCTCAAAATTTTCCACATTTTGTCATGTTATACCCAAAAAGGTCAATGTATTTTTAATTGGGATTTTATTAACACAAATTGGCACATAATTGTGAAGTGGAAGGAAAATGATAAAATGATTTTCAAAATGTTTTACAAATAAATCTGTGAAAAGTGTGGAGTACATTTGTATTCAGCCCTATTTTCTCTGATACCCCATAACTAAAATCTAGTGGAACCAATTGCCTTCAGATGTCACCCAATTAGTAAATAGAGTCCACCTGTGTGTAATTTAATCTCAGTATAAATACAGCTGTTCTGTGAAGCCCTCAGAGGTTTGTTAGAGAACCTTAGTGATCAAACGGCATCATGAAGGCCGAGGAACACACCAGACAGGTCAGGGATGAAGTTGTGGAGAAGTATAAAGCAGGGTTCGGTTATAAAATAATCTCCCAAGCTTTGACCATCTCACGGAGCTCTGTTCAATCCATCATCGGAAAATGGAAAGAGTATGGGCACAACTGCAAACCTACCAAGACATGGCCGTCCACCTAAACTGACCGGCCGGGCAAGGAGAGCATTCATCAGAGAAGAGCCAAGAGGCCCATGGTAACTCTGGAGGAGCTGCAGAGATCCACAGCTCAGGTGGGAGAGTCTGTCCACAGGACAACTATTAGTCATGTTCTCCACAAATCTGCCCTTTATGGAAGAGTGACAAGAAGAAAGACATTGGAGAGAGAAAGTCATAAGAAGTCCTGTTTGCAGTTTGTGAGAAGCCATGTGGGGGACACAGCAAACATGTGGAAGAAGGTGATCTGGTCAGATGAGACCAAAATTCAACTTTGTGGCCTAAAAGCAAAACGCTATGTGTGGAGGAAAACTAACACTGCCCATCCCCCTGAACACACCATCCCAACTGTGAAACATGGTGGTGGCAGCATCATGTGGTGGGGATGCTTTTCTTCAGCAGGGACAGGGAAGCTGGTCAGAGTTGATGGGAAGATGGATGGAGCCAAATACAGGACAATCTTAGAAGAAAACCTGCAGAAGTCTTGAGACTGGGGAGGAGGTTCACCTTCCAGCAGGACAACGACCCGAAACATACAGCCAGAGCTACAATGGAATGGTTTAGATCAAAGCATATTCATGTGTTAGAATGGCCCAGTCACAGTCCAGACCTAAATCCCATTGAGAATCTGTGGCAAGACTTGAAAATTGCTGTTCACAGACGCTCTCCATCCAATCTGACAGAGCTTGAGATATTCTGCAAAGAAGAATGGGCAGAAATGTCCCTCTCTAGATGTGCAAAGCTGGTAGAGACACCCCAAAAAGACTTGTAGAGAAAAGGGGGTTCTACAAAGTATTGACTCCGGGGGGCGCCATACAAATGTCCCCCCACACTTTGCACATATTTTTTATAAAAAAATGTTTACAAATAAATATTTATCATTTTCCTTCCACTTCACAATTATGTGTCACTTTGTGTTGGTCCGTCACATAAAATCCCAATAAAATAAATAAATAAACAAAATTTATGTCTTTGGTTGTAACATGACAAAATCGAAAATGTCGAGGGGTATGAATAGTTTTTCAAGCCACTGTGTGTGTGTGTGTAATATAATATAATATAATATATATATATATTTTTTTATTTTAATAATACCAAATTATTATTATTTTGTTTCATTAGGGTAAGGGGTTAGACATAAGGTTAGGTTTAGGAGTTGGGGTTACCTATTTATTGTTAGGGTGCTACTATAACAATACAAATAAATAAAAATCATAAAGTCAATAAATACAAAAAAAAATAAAAAAAAATAAATAAAAAAAAGAAAATCGAACCCCTAACCCAATAAAATAAAGAAATAATCATTAACCCTTAAAAATCATTATTAATAATTAAACACCTGAACCCCAAAAAAAAAAGTATAAACACCACTATAACTATTTTATTTTGTGTTAGGGTGTTTTAGTTAAATATTAAGAAAAATTTGAGATATGTGTGTTTGAGATATATATATATATATATATATATATATATATATATATATATATATATATATATATATATATATATATATATATATATATATATATATATATTCGTTTTTTTTTTTTTTTATTGTATTTATTGACTTTATTTATGCTTTTTATTTATTTGTATATTTATTCATGTAATAGTAGCACCCTAACAATAAATAGGTTTAGGAGTTAGGGCTACTTATTTATTTTTTGGGTGCTACTATTACATGAATAAATATACAAATAAATAAAAAGCATAAATAAAGTCAATAAATACTATAAAAAAAAAAAAAAAAAAAACCTATATATATATATATATATATAAATATATATATATATATATATATATATATATATATATATATATATATATATATATATATATATATATATATATATATATATATATATATATATATATATATATATATAAAAAATCAAACACACACATATCTCTAATTTTTCTTAATATTAAACTAAAACACCCTAACACAAAATAAATAGTTATAGTAGTGTTTTATACATTTTTTTTTTTTTTTTTTTTTTTTTGGTTCAGGTGTTTAATTATTAATAATGATCTTTAAGGGTTAATTATTATTTTATTTTATTGGGTTTTTTTTTTTTTGACTTTATTTTTTAAATTTTTTTTTTGTATTTATTGACTTTATGATTTTTATTTATTTGTATGTATATTCATGTAATAGTAGCACCCTAACAATAAATGGGTAACCCCAACTCCTAAACTTAACCTTATGTCTAACCCCTTACCATAATGAAACAAAATAATAATAAATTGGTATTATTATTAAAAAAAATAAATATAATAAATATATATATATATATATATATATATATATATATATATATAAAGAATCCCCTTGCATTTGTGACAACAGTCTAGTAGGTAAATGTCTGTCCTCCTAGGACAGGAAGTGCGTAGTTTTCTGAATCCCCAGGTGAACATAAAGGGGAGGGGAGTAAAAAAACAAAACATAAAAAAAAAGTGCAGCCACTACATCTAAGGACTGGTAGGCTGCAATGTATTAGATTTTTGTGTTTTCAGTATTAATAAGAGGGCAAATCTACATCTGCCACAGGTAGAGCCATACAATTTTATACTCTAGTCACCAAGTATTGAGATTTGTTGATCCCAGCCATGACTGGTCCTCCCTTTTTGTAACGCACAGCCGTGGTCATGACTTGTGTTGTGTCCTTTCCAGCAGGCGCCGAGCTCTACCTCTAGGATGAGCGTGGAGGCCACGGGGAAGCCCTTAAAGGTGGGCACCCGGGTGGAGGTGATCGGGAAGGGCCATCGAGGAACCGTCGCCTTTGTAGGGGCCACCCTGTTCGCCACCGGAAAATGGGTCGGTGTGATTCTGGACGAAGCCAGAGGCAAGAATGACGGGACGGTGCAAGGCAGGAAGTACTTCACCTGCGAGGAGAATCACGGCATATTTGTCCGCCAATCACAGGTAAGCAGGGGGGGCGGATCCAGAGTCTAATCTCGGGAGGGGCACTACCAGAATTTTTGCGGGGGAGTTTGTTGGGACAATGGCTGGTGTTGGCGCTTAAATGGTTGTTGGGATGATTGAAGCGCATTATTTCTCTTATTACATTGTAATATAAAAGGAAATAGTTCAAATGCAGAATCGGTGGGAGCCCCGAGTGCGTCACCTGCCTTCAGATGGGGCTCGTCACTTGCTACGTCGCCTGTTATCAGATGCAGATTGTCACTGCCAGTGGCCAGAGACGGTGTCCCTGTTGTCCCAGAGTGAGGGCGGGCAGTGAGAGATGATGTCATCACTCTGCCGCCCACGCCAGCACAGTAATGGCAGTCCTCTTTTAGATGCAGAAATGCAGTGATACAGGGGGCGTGAGAGACAGTGGCGTCTCCAGCTTTCATATTTAGGGGCGGCACATGGGGGGGGGGGACAGGGACAAAAGTAGGGGGGGGGGAACTATAAAACACACACACACACACACACACACACACACACACACACACACACACACACACACACACACACACACACACACACACACACACACAGTCTTGACAAATTATTGATGGTTGCAGCCAGGTGGAGGGGTGGACAGGGTGGATGCAGCCAGGGAGGAGGGGAGGACAGGGTGGGAGCAGCTAGGAGGGAGGAGGGGAGGACAGGGTGGGAGCAGCTAGGAGGGAGGAGGGGAGGACAGGGTGGGAGCAGCCAGGAGGGAGGAGGGGAGGACAGGGTGGGAGCAGCCATGGTGGAAGGGGTGGACAGGGTGGGAGCAGCCATGGTGGAAGGGGTGGACAGGGTGGGAGCAGCCAGGGTGGAGGGGAGGACAGGGTGGGAGCAGCCATGGTGGAAGGGAGGACAGGGTGGAAGGGAGGACAGGGTGGGAGCAGCCATGGTGGAAGGGAGGACAGGGTGGAAGGGAGGACAGGGTGGGAGCAGCCATGGTGGAAGGGAGGACAGGGTGGAGGGGAGGACAGGGTGGGAGCAGCCATGGTGAAGGGAAGGACAGGGTGGGAGCAGCCAGGTGGAGGGGTGGACGGGGTGGATGCAGCCAGGTGGAGGGGAGGACGAGGTGGATGCAGCCAGGTGGAGGACGGGGTGGGAGCAGCCATGGTGAAGGGAAGGACAGGGTGGGAGCAGCCAGGTGGAGGGGAGGACGGGGTGGATGCAGCCAGGTGGAGGGGAGGACGAGGTGGATGCAGCCAGGGTGGAGGGGAGGACGGGGTGGATGCAGCCAGGGTGGAGGGGAGGACGGGGTGGAGCAGCCAGGTGGAGGGGAGGACGGGGTGGAGGGGAGGACGGGGTGGATGCAGCCAGGGTGGAGGGGAGGACGGGGTGGATGCAGCCAGGTGGAGGGGAGGGGAGGACGGGGTGGATGCAGCCAGGTGGAGGGGAGGACAGGGTGGATGCAGCCAGGGTGGAGGGGAGGACGGGGTGGATGCAGCCAGGGTGGAGGGGAGGACAGGGTGGGAGCAGCCAGGTGGTGGGGAGGACAGGGTGGAGGGGAGGACGGGGTGGGAGCAGCCAGGTGGAGGGGAGGACAGGGTGGATGCAGCCAGGGTGGAGGGGAGGACGGGGTGGGAGCAGCCAGGTGGAGGGGAGGAGGGGGAGGGGAGGACGGGGTGGGAGCAGCCAGGTGGAGGGGAGGACAGGGGGAGGGGGGACAGGGTGGGAGCAGCCAGGTGGAGGTGAGGACAGGGTGGAGGGGAGGACGGGGTGGGAGCAGCCAGGTGGAGGGGAGGCCAGGGTGGAGGGGAGGACGGGGTGGATGCAGCCAGGGTGGAGGGGAGGACGGGGTGGAGGGGAGGACGGGGTGGATGCAGCCAGGGTGGAGGGGAGGACGGGGTGGGAGCAGCCAGGGTGGAGGGGAGGACGGGGTGGATGCAGCCAGGGTGGAGGGGAGGACAGGGTGGGAGCAGCCAGGTGGAGGGGAGGACAGGGTGGATGCAGCCAGGGTGGAGGGGAGGACAGGGTGGGAGCAGCCAGGTGGAGGGGAGGACAGGGTGGAGGGGAGGACAGGGTGGAGCAGCCAGGTGGAGGGAGGACAGGGTGGATGCAGCCAGGGTGGAGGGGAGGACAGGGTGGGAGCAGCCAGGTGGAGGGGAGGACAGGGTGGAGGGGAGGACGGGGTGGGAGCAGCCAGGTGGAGGGGAGGACAGGGTGGAGGGGAGGACGGGGTGGGAGCAGCCAGGTGGAGGTGAGGACAGGGTGGAGGGGAGGACGGGGTGGGAGCAGCCAGGTGGAGGGGAGGACAGGGTGGAGGGGAGGACGGGGTGGATGCAGCCAGGGTGGAGGGGAGGACGGGGTGGATGCAGCCAGGGTGGAGGGGAGGACGGGGTGGATGCAGCCAGGGTGGAGGGGAGGACGGGGTGGAGCAGCCAGGTGGAGGGGAGGACAGGATGGAGGGGAGGACGGGGTGGGAGCAGCCAGGTGGAGGGGAGGACAGGGTGGAGGGGAGCCGGGGTGGGAGCAGCCAAGGTGGAGGGGAGGACGGATGGGAGCAGCCAAGGTGGAGGGGAGGACGGGGTGGATGCAGCCAGGGTGGAGGGGAGGATGGGGTGGGAGCAGCCAGGTGGAGGGGAGGACAGGGTGGAGGGGAGGACGGGGTGGGAGCAGCCAGGTGGAGGGGAGGACAGGGTGGATGCAGCCATGGTGGAAGGGGTGGACAGGGTGGGAGCAGCCAGGTGGAAGGGGTGGACAGGGTGGAGCAGCCACGGGTGGAGGGGAGGACAGGGTGGGAGCAGCCAGGTGGAAGGGAGGACAGGGTGGAGGGGAGGACGGGGTGGGAGCAGCCATGGTGGAGGGAGGACAGGGTGGAGGGGAGGGGAGGACAGGGTGGGAGCAGCCAGGTGGAGGGGTGGACAGGGTGGGAGCAGCCAGGGTGGGGGAGGACAGGGTGGAGCAGGGGTGGACCAGGGTGGATGCAGCCAGGTGGAGGGGAGCCAGGGAGGAGGGGGGGAGGACAGGGTGGGAGCAGCCATGGTGGAAGGGGTGGACAGGGTGGGAGCAGCCATGGTGAAGGGAAGGACAGGGTGGGAGCAGCCAGGTGGAGGGGAGGACGGGGTGGATGCAGCCAGGTGGAGGGGAGGACGGGGTGGATGCAGCCAGGTGGAGGGGAGGACGGGGTGGGAGCAGCCATGGTGAAGGGAAGGACAGGGTGGGAGCAGCCAGGTGGAGGGGAGGACGGGGTGGATGCAGCCAGGTGGAGGGGAGGACGAGGTGGATGCAGCCAGGTGGAGGGGAGGACTGGGTGGATGCAGCCAGGGTGGAGGGGAGGACGGCGTGGAGGGGAGGACGGGGTGGGAGCAGCCAGGGTGGAGGGGAGGACGGGGTGGGAGCAGCCAGGGTGGAGGGGAGGACGGGGTGGGAGCAGCCAGGGTGGAGGGGAGGACGGGGTGGATGCAGCCAGGTGGAGGGGAGGACAGGGTGGGAGCAGCCAGGGTGGAGGGGAGGACAGGGTGGGAGCAGCCAGGGTGGAGGGGAGGACAGGGTGGGAGCCAGGGTGGAGCAGAGGACAGGGTGGAGGGGAGGAGCCAGGGTGGAGGGGAGGACGGGGTGGGAGCAGCCAGGGTGGAGGGGAGGACAGGGTGGGAGCAGCCAGGGTGGAGGGGAGGACAGGGTGGGAGCACGGGGTGGGAGCAGCCAGGTGGAGGGGGGAGGGGGTGGGAGGAGCAGGGTGGAGGGGAGGACAGGGTGGGAGCAGCCAGGTGGAGGGGAGGACAGGGTGGAATGCAGCCAGGGTGGAGGGGAGGACAGGGTGGGAGCAGCCAGGTGGAGGGGAGGACAGGGTGGGACCAGCCAGGTGGAGGGGAGGACAGGGTGGAGGGGAGGACGGGGTGGGAGCAGCCAGGTGAAGGGGAGGACAGGGTGGAGGGGAGGACGGGGTGGGAGCAGCCAGGTGGAGGGGAGGACAGGGTGGATGCAGCCAGGGTGGAGGGAAGGACGGGGTGGATGCAGCCAGGGTGGAGGGGAGGACGGGGTGGATGCAGCCAGGGTGGAGGGGAGGACGGGGTGGGAGCAGCCAGGTGGAGGGGAGGACAGGGTGGAGGGGAGGACGGGGTGGAGGGGAGGACAGGATGGAGGGGAGGACAGGATGGAGGGGAGGACGGGGTGGATGCAGCCAAGGTGGAGGGGAGGATGGGGTGGGAGCAGCCAGGTGGAGGGGAGGACGGGGGGGGAGCAGCCAGGTGGAGGGGAGGACAGGGTGGATGCAGCCTGGGTGGAGGGGAGGACAGGATGGAGGGGAGGACAGGATGGAGGGGAGGACGGGGTGGATGCAGCCAGGTGGAGGGGAGGATGGGGTGGGAGCAGCCAGGTGGAGGGGAGGACAGGGTGGAGGGGAGGACGGGGTGGGAGCAGCCAGGTGGAGGGGAGGACGGGGTGGGAGCAGCCAGTGATAAAGTCCTGTACCTCCTATGGAAGCCTGCTTCCCCGTTCTTACCTTGGGGGGATATATAGTAAAATCGCTGGAACTCTCTCTCTCTGGCTCCCTCCACCTGACAGGCTCATGGATCCGCTTCTCCTCCTCCCGTCGGGCATGTTGGGGGCTGCAGTGCACTCTCAGGGAATGGTCCTGGGCCTGCTGGTATCCTGGACTACATGTCCCATAATCCTCTATTATTAGTTTCTCAGCTGCTCGGCTCAAGGAGGAGAAGGAGGGGTGAAAATCCCCCGCAGCTGTGGCTCTGCCTGTGTCCCTTCACAGAGCCTGTCAGCAACGGCTGGTGGGGGTCGGCATCAGCACAGCTCACCTCGGGGGGGGGGGGGGGTTCTGTTAGGCTACCATCTTTCTAAGCTCACCAGACAGATCTTCGGGTCTCATCTGATGGCAGCTCCAGGTGTTTTTGGGTCCTTCAGGCATGTGGGCAGTGGTGTATTTAGGTTTTGTGCTGCCCTAGGCCTGACTAAATTCATGCACCCCCCTAATTTAGATACGACCCACTCTTCCTGGAGAGGCCACACCCCTTCCTATTTAAGACCCACCCTGTCATCTGTAAACCACACCCTTTCTAGACCCCGTGCCCCTTCCCCCTAGCAGCAAAAATCCCCCCCTTTCAGCACAAATCCTCACCCTCATATAAACCCTTTCAGGTCAAAACTCAACCTCCCCTTTCTAAGCACAACTCCTCTCCCATCTCCCCTCCCCAGGATAAATTCCCCCTCCGCACAAATCCTCCCCATTCCCCCCCTCCCAGCATAAATCCCCCCTCTTAAAAAAAAAAAATCCCCCCCCCACCATCTCCCCCTCTCAGCATAAATTCCCTCTCATCTCCTCTTCCCAGGATAAATTCCCCCTCTTGGCACAAATCCTTCACCCATCTCCCCCTCCCAGCATAAATACCCCCTATTAGCAAAAATCCTCCCCCATCTCCTCCTCCCAGCATAAATACCCCCTATTAGCAAAAATCCTTCTCCCATCTCCCCCTCCTAGCATAAATACCCCCTATTAGCAAAAATCCTTCTCCCATCTCCCCCTCCTAGCATAAATACCCCCTATTAGCAAAAATCCTTCTCCCATCTCCCCCTCCTAGCATAAATACCCCCTATTAGCAAAAATCCTTCTCCCATCTCCCCCTCCTAGCATAAATACCCCCTATTAGCAAAAATCCTTCTCCCATCTCCCCCTCCTAGCATAAATACCCCCTATTAGCAAACATCCTTCTCCCATCTCCCCCTCCCAGCATAAATACCCCCTATTAGCAAAAATCCTTCTCCCATCTCCCCCTCCCAGCATAAATACCCCCTATTACCAAAAATCCTTCTCCCCCTCCTAGCATAAATACCCCCTATTAGCAAAAATCCTTCTCCCATCTCCCCCTCCTAGCATAAATACCCCCTATTAGCAAAAATCCTTCTCCCATCTCCCCCTCCCAGCATAAATACCCCCTATTAGCAAAAATCCTTCTCCCCCTCCTAGCATAAATACCCCCTATTAGCAAAAATCCTTCTCCCATCTCCCCCTCCCAGCATAAATACCTCCTCTCAGCACAAATTCCCTCTCATCTCCTCTTCCCAGGATAAATTCCCCCTCTTGGCACAAATCCTTCACCCATCTCCCCCTCCCAGCATAAAGACCCCCTATTAGCAAAAATCCTCCCCCATCTCCTCCTCCCAGCATAAATACCCCCTATTAGCAAAAATCCTTCTCCCATCTCCCCCTCCCAGCACAAATACCCCCTATTAGCAAAAATCCTTCTCCCAGCATAAATACCTCCTCTCAGCACAAACCCTCCCCCATCTCCCCCTCCATACATAAATCCTCACTCAGAAAAAATCCCCCCCCCCATCTCATACCTGTGCCTCCCTCCTCTCCCCTCCCAGTGCTACCCCCCCTCCAGCTTCTTCCCCTGTTCTGTTGAGCAGCTCTACATGCTGGGACTTGTAGTGTCCTCTGTGGGGGGCTGAGATGGGGCAGCCTCCTATGCTGGGACTTGTAGTGTCCTCTGTGGGGGGCTGAGATGGGGCAGCCTCCTATGCTGGGACTTGTAGTGTCCTCTGTGGGGGGCTGAGATGGGGCAGCCTCCTATGCTGGGACTTGTAATGTCCTCTGTGGGGGGCTGAGATGGGGCAGCCTCCTATTCTGGGACTTGTAGTGTCCTCTGTGGGGGGCTGAGATGGGGCAGCCTCCTATGCTGGGACTTGTAGTGTCCTCTGTGGGGGGCTGAGATGGGGCAGCCTCCTATGCTGGGACTTGTAGTGTCCTCTGTGGGGGGCTGAGATGGGGCAGCCTCCTATGTTGGGACTTGTAGTGTCCTCTGTGGGGGGCTGAGATGGGGCAGCCTCCTATGCTGGGACTTGTAGTGTCCTCTGTGGGGGGCTGAGATGGGGCAGCCTCCTATGCTGGGACTTGTAGTGTCCTCTGTGGGGGGCTGAGATGGGGCAGCCTCCTATGCTGGGACTTGTAGTGTCCTCTGTGGGGGGCTGAGATGGGGCAGCCTCCTATGCTGGGACTTGTAGTGCCCTAGACTACAAGGGACTGAAGAATGGCAGCCCACTCTACTACTCTACGGGTTGGGGGGCGGGGTTTTTTCGTGCAAAGTTCCGCCCTAGGCCAAGACACAGCACTGCGTGTGGGTCCTTCAGGCATTTTGGGTCCTTTCAGTTTAGTTTTTCAGTTGCAAGTCCCTTTTTTCATTGTCCTGTTGCCCGCCCCCTTATAAGACTTCATTTAGAGTGGTTGAACTGGATGGACTTGTGTCTTTTTTCGGCCTAGCTAACTATGTAGAGTGTCCCGACCGGTGTAAAAATTCCTCCAGTGGAAGACTAAGAACGAGGATCGTCGTACTTACTATAAAATGCTTTACTTGGAGTCCGTTGAGGGGTCCAGGAATTCTGTAAAATTCTTTGATGGTCTGTCTGGTTATACCGCCAAATACAAGGGAGATGGGCACAGGAACACTGGCAACAGGATAACCTTGCCCTCAACCATCCAAAAGTTTGTGTGACGGAGCCGCCCCCACACTCCGCTTGAGTGCTTCCGTCAGTATATCGCTTCCTCCGGTCTGAACATGGATATCGGATATTATAGCTGCATATTGCAACCAAGAACTAGGCAGGACTCGTTTGGCTGCAGAACTCCTTTATTTGAAAATTCAGAATTTATACTACACACTCAGGTGAGGCTGATCACATTAACATGTGCAAACGCAACTGTATACAGAAATATAATTAACACTATGGGGGTTATTTACGAAAAGGCAAAGCCACTTTGCACTACAAGTGCACTCGGTGTAGATCTGAGGGGGACATGCAAGGAAAACAAAAAAACAGCATTTCTGCTGGCACATGATTGGATGATAAAATCAGCAGAGCTTCCCCTAATTTCAGAGCTTCCCCCTCAGATCTACAGCGACTGCACTTAAAATTAAACAACTAACCACCTGGACAGTCCAGGGATCGCATCCCAGGTCAGACTTGCCGGCATCGAGCTCACAAAGTACAATACACATTATTACAAATGTAAACGCATCCCCCTAGCAGACAATAGGTGAGTTAATTAGCACAGTTAACGATCCAAACCGTGATCTCCCCCCCCCCCCCCCCCTCCCTCCTCAGACTAGTAGACAACACACTATAGCAGGAGACCTACTTACAATAATCACATTATGGCCGGGAACCCCCAGGGGTTTGACCTCCAGTTCCCACAGTTTGTGTGTATCTGAACAGTGTTTATAAACAATGTTAATTTGTCTCTCCCGCCTATCTGAACAATGTTTATTTAAAGCAGAGTTCCGCCAATTTTTTTTTTACAAATAAAATGTTTCTACAAATACTGCAGCTGCTGACTTTTAAAGTATGGACATTTGCCTGTCCAGGGCGCCCGTGATGTCGGCACCCGAAGCCGATCTGTACCTCGGCGCTCCCCCTCCTATGTCCCGCAGCTCCTCCTCCTCTGTCCCGCAGCTCCTCCTCCTCTGTCCCGCAGCTTCTCCTCCTCCTCTGTCCTGCAGCACCTCCTCCTCCTCTGTCCCGCAGCACCTCCTCCTCCTCTGTCCCGCAGCACCTCCTCCTCCTCTGTCCCGCAGCACCTCCTCCTCCTCTGTCCCGCAGCTCCTCCTCCTCCTCTGTCCCGCAGCACCTCCTCCTCTGTCCCGCAGCTCCTCCTCCTCTGTCCCGCAGCACCACCTCCTCCTCTGTCCCGCAGCTCCTCCTCCTCTGTGCCGCAGCTCCTCCTCCTCTGTCCCGCAGCACCTCCTCCTCCTCTGTCCCGCAGCACCTCCTCCTCCTCTGTCCCGCAGCACCTCCTCCTCCTCTGTCCCGCAGCACCTCCTCCTCCTCTGTCCCGCAGCACCTCCTCCTCCTCTGTCCCGCAGCACCTCCTCCTCCTCTGTCCCGCAGCACCTCCTCCTCCTCTGTCCCGCAGCACCTCCTCCTCCTCTGTCCCGCAGCACCTCCTCCTCCTCTGTCCCGCAGCTCCTCCTCCTCCTCTGTCCCGCAGCTCCTCCTCCTCCTCTGTCCCGCAGCTCCTCCTCCTCCTCTGTCCCGCAGCTCCTCCTCCTCTGTCCCGCAGCACCTCCTCCTCTTCTGTCCCGCAGCTCCTCCTCCTCTTCTGTCCCGCAGCTCCTCCTCCTCCTCCTCTGTCCCGCAGCACCTCCTCCTCCTCTGTCCCGCAGCACCTCCTCCTCCTCTGTCCCGCAGCTTCTCCTCCTCCTCTGTCCCGCAGCACCTCCTCCTCCTCTGTCCTGCAGCTCCTCATCCTCTGTTCTGTAGCTCCTCTGTCCCGCAGCACCTCCTCCTCCTCTGTCCCGCAGCACCTCCTCCTCCTCTGTCCCGCAGCACCTCCTCCTCCTCTGTCCCGCAGCACCTCCTCCTCTGTCCCGCAGCACCTCCTCCTCCTCTGTCCCGCAGCACCTCCTCCTCCTCTGTCCCGCAGCACCTCCTCCTCCTCTGTCCCGCAGCACCTCCTCCTCCTCTGTCCCGCAGCACCTCCTCCTCCTCTGTCCCGCAGCTCCTCCTCCTCTTCTGTCCTGCAGCTCCTCATCCTCTGTTCTGTAGCTCCTCTGTCCCGCAGCACCTCCTCCTCCTCTGTCCCGCAGCTCCTCCTCCTCTGTCCCGCAGCTCCTCCTCCTCTGTCCCGCAGCTCCTCCTCCTCTGTCCTGCAACTTCACAGCCTGGTTCCTTACGGCGCATGCGCGATCCCACTGGTCCCTGCTGTCTTATGGGAGCTGTGTGTAAGGCAGCGGGGGGGGGGGGGGGGGCGGAGGAGTGGCTGGACATGGCGTAGATATCCACGGATACTGCAGCTGTTTATGCCCGGAAGTGGGAGCAAATACCTGTATTAAACAGGTATCTGCAGAAAGGTGCCAAATGTGACACCCGAGGGGGGGGGGGGGGGATTCGGAAAAGCATAAGTTCCATTTTTGGGTGGATATCTGCGCTAAGTTACTTTGTATCTCTCTATTTCCTGTCTAAAAATTTTTTACTTTGCATCTCTCCTATCTGGTATCTGGACAGTGTTTATAAACACTGTGTCAGATGGTCTGTGTTTTACACAGCAACTCCTGGCTGTCATTTTTGTCAGGAATTGGTGTAAGTGTGAGAAGGGTGGTAGGTCAGAGGAACAGGGAGTTTTTTTTTTTACTTTTAAAGTGTTTGTGTGTGTTTTGTAGCACACTCTGGGCCCACAACTGGTTAACAGTGGAATGACTTCAGTCAAACAATAGGGCAGGTTGGAAGGTGGGTGGGGGAACGAGGAGACTCCTCTTGATCAAACACTTTTTTGCTGGATGAAGTATTCGGTGTGTCGGGTCACACGGAGGCAGCGGGTGGTGTAAATCATTCCTCCTTTATTTACTCGGCTCCATTGTGTGGCTGTGCTGGTGGCAGTCACCCTGACCGTCCTGTGCCCATTGGACCACGATGGCAGAATTGGCTTTGTCCTGTTCTGCTGCAGATTCTCAGCATTCTATTGTTTGAAAATAAAATAAAAAGTGTGTGTGTGTGTGTATGTATGTATGTATGTATGTATGTATATATATGTGTAGATAGATAGATAGATAGATAGATAGATAGATAGATAGATAGATAGATAGATAGATAGATAGATAGATAGATATAGAGATAGATAGATATAGAGATATATATATATATATATATATATATATAATAATTGCGCCTTCACCCAAACAGGTTAACATCAGCAACAATACAATGTGTATTCAGAGTCCAGTGATTATTAACCACTTCAGCCCCGGACCAATTGGCAGCCAAAGGACCAGGCCCCTTTTTGCGATTCGGCGCTGCGTCGCTTTAACCCACAATTGCGCGGTCGTGCGACGTGGCTCCAAAACAAAATTGGCGTCCTTTTTTTCCCACAAATAGAGCTTTCTTTTGGTGGTATTTGATCGCCCCTGCGGTTTTTATTTTTTGCGCTATAAACAAAAATAGAGCGACAATTTTTGAAAAAAAAAAAATGCAATATTTTTTATTTTTTGCTATAATAAATATCCCCAAAAAATATATAAAACATTTTTTTTCCTCGGTTTCGGCCGATACGTATTCTTCTACATATTTTTGGTGAAAAAAAATCGTAATTAGCGATTATTGATTGGTTTGCGCAAAAGTTATAGCGTTTACAAAATAGGGGATAGTTTTATAGCATTTTTATTAATATTCTTTTTTTTATTAGTAATGGCGGCGATCAGCGATTTTTATTGTGACTGCGACATTATGGCGGACACATCGGACATTTTTGACACATTTTTGGGACCATTGTCATTTATACAGCAATCAGTGCTATTTAAATGCATTGATTCCTGTATAAATGACACTGGCAGTGAAAGAGTTAACCACTAGGGGGAGGGGAGGGGTTATGGGCTGTGACGTGTGTTTTTTTTTTTATTTTTATTTTTATTTTTTACATTAGGGGGCGGGGCTGACATCATTGATCGGCTTTCCCGATGACCGGGAACAGCCAATCAATGACAGGCAGTGTAGGAAGCGCGGGGAGACGCGGGCTGACGTATATATGCATTCCCGACCGCCTCACGCAGATATACTGCGGCAGAAGGGCGCGTACATGCAGATTAACGTACCTGTACGTTGCCCTTTTAAGAGGCGGCTTGCGGGCGCACGCCCGCCGCAAGCTCCGTGAGCAGGATCGCGGGTCCCACGGACTCTGTCTGCCGGGATACCCGCGATCATCTCCTGGAGAGGAAGAGCGGGGAAATGCTGATATAAACAAGCATCTCCCCGTTCTGCCATGTGACAGGACACTGATCACAGATCCCTGTAATCGGGAGCGGTGATCAGTGTTGTGTCACACAGCCCCTCCTCCCCCCAAAGTTAGAATCACTCCCTAGGACACACTTAACCCCTTCACTGCCCCCTAGTGGTTAACCCCTTCACTGCCAGTCACGTTTACACAGTAATCAATGCAATTTTTTTGCATTGATCGCTGTATAAATGTGAATGGTCCCAAAAATGTGTCAAAAGTGTCCGCCATAATGTCGCAATCGTGATAAAAATCGCTGATCGCCGCCATTACTAGTCAAAAAATAAAAATATTAATAAAAATGCTATAAAACTATCCCCTATTTTGCAGACGCTATAACTTTTGCGCAAACCAATCGATAAACAGTTATTGTGTTTATTTTTGGTTAAAAAAAAAATGCAATATTTTTTTCCTTTTTGCTGTAATAAATATCCCCAAAATATGGATAAAAATTTATATTTTTTTACTAACTTTAGGCCGATACGTATTCTTCTACATATTTTTGGTAAAAAAAAAAAAAAAAATGTAGAAGAATACGTATCGGCCTAAATTGAGTAAAAAATAAAAATGTTTATACATTTTTTTGGGGATATTTATTACAGCAAAAAGTAAAAAATATTTTTTTTTTTTTTTTTTTTTAAATTGTCTTTAAATTTTGTTTATAGCACAAAAAATAAAAACCGCAGAGGTGATCAAATACCACCAAAAGAAAAGGGGTATTTATTTATAGCAAAAAGTAAAAAATCTCTCTATTTTTGTTTTTATAGCGAAGAAAAGAAAAACCACAGGGGAGATTAAATACCACCAAAAGAAAGCTCCATTTGTGGGGAAAAAAAGACGTCAATTTTGTTTGGGAACCACGTCGCACGACCGCGCAATTGTCAGTTAAAGCGACGCAGTGCCGAATCGCAAAAAAGTGCTCTGGTCTTTGGCCAGCAAAATGGTCCGGGGCTTAAAGAGGGAGTCCACCAAATTTTTTTTTATTAAAAGCCAGCAGATACAAATAATGCAGCTGCTGACTTTTAATAAATGAACACTTACCTGTCCCAGGGCCCAGCGATGTCGGCAGCTGAGAAATTGCTCGGCTCTCTGCTTCTGCCGCTGCCATTCTCATTGAGGGAATCAGGAAGTGAAGCGTTGCGGCTTCACTTCCCCGGTTCCCTAGTGCGCATGCGCGAGTCGCGCTGCACGTCGTAAGTGGTCCCCCGCTATCTCCTGGGACCTGTGTTTCCCAGGAGACAGCGGGTGGTGACGCGAAGGGGGCGTGACTCCCACTGGAGTCTATTCCCGGAAGTGGGTGCAGATACCTGTATTATACAGGTATCTGCACCCCCCTCCCCCCTGAAAGGTGCCAATTGTGGCACCGGAGGGGGGGTGGGGGGGGGGGTTACGATGAGCGGAAGTTCCACTTTAGGGTGGAGCTCCGCTTTAAGTGGTTAAATCCTTCATTGAACGCTTTTTCAATAAAGAACAACAAATGTTCAAATAATTTTCAACTATCCACCGATGAAGTGAATAAATCTTGAAAAAAAAAAATGAACACCTTGTTCCCTCCGCTACAAGTTGCAGTGCATCCGGAAAGTATTCACAGCGCTTCACTTTTTCCACATTTTTGTTATGTTACAGCCTTATTCCAAAATGGATTCAATTCCTTTATTTGCTCAAAATTCTACAAACAATCCCCCATAATGACAATCTGAAAGAAGTTTTTTGTTCAGTCTTTGCAAATTTATTAAAAATTAAAAAAAATCCATCCTATGTACATAAGTATTCACAGGCTCCTCCCATGTACATAAGTATTCACAGGCTCCTCCCATGTACATAAGTATTCACAGGCTCCTCCCATGTACATAAGTATTCACAGGCTCCTCCCATGTACATAAGTATTCACAGGCTCCTCCCATGTACATAAGTATTCACAGGCTCCTCCCATGTACATAAGTATTCACAGGCTCCTCCCGTGTACATAAGTATCACAGGCTCCTCCCATGTACATAAGTATTCACAGGCTCCTCCCGTGTACATAAGTATTCACAGGCTCCTCCCGTGTACATAAGTATTCACAGGCTCCTCCCATGTACATAAGTATTCACAGGCTCCTCCCATGTACATAAGTATTCACAGGCTCCTCCCATGTACATAAGTATTCACAGGCTCCTCCCGTGTACATAAGTATTCACAGGCTCCTCCCGTGTACATAAGTATTCACAGGCTCCTCCCGTGTACATAAGTATTCACAGGCTCCTCCCGTGTACATAAGTATTCACAGGCTCCTCCCGTGTACATACATAATCACAGGCTCCTCCCGTGTACATAAGTATCACAGGCTCCTCCCATGTACATAAGTATCACAGGCTCCTCCCATGTACATAAGTATTCACAGGCTCCTCCCGTGTACATAAGTATTCACAGGCTCCTCCCGTGTACATAAGTATTACAGGCTCCTCCCGTGTACATAAGTATTCACAGGCTCCTCCCGTGTACATAAGTATTCACAGGCTCCTCCCGTGTACATAAGTATTCACAGGCTCCTCCCGTGTACATAAGTATTCACAGGCTCCTCCCGTGTACATAAGTATTCACAGGCTCCTCCCGTGTACATAAGTATTCACAGGCTCCTCCCGTGTACATAAGTATTCACAGGCTCCTCCCGTGTACATACGTAATCACAGGCTCCTCCCGTGTACATACGTAATCACAGGCTCCTCCCGTGTACATACGTAATCACAGGCTCCTCCCGTGTACATAAGTATTCACAGGCTCCTCCCATGTACATAAGTATACAATGGCGATTGTTGCAATATTTTATGTTACACTGTATTTGTGAAGCCACAGCCGGGTGCCCACTAGTGATGTCCAGTTCATGAACGAATCGTTCTTTTGAATCTCGATCGCCGCCGGTTTTCGTCCGATGAAGTTCCTCGTCTTCTTCTTTAGTGCTGGGGGCCATCTTGCCTGTGAACTACAAAGTCGCATGACAAGTGGTACCCCACGATTTCCAATGAGTACCATTCATATCTGTGCGTCTTCCAGTCACAGCGACTTCAAAGTAGTCACTGCACTACTTTGGTCTTATTTTGATGCGACTTGAGGCAGAGACATCAAGATTACATAAGTATTTCTTCAAGTCGCATCAAAATCTCATCAAAGTCACAGTAAAAATTGTGGCAAAAATTGCATGACTTTCAAGTTGCTTTAGTGTGAAAGGAGCCTAAGGCCCGGTTCACACTGCTGCGGTGCGGGAGATCGCATATGATTCGCACCGCACTGCAGTTCAAATCATATGCGATCTCTGTGCGATGCAAATTCAGCCAAACAGATAGTATGGCTGAATTCGCATCGCATTCGGCCCAAAATCGCACAGGACCCTTTTTTCGGTCCGCAGCAGAATCGGATCGCATGGTGTTCTCACCATGCGATCCGATTCCTGTCCGAGTTTGCAGATCGCACTGCGATATGCGAGCTGATATGGGGGTGTCATTAAAATTTCACTGACACTCCCAGCAGCTCGCATAGGGCAGTGTGAACTGCCGGCGGGAGACATGCGGTGCAGGAACCCACAGTAGATTCGCAGCGTTCCCGCACCGCAGCAGTGTGAACCGGGCCTAACGATTGGATTTTACTATCGTGGGTAGTAAAATCCAAATTTTTCCTGTGCATGCGCTGTAAAGACAACGGAAAAATGTGATGGCTAGCAATGTTAACTGTGAAGTTGCCCCATCAGAATGAGGTTCACATGCACAAAAATCCGCTTTTCATTTACACAGCTTTTTGTGGGTCAGTCTGACACAACAACAATAGGATTGGGCTCTGAGAAAGGAAAATACAAGGAAAAACCTCCCCAGGACCTGCCAACCTTCTGTGAAGAATCATTCTTTTGATTCTAATCATTTAAGAAGGTTGAGTCAGAGCTGTGGTTCACTTGCTTGTCAGTAGACTCAGCAAGTGAACCGAAGAACCGAAGAATCGATTCATTGAATCGGTTCATTTCAGTGAGTAGTTCGAAATGAACCGATTCAGTTAAAAGATCCGGACTTCCCATCACTAGTGCCCACAGTAAGAATGCCGGCGCGGCGAGCGGAAGGGGGGGGGGGGCTTCGTTCCCCCACATCGCTGGACCCCGGGACAGGTAAGTGTCCGATTATTAAAAGTCAGCAGCTGCAGTATTTGTAGCTGCAGACTTTTAAAAATAAAGTTTATTTGTGGGGGGCGGGGGGTGGGGTGACTAACTGTTTAGTCACTGGGAAATCACATAAAATATTACGTAACCTCGGAGAGGACTGATATCAAGAAGTGTAAAAGATTCATCTTGGGGGGGTGAATTAGGAGAAATTCTCACTGACTCAATTTGCTCTTTTTTTCTGTTGCAGATCCAGGTGGTGGAGGATGGAGCGGACACCACATCTCCGGAGACCCCGGAACCAGCCGCCACCAAGGTCCTGAAGAGAGGTAGGACCCCCGGAGGACACATACAATAACTTTTTTTGTCATACTTGCATGGAAAAGGTTTTTTCTTCAGTCACAAGTCAGTCCAAGTCTGATCTATCGGCCTCTGATAGATGTTGTAAAGTTGGTGACTCCAGCCCCAAGTCCCTACAGGCCACAGTGATGGGGGCAGAGGAAATCAACATTGCCGGAAGTGCTTTTCTGAAAGGACTTCAGTTGGAGATTCCTCTTCATCACAGCAGCATCCTTTCAAATCTGTAAACTTAAAGAGGAAGTAAAGCCTCTTAAAAAAAAAAAAGACACCCTGCAAGGCAAAGGCATAATGAGCTAGTATGCGTAGCATACTAGCTCATTATGAAAGACTTACCTGAAAACGAAGCCCCCGAAGCGGTCCTCATCCACGATCTGCGCCGCCATCCTGGGCCGGAGTGACTTCCGGGTCTCGCCGCTCCAGCGCTATCATTCCCTGGAGCGGCGATGACGTCACTCCCGCGCATGCGCACGAGATCGGCATATCGCTGTGATCTCGGCATCCTCAGTGCGCCCTCAGTGCGCCTGCGCGCTGCTGCTTACGGCGCATGCGCCGTAGACAGCGATGCCTTTTCATTTCTAAATATCTCCTAAACCATGTAGGTTTAGGAGATATTTATTGGACCTACAGGTAAGCCTTAACCTTACCTGTAGGTCAAAGTCATTTGGAAGGGTTTACTTCCACTTTAATGCCCGCAGTGGGTATTCAAACTCAGGACCCTTCGGGTCTTGTTTACACTTCTATCTGCCTTCGGAGGTTTTTGTTGAGTTGTGATTGGCCACTGTGGATATCTCCCGAAGGAGAACAACTCCTGGGGGGTCGTTTCCTCCCAGTATCGGGAGATAATGGGGGGGGGGGGGGGCATTTATCAAGGAAATTGGGCCCCCCGAGTAGTCACAGGTGTGTCTCCACCAGCAAAGTCCCTGGCACAGGTTTATAGACCCTCGGGCCTATATTTCTGGGTCAGCATAGTGTGACCATATACAAGGTTCAAAGGATCATTTATTATTATTATTATTATTATACAGGATTTATAGAGCGCCAACAGTTTGCGCAGCACTTTACAACATCAGGGTAGACAGTACAATTACAATACAAATCAATACAGGAGGGATCAGAGGGCCCTGCTTGTTGGAGCTTACAATCTAGAAGGGAGGGTCAATTGGAACAAAGGGTAATACTGTGGGGGGATGAGTTGATGGAGAAAATTAAAATACGGTTGTTGTTAGGTGTGGGTAGGGTAGGCTTCTCTGAAGAGGAGGGTTTTCAGGGATCGTCTAAAAGATAATAAAGTAGGAGATAGGCGGACAGATTGGGGTAAGGAGTTCCATAGGATTGGAGAGGCTCTGGAAAAGTCCTGGAGGTGAGCATGGGAGGAGGTGGTGAGGGAGCTAGAGAGCAGGAGGTCTTGAGAGGAACGAAGAGAACGAGTAGGTTGGTAATGGGCACATCCAATTTATGTAGGATTGGTCAGATTTCCTCTACAAACAGACTCCAGATTATTAAGAGGTCGGGGGGGTAGGTTTAAAGCCTCGTACACCCGATCGGATTTTCCGACAGGAATTGTGTGATGTCAGGCTGTTGGCGGAAAATCCGACCGTTTGTACGCTCCATCGGACAATTGTCGGATTTTCCACAGACAAATGTCTGTTGTTGGATTTTCCGAGCGTGTGTACACAAGTCCATCGGACAAAAATCCAAAGTACAAACACGCATGCTCGGAAAGCAAGGACGAGCCGGAAGCGGTCGGTCTTGTAAACTCGCGTTCGTAATGGAGAATTAACATTCGTGACGCGACAAATTATGAAATCTGGAAATGCAGCGCACAATTCTCTTCTTCTTTAACCGCTTCCCGACCGGACCATTTTGCTGGCTTAAGACCAGAGCACTTTTTGCGATTCGGCACTGCGTCGCTTTAACTGACAATTGCGCGATCGTGCGACGTGGCTCCCAAACAAAATGTATGCCTTTTTTTCCCACAAATAGAGCTTTCTTTTGGTGGTATTTGATCACCTCTGCGGTTTTTATTTTTTGCGCTAAGAGCGACAATTTAAAAAAAAAACACAATACTTTTTACTTTTTTCTATAATAAATATCCCCCAAAAATATATAGGCCAATACGTATTCTTCGACATATTTTTGGTAAAAAAAAATCGCAATAATCGCAAAAATCATTGATTGGTTATTGCAAAAGTTATAGCGTTTACAAAATTGGGGATAGTTTTATGGCATTTTTAGGAATAATTTTTTATTTTTACTAGTAATGGCGGCGATCAGCGATTTTTTTTATTTTATTTTTTTGTGACTGCGACATTATGGCGGACACATCGGACATTTTTGACACATTTTTGGGACCATTGTCATTTATACAGTGATCAGTTCTATACAAATTACACATGTGCACAATAGAAAAATTTGGTTATTTTCGTTTCTGTTGATTCGTAACGATTCGTAAGCCGTCGGTGTTCGTATTCGTAACGATTCGTATTTTCGTAAGAGTTATTTTTTCGTTGATTCGTTTTTCCGTTAGTTTAATTTTCGTTTATTCGAAATTCGGACGCATTCGTATTTTCGTAGATTTAGTTACATTCGTACTTTCATTAGATTGATTTATTCGTACTTTCGTAACATTGTTTTCGTAGATTCGTAATCGGAGCATAATTCATAATTTTATGTAATGTGTATGCTATTATTACATTGTAAGAGACACGGAAAATTACGAATCGAAAAAAAAAAGTTCCGAATGTATGAATTTTTTCGTTCAATCCATTCGAAGCGCGTTAAGCAGCGCCATTGTAAGAGACACGGAAAATTACCAATTCAACAAAAAAAAAAGTTACGAATGTACAAATTTTTTCGTTCATTTTGATTTTCGTTGTTCCTGTTTTTCGTTTTTCGGATTTTCTTCTTTCGTAGTTTCGTTGTTTCTAATTTGGTTATTTCAGATTTTCGTTGTTTTTCGTATTCGTTCGATTCAAACATTTGTTAAAATTTTTAGCGAATCGTTCGTTCATTCGTACGATAACGAATGAACGAATATAACGAATTTTAACAAAAAAAAACGAAACGAATTGCACATGTCTAATACAAATGCACTGATTCCTGTGTAAATGACACTGGCAGTGAAGGGGTTAACCAGGGGGGTGGCAGTGTCGGGGTTAAGTTATGTCCTAGGGGCATGTTGCTAACTGTGGGGGGGGCGTGGCTGTGTGTGACAGTCACTGATCTCTGCTCCAATCACAGGGAGCAGAGATCAGTGTCACTTGTTGCTAGGCAGAACGGGGAGATGCTGTTTACTTCTGCATCTCCCCGTGAGACGATCGCTGGTATCCCTGCGGCGATCGAGTCTGCGGGACCCGTGACCGGACTCACGGGGGTCCCGACCGGTGGCGCACACGCGATGGCACGGCGGCATATTCAAAGGGACGTACCTCTACGCCCTTATGCCTGTCCGTGCCATTCTGCTGACGTATATGTGTGTGCGCCGGTCAGGAAGCTGTTAATGGGATAATAATGAAGCTGCTTTGCTGGTTATACTGATTTTCAAAGGCTTTTTTTTTTGTGATATAATATGTTTTTTTTTTTTTTTGGGCAAGTTACCACACACCATTATCCTGTAGTTTATAAGATCAAAGATACAACTATATTGGTGTCCCTTGTCAATTTTACATTGTATTTTTTAAAATGTAACTGCCGACTCCCAAACTGTCATTTGAAGTAAAACACACAGCCAAGTATTATTCTACACAATTATTTTATTGTGCATTAAAAAAAGAAAACCAATAAAATTAGACATCATATCTGCCATAAGAACTTAACCAAAAAGTGCATTCTATGCATCCAAAAATATAGAAAATATACCAAATCAAATCATTATTCAACCATAAAATAAAATAAAAGCCTCATGCATGTGTCCTTCTTCTTAACCGGTTCCCGACCGGCGCACGGCGATGTACGTCGACAGAATGGCACGGACAGGCAAAGGTACGTCCCTTTGAGATTGCCGCCATGCCAGCGCGTGCGCGCCGGTCGGGACCTCCGTGAGTCCGGTCGCGGGTCCCGAGAGCTCGATCCCTGCAGGAATACCCGCGATCGTTTCACGGGAGGGCTGAACGGGGAGATGCGGAAGTAAACAGCATCTCCCCGTTCTGCCTAGCAACTAGTGACACTGATCTCTGCTCCCTGTGATTGGAGCAGAGATCAGTGTTCACTAAAACACAGCCACGCCCCCCCCCCACAGTTAGTTACACGCCCCTAGGAACACTTAACCCCTACACTGCCACCTAGTGGTTAACCCCTTCACTGCCAGTGTCATTTACACAGGAATTTGTGCATTTAAATAGCATTGATTGCTGTATAAATGACAATGGTCCTAAAAAATGTGTCAAAAATGTCCGAAGCGTCCGCGTCCACAATAAAAAAACGCTGATCGCCGCCATTACTATTAAAAATAAAAAAAATATTAATAAAAATGCTATAAAACTATCCCCTATTTTGTAAACGCTATAACTTTTCGCTAATTGCGATTTTTTTTTTTTTTTTACCAAAAATATGTAGAAGAATACGTATCGGCCTAAACTGAGGAATTTTTTTTTTTTTTTTATATATTTTTTGGGGATATTTATTATAGCAAAAAGTAAAAAATATTGATTTTTTTTTCAAAATTGTCGCTCCATTTTTGTTTATAGCGCAAAAAATAAAAACCGCAGGGGCGATCAAATACCACCAAAAGAAAGCTCTATTTGTGGGAAAAAAAGGACGTCAATTTTGTTTGGGAGCCACGTCGCACGCCCGCGCAATTGTCAGTTAAAATGAGGCAGTGCCGAATCGCAAAAAGGGGCCTGGTCCTTTGGTTGCAAATTGGTCCGGGGCTGAAGTAATTACCGGATCTGACTTTGGCATGTGACTTGTGATCTGATGATCTTGAAGGAGAAATCCACGCCAAATAAAAAAAAAAAAAAAACGGCATGTGTTCCCCCTCCAAGAGCATACTAGGCCCTTCGGTCTTCTATGGTTTTTAAGGGGAACCTCCCACACCAAAAAAAACTGCGTGGGGGTCCCCCCAAAAGCCATACCAGACCCTTATCCGAGCACACAGCCCGGCACCCCTTCCTGAACTGTACCAGGGCGCATGCCCTCATCATGGGGGGGTGGGTGCTTTGAGACCCTGCGCCCCCCAACCCCCAAGCACCTTGTCCTCATGTTGATGAGGACAAGGGCCTGGTACAGTTGAGGAGGGGGGGGGGACGCTTGCTCATCCCCATCTCATTACCTTTCCTGACTTGCCGGGCTGTGTGCTTGGATAAGAGCCTGGTATGGTTCGTAGGGAGGGCTCACTCATCCCCCCACTCCTTTCCCTGACCTGCCGGGCTGTGTGCTCGGATAAGGGCCTGGTATGGTTCGTAGGGGGGGCTCACTCATCCCCCCCACTCCTTTCCCTGACCTGCCGGGCTGTGTGCTCGGATAAGGGCCTGGTATGGTTCGTAGGGGGGGCTCACTCATCCCCCCCCACTCCTTTCCCTGACCTGCCGGGCTGTGTGCTCGGATAAGGGCCTGGTATGGTTCGTAGGGGGGGCTCACTCATCCCCCCACTCCTTTCCCTGACCTGCCGGGCTGTGTGCTCGGATAAGGGCCTGGTATGGTTCGTAGGGGGGGCTCACTCACCCCCCCACTCCTTTCCCTGACCTGCCGGGCTGTGTGCTCGGATAAGGGCCTGGTATGGTTCGTAGGGGGGGCTCACTCATCCCCCCACTCCTTTCCCTGACCTGCCGGGCTGTGTGCTCGGATAAGGGCCTGGTATGGATTTTGGGGGATTTTTAAGGGGAACCCCCACGCCGAAAAGACTGCGTGGGGGTTCCCCTTAAAATCCATGTGAGACCGAAGGACCCTTTATGTTCTTGGAGGGGGAACCCTGCCATTTTTTTTTTTTTTTTTTTTTTTTTTTTAATTTTAACATTGTGCATCCCCCAAAGATTCATACCAGACAGTGCCTGGTATTGTTGGGGATCAAAGTCGGATCCCTGTTCATTGAAGTCGGACTTTCGCAGGGCAAAGTCGGATCCACAGTCGTACGATTGTCTTGTTAAAATCGCGGCCGTGACATGGCGGCAAAATCGTGCCGCTTTGAAGTCGCACAACTGTGAAAGGGGCCTTAAGGTAAGGTTTTGCACGCAGAGCCCCCCCCCTCCCCCCACCTTATACTTATACTTGCCCGAGCCGCGATCTCAATCCAGCGCTGTGCCAGGGAGCAGTAGCTCTCTTCCTCCTCATTGGCTCAGCGACGACAGACTTGCAGTGCTAAAAGAGCAGAGCGGATCATATGATGGCGTTTGCGCAACTCTTCTTTTGCTCAACCATTGGTGGAAAATGGGATTAACCACTTGCCGCCCCCCATATAGCAAAGTGGTTTCAAAATCCTGACCTCACGTCATACGATGTCCTCAGGATATTGAGCGACGGAGACTCTTTACCACGTGATCAGCCGTGTCCAATCACAGCTGATCACAGTGTAAAGAAGAATATTTGGATGGGCAAGTAGGTGGAACAGCAAATGGTCTATCGCATCCCAAAATTGTATAAAAGTTTTAATAGTAGGCCATAATGTGCATAAAACAACGGCCAGTACCCCTAGGGGATGCTTGGAGTGAAGATAGACACTTGTAAACAAATGTATGCATGTGAAAAAGTAAACATTTATTCAAACAGTATACAGATAAACAGGAAAATGCTCAGTAGGCATGGTATGTTTACAACAAGGTTGAAGTCAGTTGATACAGTTTATAACATGTCAAAGGAGCAAAAACATACAAAGCATTATGACAAGGATATAAACTTGCTTGGTACATATGGTAAGGAAGATGCCAACATGTTTCGGACTGTGGTCCTTTGTCAAGGCAATTGATATCCTTAAAATCTCATCTAAATAGATGGAGGTCATAAAGTTAGTCTCAGTATACCAATACATTATATTTGCACTGTCAAAATCTATATTGCTGGAAGAGATTGATCTCAAAGAATAGAAAACAGTGAAGTACTCACATGTCCTGCCAAAGCTCAATTGTTTGTCATATGGGGGAGCCACTGAGCGTGGTATCCAGAGGATCAAGGGTATGTGCAGTAAGAACAAAGTGTACTTCGACACTAGGGTATAAAGAGCCTGCTGAAGACCCCTTCAAAATACAAGGTCCGGCATACAGGGTTTAGGGCAAAAAGCCCAAGTCCTGTATTAAACACAGTGGGTCAGCCAGTGTATCACTGTAAAACAGAGTAGAAGGGAAGTAATCAGAACAGGGGGGACAAAGTAATGGTGTATGGCTACAATAAAGTAGGCCATGTATTTACCTGAGTATGATGCATAAGTGAAGGATAGAAGGTCATCTCTGGTCAGTCAGCGACGTAATACTGAAGCCAGAGTGTGGGAGATTTATATGAGGTCAAGTAATGAGCAACAGCTGAGGGTGGGTATGTATCAGCCATCCTGAGTGCTAATACTGATTGGCTAGTGTGTTTTGGGAGGCAGGCGCCATAGGGCGCTAGAATAACCTCCCAGTGTGGACCTCTGACGGGGCGGTGCCGGGCGCGGTCGCGTCATCACGGCGCGGCCACGTCCGGCGTCGTGACGTCACCGACGCGGGACAGACGAGCGCCGGCTTCCTGGTGCGCTCCAAGGTGGAGCGCAAACAGGAAGCAGACCAGCGGACTGGTCTAGATGGAAGGCGGAGAGGTGGCGCGTGCGCTGTGGAGCAGACGCGCGCGCACACCTAGTCTTACCCGCGCCGGGTATCTTAATGAAGGGGTAGAAAAAGGCAGGTTAGGTATCAATGGGTTAGTCCATATGGGACAAATGGTAGCAAAAGTGAGCAATGGGGGACATGCAAGAATGTTGCAAATAGCAACCTAGGAATATATATGGCTTAAAAAACTTTGGAGGGGAGGGAAAGAAACACATGTCAATTCATACACAGTATATAATACATAGGTGAAAAACATGTATCAATAGTACATAAGAAAAAACATGTATCAATAAGTATATAATACATAGGCATGTATTCCTGCATATTGCAAAATTGCATACAATACAGAGGATAGTACAAATGATACAATTAGGTGTGGGTGCTTGAACGTGGGGGGCCATGGTTATAGGTCTAGTTCACAGACTCCGGTCTCGAAACCCTCAAGATAGGGTTTGAAATTGAAGGCTTCATTGAGGCCGGGAGGTATGGTGGCATTGAGGTGAAAGATCCAACGAAGTTCGCTCTGAAGGAGCGCTTTGTTGTAATCACCCCCTCGATTTGGGGGGGGGATATGGTCTAGAGCTCTAAACGAGATTTTGGGGATAATGTCAGGGTGAACAATAGAAGTGTGTCGTCCCAATGGTAGATCGGGATCTCTTTGATTTATACTGGTAACGTGTCCATAGATTCGTTTCCAGAATGGTAGTTTGGTCTTGCCCACGTAGAAGCACCCACATTCACATTCCAAAAGGTAGACAATGCCAATAGAACGACAATTAACATAATGCTTAGGAAAAAGTCGTTGGCCATTGGGTAGAAGGTTGTGTAAGTTGGATTTAGGTAGGTATTTGCAATAGTTGCAGTTGCCACATGGAAAGGCACCCTTGAGCTGTTTCTGGGATTTATTACTACTTTTGTATTCACTAGTAATGAGTTTGTCACGAAGGGATGGGGCACGTCGATAAGTGATCAAAGGTTTAGGCGGAACAAAAGGGGAAAGTGCTCTGTCTGTAGAGATGATGTGCCAGTGTTTAAGTAATATTTGAGTAATTTCGTTGTGTTGTTGGCAATAATTTGTTATAATAATATATATTATAACAAATTATTGCCAACAACACAACGAAATTACTCAAATATTACTTAAACACTGGCACATCATCTCTACAGACAGAGCACTTTCCCCTTTTGTTCCGCCTAAACCTTTGATCACTTATCGACGTGCCCCATCCCTTCGTGACAAACTCATTACTAGTGAATACAAAAGTAGTAATAAATCCCAGAAACAGCTCAAGGGTGCCTTTCCATGTGGCAACTGCAACTATTGCAAATACCTACCTAAATCCAACTTACACAACCTTCTACCCAATGGCCAACGACTTTTTCCTAAGCATTATGTTAATTGTCGTTCTATTGGCATTGTCTACCTTTTGGAATGTGAATGTGGGTGCTTCTACGTGGGCAAGACCAAACTACCATTCTGGAAACGAATCTATGGACACGTTACCAGTATAAATCAAAGAGATCCCGATCTACCATTGGGACGACACACTTCTATTGTTCACCCTGACATTATCCCCAAAATCTCGTTTAGAGCTCTAGACCATATCCCCCCCCCAAATCGAGGGGGTGATTACAACAAAGCGCTCCTTCAGAGCGAACTTCGTTGGATCTTTCACCTCAATGCCACCATACCTCCCGGCCTCAATGAAGCCTTCAATTTCAAACCCTATCTTGAGGGTTTCGAGACCGGAGTCTGTGAACTAGACCTATAACCATGGCCCCCCACGTTCAAGCACCCACACCTAATTGTATCATTTGTACTATCCTCTGTATTGTATGCAATTTTGCAATATGCAGGAATACATGCCTATGTATTATATACTTATTGATACATGTTTTTTCTTATGTACTATTGATACATGTTTTTCACCTATGTATTATATACTGTGTATGAATTGACATGTGTTTCTTTCCCTCCCCTCCAAAGTTTTTTAAGCCATATATATTCCTAGGTTGCTATTTGCAACATTCTTGCATGTCCCCCATTGCTCACTTTTGCTACCATTTGTCCCATATGGACTAACCCATTGATACCTAACCTGCCTTTTTCTACCCCTTCATTAAGATACCCGGCGCGGGTAAGACTAGGTGTGCGCGCGCGTCTGCTCCACAGCGCACGCGCCACCTCTCCGCCTTCCATCTAGACCAGTCCGCTGGTCTGCTTCCTGTTTGCGCTCCACCTTGGAGCGCACCAGGAAGCCGGCGCTCGTCTGTCCCGCGTCGGTGACGTCACGACGCCGGACGTGGCCGCGCCGTGATGACGCGACCGCGCCCGGCACCGCCCCGTCAGAGGTCCACACTGGGAGGTTATTCTAGCGCCCTATGGCGCCTGCCTCCCAAAACACACTAGCCAATCAGTATTAGCACTCAGGATGGCTGATACATACCCACCCTCAGCTGTTGCTCATTACTTGACCTCATATAAATCTCCCACACTCTGGCTTCAGTATTACGTCGCTGACTGACCAGAGATGACCTTCTATCCTTCACTTATGCATCATACTCAGGTAAATACATGGCCTACTTTATTGTAGCCATACACCATTACTTTGTCCCCCCTGTTCTGATTACTTCCCTTCTACTCTGTTTTACAGTGATACACTGGCTGACCCACTGTGTTTAATACAGGACTTGGGCTTTTTGCCCTAAACCCTGTATGCCGGACCTTGTATTTTGAAGGGGTCTTCAGCAGGCTCTTTATACCCTAGTGTCGAAGTACACTTTGTTCTTACTGCACATACCCTTGATCCTCTGGATACCACGCTCAGTGGCTCCCCCATATGACAAACAATTGAGCTTTGGCAGGACATGTGAGTACTTCACTGTTTTCTATTCTTTGAGATCAATCTCTTCCAGCAATATAGATTTTGACAGTGCAAATATAATGTATTGGTATACTGAGACTAACTTTATGACCTCCATCTATTTAGATGAGATTTTAAGGATATCAATTGCCTTGACAAAGGACCACAGTCCGAAACATGTTGGCATCTTCCTTACCATATGTACCAAGCAAGTTTATATCCTTGTCATAATGCTTTGTATGTTTTTGCTCCTTTGACATGTTATAAACTGTATCAACTGACTTCAACCTTGTTGTAAACATACCATGCCTACTGAGCATTTTCCTGTTTATCTGTATACTGTTTGAATAAATGTTTACTTTTTCACATGCATACATTTGTTTACAAGTGTCTATCTTCACTCCAAGCATCCCCTAGGGGTACTGGCCGTTGTTTTATGCACATTATGGCCTACTATTAAAACTTTGATCACAGTGTAAATAGGAAGAGCCGGTGATCGGCTTTTCCTCACTCTGTCAGACGCGAGTAGAGGAGAGCCGATAGGCTGCTCCTCTAACAGGGGGGGTCTGTGTGATTGATTATCAGCGCAGCCCCCCCGAGGATGCCCACACTGGACCACCAAGGATGCCACCAGACCACCAGGGATGCCCAGCAGCAAGTATGCCACCCTAGACCTCCAGGGATGCCACTCAGTGCCCACAATGGGCATCACTGATTGGCATGCAGTATTGTTTGGCACTGATTGGCATCCATCAGTACAATACCATACACTACAATGCCACCTATCAGTGCCCATCTGTGCCACCTATCAGTGCCCATTTGTGCCACCTATCAGTGCCGCCTATCCATGCTCATCCGTGCCGCCTATCCGTGCTCATCCGTGCCGCCTATCCATGCTCATCCGTGCCGCCTATCCATGCTCATCTGTGTCGCCTATCCATGCTCATCCATGCCGCCTATCCATGCTCATCCGTGCCGCCTATCCATGCCAATTTGTGCCACCTATCAGTGCCCATCGGTGTCGCCCATCTGTGCCGCCTATCAGTGCCCATCTGTGCCGCCTATCAGTGCCATCTGTGCCGCCTATCAGTGCCCATCTGTGCCGCCTATCAGTGCCCATCTGTGCCGCCTATCAGTGCCCATCTGTGCCGCCTATCCATGCTCATCCGTGCCGCCCATCAGTGCCACATATCAGTGCCCATCAATG
>CM053026.1:17350272-17462772 GCA_028564925.1 Lithobates sylvaticus | reverse complement strand
GTGGATCTATCGATCAAAAGCCGTGTCTCTCAATGAAGAATGAAGTCAGATTAAAAAATAAAATGTTATTGTACTTTTATTATCATCATTATTATAATAAAACATAAAACTGATTCAGGGGCTTGTATTACACCCACATCACAAGAAGGTTACGATGCAGGGGTGTGGGGGCAGGGGTGTGGGGCAGAGAGTGGATGATTCAAACTAAGGGAGGCGGCCACCAGCACAAGGGACACTTCAGTGTGAATTAAACTAAACTAAGGCTTTACGCAGTTGGTAATATCTGACTCCAGCGACACTCAAAAAAAATGCATAGCACCTGAGACCAGTAGGAGGAGCAATAGTGCCTCATCATTGGTGTCAGTGGGAGGCATAGTGCCCCATCAATAGTGTCAATGGGAGGTGTGGTGCCCCATCATTGGTATCAGTGGGAGGCGTGGTGCCCCATCATTGGTATCAGTGGGAGGCGTGGTGCCCCATCATTGGCATCAGTGGGAGGCGTGGTGCCCCATCATTGGTATCAGTGGGAGGCGTGGTGCCCCATCATTGGAATCAGTGAGGCATAGTTCCCCATCATTGGTGTCAGTGAGGAATAGTGTCTCATCATTGGTGTCGGGGGGGATGAACAGCAGCCCATCTTTGGTGTTGGGGGGGAGGAATAGTGTCCCATCGTTGGTGTCGGGGGAGGAATAGTGTCCCATCGTTGGTGTCGGGGGAGGAATAGTGTCCCATCGTTGGTGTCGGGGAAGGAATAGTGTCCCATCGTTGGTGTCGGGGAAGGAATAGTGTCCCATCGTTGGTGTCGGGGAAGGAATAGTGTCCCATCGTTGGTGTCGGGGAAGGAATAGTGTCCCATCGTTGGTGTCGGGGAGGAATAGTGTCCCATCGTTGGTGTCGGGGAAGGAATAGTGTCCCATCGTTGGTGTCGGGGAAGGAATAGTGTCCCATCGTTGGTGTCGGGGAGGAATAGTGTCCCATCGATGGTGTCGGGGAAGGAATAGTGTCCCATCATTGGTGTCGGGGAGGAATAGTGTCCCATCGATGGTGTCGGGGAAGGAATAGTGGCCCATCGTTGGTGTCGTGGGGAAGGAATAGTGGCCCATCGTTGGTGTCGGGGAAGGAATAGTGTCTAGGGGTGCAACGGATCAAAAAACTCACGGATCGGATCGATCCTCGGATCAGGAGTCACGGATCGGATCATTTTTCGGATCAGTAATCAATATCAATAATCAGTGATCAATAATAATTGATTTTGCAAAAACCTGTGAAAATTCCGCCACCATATAGTCCCCACTGTAATATCCACATCCTCTCCCCACTGTAGTATTGGCTGGGTATCGCAGAGTATTGGCTGGGTATCGCAGAGTATATGCAGGGTTAATGCAGAGTATCGCAGAGTATTGGCTGGGTAATGCAGAGTATATGCAGGGTTAATGCAGAGTATCGCAGAGTATTGGCTGGGTAATGCAGAGTATATGCAGGGTTAATGCAGAGTATCGCAGAGTATTGGCTGGGTAATGCAGAGTATCGCAGAGTATTGGCTGGGTAATGCAGAGTATCGCAGAGTATTGGCTGGGTAATGCAGAGTATATGCAGGGTTAATGCAGAGTATATGCAGGGTTAATGCAGAGTATCGCAGAGTATATGCAGGGTTAATGCAGAGTATATGTAGGGTTAATGCAGAGTATATGCAGGGTTAATGCAGAGTATATGCAGGGTTAATGCAGGATATTGGCTGGGTAATGCAGGGTATGTTCACAAGTGATCGCTCCGTCAAATTTGACGGAGCGATCACATTGTAAACAGTGGCCGGGTGTACCAAGATGGCCGCTGCCGCTCCGGAGCTAGGCCGAAGCCGCGGCCTTTCCTAAGGCCGAGGCCGCGGAGCGCTCCGCGGATCGCGGGGTGTGCCGATCCGAACGGGGTGGCCCGTTCGGATCACGGATCGGCGACGATCCGTTGCACCCCTAATAGTGTCCCATCGTTGGTGTCGGGGAGGAATAGTGTCCCATCGTTGGTGTCGGGGAGGAATAGTGTCCCATCGATGGTGTCGGGGAAGGAATAGTGTCCCATTGTTGGTGTCGGGGAGGAATAGTGTCCCATCGTTGGTGTCGGGGAGGAATAGTGTCCCATCGTTGGTGTCGGGGAGGAATAGTGTCCCATCGTTGGTGTCGGGGAGGAATAGTGTCCCATCAATGGTGTCGGGGAAGGAATAGTGTCCCATCGTTGGTGTCGGGGAGGAATAGTGTCCCATCGTTGGTGTCGGGGAAGGAATAGTGTCCCATCGTTGGTGTCGGGGAAGGAATAGTGTCCCATCGTTGGTGTCGGGGAAGGAATAGTGTCCCATCGTTGGTGTCGGGGAGGAATAGTGTCCCATCGTTGGTGTCGGGGAAGGAATAGTGTCCCATCGTTGGTGTCGGGGAAGGAATAGTGTCCCATCGTTGGTGTCGGGGAAGGAATAGTGTCCCATCGTTGGTGTCGGGGAGGAATAGTGTCCCATCGTTGGTGTCGGGGAGGAATAGTGTCCCATCAATGGTGTCGGGGAAGGAATAGTGTCCCATCGTTGGTGTCGGGGAGGAATAGTGTCCCATCGTTGGTGTCGGGAGGAATAGTGTCCCATCGTTGGTGTTGGGGGGAGGAATAGTGTCCCAAGGGCTAGATAAAGGCCTCAGTTTGGAGACTTCTGCCCCAGAGAATTGTGGGTCTTTTCCCCCTCAGATCACAGTAACTGTCTCTTCAGTAAATACATAGCAGTGTGATCTGTGTGCCTGCCAAAGCCTTGGAATAATTCACATGAACATGACACCGTGGGATTTACTAAAACCGGAGAGTGAAAAAATGTGGCGAAGCTCTGCATAGTAACCAATCAGCTTCCGGGTTTTATTGTCGAAGCTTAATTGAGCAAGCTGAATGTAGAAGCTGATTGGTTACGATGCACAGCTGCCCCAGATTCCGAGTGCTCCAGTTTTAATGAATCTCCTCCAATGTGTAGGTAAGCTTGGCCCCGCCCCCTACCACCCACTCTCTCTCCTACTGCCCAGCCTTAAAATAGCGGGTATGGAGGAGCGCATGACTCTCCTTGCCCGTCCCACTTGGTGCCTGGGTAGCCAATCGCAGTGGCTGAATCCTGTCACATGGGGGGGTGGGGGAGGAGCCCCAAATAAACTGTTTTTCATGTGTGATTTTGTGTATTGAAAGTAAACTGTTACTTGTTGATTTATTCATTGAAATGTTCAATGTAAGTTACCTGCAGCTGGTACCAGCCTACTTCATCCTAATCCTAAAATGCTTTATATTTAATAATCTGATGACATTTTAAATAATCCAGACAATTCCTTACTACTTCACATCTGGAAATAAAACTTGTCTGGTGAACTGATAATGCTCTCCAGCAAACGGCGCAACTACAAGATCCACGTGTGCAATGTGAGTTCTCATACACGGCAGCCAGATTCCAGAGAGCTCCTCACATGTGCGGTGGGTGGGTCTGCCACGTTACCACCTCCTTTTATGTCTGAAGTGTCACCAGTCAGATTTTATACTTCCAAGGCAGGTCTGAATGTGATTGGTACATTTTTTGTTTTCCTACATCATGAGTTAGGCTAATATTCATTACCTCCTGGGCTATACTTCATCTTCAGGATGGACACTGGTAGACCAAAGGTCTTCAGACAGGAAGTGATTATCTATATAACCCCTCCCATACAGGAAGTACTTCAGTTTTTTTTTACCAGTGTCTGCAAGGTGGATGGCACGGTTTGTTTGAGCTCTCTGAGCTCCAGGTCTCAAGTCCCACAAACTGTTCTTAAATGAATCAAGGGATTGACCTATCGGATCCATTTCACACAGGCTTTATATGCTAAGATAAATGGTACCCGGGCCTCGCAAAGAAGACTCAAGATCCTGCAAGGTTTTGCTTGTAATGCGGCCTCCGGGCACTGGACCCTGCGGAGTGGAAATCCTGGACACTACAGCGCTAAGGCATTTCCTGCAGGGTGCTGTACAGGTCCAAGGGAGTGAACCCTAAACACGAAAAGGGTAGCCAGTCCTTGAAGGTCCTCAAGTGACAGGAACCCGCCGTGATGGGTGAAGATTGGGCTCTTAGTTTACGACGTTGCCCTGCGCCTGGATTGGTGAGCCCTATTAAAGGGCGCTGGACCCTGCGGAGTGGAAATCCTGGACACTACAGTGCTAAGGCATTTCCTGCAGGGTGCTGTACAGGTCCAAGGGAGTGAACCCTAAACACGAAAAGGGTACCCAGTCCTTGAAGGTCCTCAAGTGACAGGAACCCGCCGTGATGGGTGAAGATTGGGCTCTTAGTTTACGAAGTTGCCCTGCGCCTGGATTGGTGAGCCCTATTAAAGGGCGCTGGATCCTGCGGAGTGGAAATGCTGGACACTACAGCGCTAAAGAATTTCCTGCAGGGTGCTGTACAGGTCCAAGGGAGTGAACCCTAAACACGAAAAGGGTACCCAGTCCTTGAAGGTCCTCAAGTGACAGGAACCCACCGTGATGGGCGAAGATTGGGCTCTTAGTTTACCAAGTTGCCCTACGCCTGGATTGGTGAGCCCTATTAAAGGGTCTCCCTTCTGAGGTGTGTTAATACTACACCCAGGTACTCTTTTTGTGGCTTGTAAAAGTTTTCAAAAAAGAGGAGCGGGACTAACACTACAGGGAAGGGCACACTTATGTCGTCAGTAGTTCCTGATGAACCTAGTCGTATCCCTAGTGTTGTATACCCCAAAGGACCAAAGGCTTCTGGGCAATCTGAGCCGTGGTGCCTATCTGGTATTGTGCCTACAGTCAACGCTGCTGCTTCACCCTTTATCACCAAGGATGAACTGTCCTCGGCCCTAGCCAGGTTAGAGCACAGGATTGCTGGCATGATTGTCTCCATCCTGCAGGGTGGTAAGAAGCATGACCGATTCCCCCTCCTTGAAGCCTCCTAGTTTGGAGAAGAAATGGGTTGAGGATCGGGAAGAGATAAAAGCTCAGGATTCTGTGGAGGGCCTGGCGGATGAATCTGCTTCTGAGCAATCTGGACAAGAAGATATCCGGTTGATGTCTGCCTCTCAGTCGCAGAGGCTTTTGATCCTGACTCTTACCAAAATGGTTCATTCTGCTTTTTAAATTGCCTCTTGCAGAGGTTCCTGAGCCCCCCTGGTCCTCTTTTTTTGGGGTCCCTGAAGCCTCTTCAGGTGGCACAGGCTCTCCCCTTACACCCTCTGTTGGAACAGGCAGTGTACGCTGATTGGGAACATCCTAAAAGGATTTTGTTCCTCCTAAGAAGTTTTCCCTTTTATATCCCATGAATGAACAGTTCACTAAGAAGTGGAGCATGCCAGTCGTAGATGCAGCAGTCTCTTCCATAAACAAAAACTTAACTTGTCTGGTGGATAACGCACAGGGCTTGAAAGCCTGTTTTACTCGAACCTGTTTACGGTTCAAAAACCAAATGGGTACACAAGGCCCATTTTGGACCTAAGATCCCTGAACCAGTATTTACTAATCCAGTCCTTTCAGATAGAGTCTGTCCGCTCAGTAGTAGCCTCACTCCAGATGGGAAACTTTCTAGCCTCCATCGATATAAAAGACGCGTATTACACGTACCTATCTTTCAGCCTCACCAGTGGTTCCTGCGATTTTGCAGTAGAGGAACGTCATTTTCTTTTTTTTAACAAGAAAGAGGAACGTCATTTTCAGTTTGTGGCTCTACCCTTCGGGCTTGCTAAAGCTCCCCGGGTGTTCACTAATGTCCTAGCACCAGTACTGGCTCTTTTCAGGGCCCAAGGGTTCTTGGTGCTCGGGTATCTGGCCAACCTCCTGCTCAGAGATCACTCACTACAGGCTCTAGAACAGAGCATAAAATGCACAGTGCAGTATTTGGAAAGCTTAGGCTTGATCATAAATGCCAAAGAGTCACTCTTGAGACCAGCTCAAAGTCTAAAGTATTTAGGTCTGATCCTAGATACGGTCCAAGCAAGGGTATTCTTGCCACCCACAAGGATCGGTGCCCTGAAGGATCAGGTGCTTCAGACAAACATCCATTCGGCTCTGTATGAGTCTTCTAGGGAGGATGGTGTCCTCCGAGGCAGTCCCCTTTGCCCAGTTCCATTCCAGGCCTTTACAACAAGACATGTTGTTGGCTTGGAACAGAAGAGGACAAGCCCTGGATTATCCAATGTTCTTATCTCCTCGGGCACGCTTAAGCCTAAACTGGTGGTTGCAGGATCAGAACCTGTGAAAAGGAAAATCCTTCCTCCCGGTAACTTGGAGAGTACCGACTACAGATGCCAGTCTCTCCGGCTGGGGAGCGACCCTGAAGGGGCTCACAGCTCAGGGGAAATGGTCAAGGACAGAACAGATCCTGACCATCAACGTCCTTGAATTACCGGCAGTACGTCTGGCCCTGGACAGTGGAGCTTCGGGACTGTCCTATCGGGGGGTTTAGTCCAACAATGCCACTGCAATGGCCTATATAAACCACCAAGGCGGTACCAGGAACATGTGCTCTGAAGGGACATGTGCCGATTCTATCGGCAGTCCATATCCCAGACGTAGAGAACTGGAAGGTTGAACATCCCCAGCGTTGGCTGTCCAGAGGTCGACCTATTGGCATCCACGTTCAGCAACAAGCTACAGCAGTTTGTGTCACGAACAAATGATCCTCTGGCAATCGGAGCAGATGCTCTGGTAGTTCCATGGAGCCAGTACTCCCTGGTTTATGCTTTCCTCCGATACCTCTCCTTCCACATTTGTTGCACAGGATTCGGCGAGAGGGGGTTCCATTCATTCTGGTGACACCAGCCTGGCCCAGAAGGCCCTGGTTCCCGGGGATTGTGAGACTGACAATAGACGGGCCATGGACGTTTCCACATCGCCCCAAACTACTGTCTCAAGGTCCTATATTCCACCCCAATTTACAGTCTCTAAATTTGACAGCATGGCTATTGAAGCCAGGGTGTTAAAGGACTGTGGCATCTCTGGACCAGTGGTGTCTACCCTAGTGAATGCTAGAAAAGCTGTCAATAATAAGATCTATCATAAGGTCTGGAAGACCTTTTATTGCTTGGTGTGAAGCCAGAAAGTTGCATCCTTGGAAATACGTGATTGGGAGGATTCTCTCTTCTGCAGTCAGCTGTGGAAATCAGATTGGCTTTGAGTACAATCAGAGGTCAGATTTCGGCTCTGTCAGTATTCTTACAAAGGCCTTTAGCCTCCCATTCGCTGGTCCGAACCTTTATGCAGCAGGCAACTCATTTGCTACCCTCCCATTAGGTCACCTATGTGTCCTTGGGACTTGAATTTGGTGCTGTCTGTTACAGAAACAACCATTTGAACCTATCAAGGAAATTCCATTAGCCTTGCTGTCGCGCAACCTAGCCTTCCTGATGGCCATCACCTTGGCTAGAAGGCTGTTGGAGTTGGCGGCCCTTTCGTTCAGGGAACCATACTTGATCCTTCACCATGACCAGGGTCGTGTTACGACCTGTTCTATCCTATTTGCCAAAAGTGGTGTCAGCCTTTCATTTAAATCAGGACATTATTTTGCCTTCTTTTTTTCTCTCAGCCTTGTTCGGAGGAAGAGAGACTATTGCATTCCTTGGACGTTGTCCGGGCAGTCGAGGTTTATTTGTGTAGATCTCCGGAGATCCGAGGTTCGGACTGCTTTTCTGTTTTACCAAAAGGACCCATAAAAGGATAAGCGGGTTCTATTGCCAATTGGGTCCGTCAATTGGTCATTCAGGCCTATGGTCTGAAAGCAAAGCTCCTCCCTTTAGAGTGAGAGCTCATGCTACCAGGGGTGTAGGAACCTCGCTTTTTGCCATCAGGTATCTGTTGCTCAGATTTGTAAGGCTACTACCTGGTCTTCAGTGCATACGTTTACAAAATGTTATCAAGTGGATGTTCGAGCAGCCGAGGATTCGGCTTTCGGCCGCAGTGTACTACGGGCTGCCGTATAAGTTCTGATGGCTATTTTTTTGGCAGGGTGTCTTCCCTCCCCTCAAGGCTATTGCTCTGGGGACGTCCCAGGAGGTAATGAATATTGGCCTGACTCTGTTTCCCATGATGTATGAAAAAGAAAATAGGATTTTTTTCGTCATACTTGCGTGTAAAATCCTTTTTTCTTTGAGTGCATCATGGGACACAGAGGTCCCTCCTCTCCTCCTTTTTTGAGGATTCAGTGCTTGCTACAAAACTGAAATACTTCCTGTATTCAAGGGGTTATATAGGTGTAGCACTGACCCCCGAAGGAGCTGCTGGTTATTTTTGGGCTTACCGTTACCTCAGCAGTTTGTAGCTCCGGCTTGGGGTTCCCGTGGAACGTAACCCAGAGAAAAGGTTGAGACTGACACTGAATCCTCTTTCAGGGTTTTTATTCAGAAAAATAGAACACAGTCTCTCAATAAGGGTAGAGGGTTTAGGGGTTCGGGTACTTGGATTGCCGGGTGAAGGTATCAGATGAATCCAGAGAATAAACTGTTTCACAACTGGATTCAGCACCCCCGGTTAGGTCTCTCTCACTAGGCCTAGAAGCCGGTAGGATACTCAGTACAGTCCCTGCCACAGACTTGTTATACTTTAAAGTCACTGAAGTTTTAGATGAATTTTAAGTAACTGTCATACGGTATCAGGTTCTCTCAGCCGATCCGGCGATACCATATGAGGGATGTTCCAGGTCGCGTCCTTCAACCAAGCCTCCAGGCTCCTTCAGAGAAGCCAGCCTTGCGCATGGCCTTCTCCTGAAAGGGTCCTCCCCTGAGGTACTTCAGTTGCTGGGCCTCTCCATTCCCTTGAGAAGGCACCGGACCTTCCTTGGATCAGTAGGCCCCGAAAGTCACTCGGGCCTACCCCTGTAGTTACATTGCCTCGGGCCAGCCAGCCCCGAGACACAGGATGCATGGTTCCGCACCCCAGGCCAGGAGGGCCATGAGGCTGGGTCAGGAGGACCACCAGAACCACGTGGGCAGGAAAAAAAATAATTTTTTGGTCACATGGTGTCGTTACTCCCCCTCCCCCCCCCCCCAGAATGCACAGTGGGAGAACACCCCCACTGGGTGGTTCCGAGAGGTAAGGGCCACTTAATGCATCCAGCTAGACTGCCTTCTTTTTTTTTTTTTTTTTTTTTTCAAAATGAATTTTTATTGAAGAAAAAGTCAATAAATCAAGATTACAGAATCATCATACATTCGTTTAGAAATCGGATAACAAGTGAACAAATGAACAATGGTTGTTGTGAGAAGACATACAGTACATATTCAACTTCCTGGTATCATCTAGGTTTTCATAAGCATTTAGTATGGGATCTATATGGGGATTAAGTGTTAGGTATGGTAATATGAGACTGCCTTCTACTCTTGCCGACGGTGACAGCAACACCTACGATCAAGGAGAACCCAGTGCAACCCAGCTAGACTGGTACTGAAACCAGAGATTTTAACAGAATTATCCTGAAGCCCAACTGTGGCTTCAGGCAACTTAATTTTCAAAAACAATAGCGCCTGCTTGTCAGGAGCCAGCGCGACATAGGGGGATCACCTCCTGTCTAAGGACCTTTTTGGTCTACCAGTGTCCATTCACCTGGAGATGAAGGATAACCCAGCAGGTAATGAATATCAGCCTAGCTCTGTGTCCCATGATGTACTCAAAAGGATTTTACAGGTAAGTATGACGAAAAAAATCCTATTTTAGAAGCTTCTTTGCACTGACACATTGAGGAGGCTTTCTGTAAGCGAGACGCTTCGAGGAGCCTGCGGTGGGGGGTGTGTGTGAGATTTCTTGTCCTGCATCCCAAGCAGGTGGTTCCCAGATCACCAGCATATAGGCTGGACAGTGCCTGATGAAAACTGGAGGCCCAGGCATGTGCAGGGTGTACTGCGTGTGTCAAGGTATCCTTTGCATTTGATTTGTAGTGGGACTAATTTGGGGAGTGTGGATTATTTTTCAAGACCGCTATAAGTCTACTGTACCAGCAGATGGCAGTGTTACACAGGCCTGTTCCATTTACTTCTGGCATGGCTCATCCATCCTTCCAGATACCTGGGTCTTCTCTTCTGCTCTGAACACAGATGTCGGCAATCAACTCGCAGCTCAACCATAAAGAGCGTTAACTTGATGCTGTGGTTTACTGATACATTTACTGTGTAGAATATGGCCTCTAGCCCAAAGGCTGTGGACACCAAATCATCACTTCTATGTGAGCTTGTTTGACACATTCTTCGAAAACCATGGGGATTAATGTGGAGCGCCCTCCCCCCTTCTCCTTTGCAGATTTAAAAACCTAAACCTCCACAAGATTTCTGGTTATATATGTTGGAATTTGTGCCTATTCAGGCAATAGGGCATTTGTGAGGTTATGTACTAATGTTGGATGAGAAGACATGGTTCACAATTGGTGTTCCAGTTCATCCCAAAGGTGTTCAGTAGGGTTGAGGTGTCGGGATCTGATGTGGGAAGAGAAGATCTGGCATCCCAAGGGTGTTCAGTAGGGTTGGGGTGTCAGGTGCTGATGTGGGAAGAGAAGACCTGGCATCCCAAGGGTGTTCAGTAGGGTTGGGGTGTCAGGTGCTGATGTGGGAAGAGAAGACCTGGCATCCCAAGGGTGTTCAGTGGGGTTGGGGTGTCGGGTGCTGATGTGGGAAGAGAAGATCTGGCATCCCAAGGGTGTTCAGTAGGGTTGAGGTGTTGGGTACTGATGTGGGAAGAGAAGACCTGGCATCCTAAGGGTGTTCAGTAGGGTTGAGGTGTTGGGTACTGATGTGGGAAGAGAAGACCTGACATCCCAAGGGTGTCTAGTGGGGTCGGGGTGTCAGGTCCTGATGTTGGAAGAGAAGACCTGGCATCCCAAGGGTGTCTAGTGGGGTCGGGGTGTCAGGTGCTGATGTTGGAAGAGAAGACCTGGTTCACAATTGGTGTTCCAGTTTATCCCAAAGGTGTTCAGTGGAGTTGAGGTGTTGGGTACGGATGTTGGAAGAGAAGACCTTTTATCCCAAAGGTGTTCAGTAGGGTTGGGGTCAGGGCTCTGTGCAGGCCACCTGAGTTCCTCCAAAGCAAACTGGTCAAACCATGTCTTTATGGACACATAGATTGACATGTCTTTATGGAGTTGGCTTTGTACACATGGGTATAACCAAGCTGGAAGAGACAAGTGCTATCCCCAAACTGTTGTCTTCAGGTTGGATGCACAAAATTGTCTAAACGGTGTCCGTGTATGATGTAGCATTTACAGAACCTTTCACTGGAGATCTCTGAACTCCAAATCATTTAGAAGGTTGTCCACATGCTTTGGTCATATAACGTGCATGCCAAGAGGTTGGGTGTTTGATGTCACACATTCCACCTTGTCCTATCAGAGATCGCTTTGCATTCATTTAGAAGATGTAGCGCATTCTCCAAATTGTTTTCCATGCTGAGCGTCCGACTGCTGTGTTTTGAAATGCATGAGACCAGCCATTCAGCACATGACCTGGAAGCTAGTGGAGATCACTGGGAGTAGTGGGGTCTACTTCACCGATTTCCAGCTTCCAGGGACATCCGCCAGGCAAGGTATATACTTACATTGGACCATACCATTCATCAATAGCATATTGATGTCCGGGAAGTGGTTTTCGTTATCCTGACTGGGCGTCATATGACGTCCTTCAGGATAACATGCCGCCGCGCGCCCGTGGAGGCGCGCATCACGGCGATCGGTGGAGCGGTGTGTCAGTCTGACACACCGATACACTGATCTCGGTAAAGAGCCTCCTGCGGAGGCACTGTAGGGGGGTTCTTTACTGGGGGGGGGGGGGGGGGGTCTGCACTGTAGAGGGGTTCTTTAATGGGGGGGGGGGGTCTGTACTGTAGGAGGGTCTGTACTGTAGGAGGGTCTGTACTATAGGGGGGTCTGTACTGTAGGGGGGGGGTCTGTACTATAGGGGGTCTGCACTGTAGGGGGAGGGGTCTGTACTGTAGGGGAGATAAAAAAAAACTGTTTTTGAGAATTGTGATCTTCATTCTAAGCAAAAGAATGGTGCGTCTCATTTCTCCCAGAATCGTGTATCTCTGTGCACTGTGGGGGAGGGGGTTCTTTACTGGGGGGGGGGGGGAGTCTGCACTGTAGAGGGGTTCTTTACTGGGGGGGGGGGTCTGTACTGTAGGGGGGTCTGTACTTTAGGGGGGTCTGTACTTTAGGGGGGTCTGTACTATAGGGGGGTCTGTACTATAGGGGGGTCTGTACTATAGGGGGGTCTGCACTGTAGGGGGGGTCTGTACTATAGAGGGGTCTGCACTATAGGGGGAGGGGTCTGTACTGTAGGGGAGATTAAAAAAAAAAACAGTTTTTGAGAATTGTGATCTTCATTCTAAGAAAAAGAATGGTGCTTCTCATTTTTCCCAGAATCGTGTAGCTCTAAAAAGGAGTAGAATTTTTATTAAGTGTACTGAAAAAAAGCCTAGAGGCTCTTGAACAGTGTAAACCTTATTTAAGTAAGCAGGTTTGTGGAAGATCTTGTCAATTTACTGATATTACTAAATTCGGTCAGTGCATACACCTATCGGAGTCATGAAAAGGTTGAAACCATTTTTGAATTACAGGAGCCCATTTGTGTTGTGTGTTCAGTGCTGAGAGAAATGTACACATGGAGAATGAAGTCACTTATGTGGGTTGGTAAGTGGCAGTTCCGGAGTATTACAAAGAACTGCTATTTTCGGTACACATATTGGATGGCACCATGGCGGGTGAATTATTTTTCCGCTCGTTCATATTTCTCTCCATTTTTTTTTTTTTTTTCAAACCTCCGTCTGTGTACATCTTAGCCAAAGACCTTGGGTGCACCACTGCCATTGTTGGCCAAATCCAGCCCCGCCAGGCCATTTCACATGGCACTGGCACCCAGGGCTTTTTTTTTTTTGCCACCTCCGTCTCTCACCCTCCGCTCACCACTGTGTCACTTGTAAAAACAAAAGTCCTCTATGGTTACAAGGACCATTTTCCTCTCCGGCGCCTGTCACAGATCCCTGTCTGCTCTGCGCTCACGGCGGGGACAAGGGAGGTGCAATGTGGGATGGGTGGCACCACGTGGTAAGCTGCAATGTCTCCTCTGCGTCTGTGCCTGGTGCCGACCAATCATCTCCCTGCAAGTGAGAGGCGGAGCTGCATACAGTGGCAGGAGGTACAAAATGGGGATCGACCAATATCGTTTTTTTCGGTGCCGATACGATACCGAGATTTTCAGTAAACTCTTCCGATATTCTGTACATTTAAAAAAAAAGTTACACTTCTTTGTTTTTTTTGTTTTTTTATATCACCGTTATTGCTGTCACAAGGAATGTAAACATCCCTTTGTGACAGGTACTCCTTATGGAGGGATCGGGGTCTAATAAGACCCCAAACCCTTCACTACACTTGAAAGTGACGTTTTGAATAATCAGCATTTTTGAATACTTTCTATTTTATTTTAAATTTTTTTTTTAAACTGGCGCCTTTTAAGATGCCAGTAATCTGGGAAGTGATGTCATGACATCGTTTCCGGGTTACTAGACCCGATACCCGAATCAAGCATCAGCTTTGTTTGGGTCTTTGGTCAGCCGGCGGACGTGCCGGCTGGTTGCTTGGGCCTCCTGGGATGTCCCCTCCCACTGTTTGTAATAACAGCCGATCGGCTGCTGAGCAGCCGTAGGGGGGTGGGGGATGGGGAGAGTGATGCAGGCAGGGAGATATGTGGGAGAGTGATGCAGAGGTCAGGGTCGAGGAGGGGTGGAAGTGAGATGTGATGTGTAACAGAGCTGAACTCTGTGCGTAGCGCACCCCTGGGCCCTGCGCTCTGTGCGTAGCGCACCCCTGGGCCCTACGCTCTGTGCCTAGCGCACCCCTGGGCCCTACGCTCTGTGCCTAGCGCACCCCTGGGCCCTACGCTCTGTGCCTAGCGCACCCCTGGGCCCTACGCTCTGTGCCTAGCGCACCCCTGGGCCCTACGCTCTGTGCCTAGCGCACCCCTGGGCCCTACGCTCTGTGCCTAGCGCACCCCTGGGCCCTACGCTCTGTGCCTAGCGCACCCCCGGGCCCTACGCTCTGTGCCTAGCGCACCCCCGGGCCCTACGCTCTGTGCCTAGCGCACCCCCGGGCCCTACGCTCTGTGCCTAGCGCACCCCCGGGCCCTACGCTCTGTGCCTAGCGCACCCCCGGGCCCTACGCTCTGTGCCTAGCGCACCCCCGGGCCCTACGCTCTGTGCCTAGCGCACCCCCGGGCCCTACGCTCTGTGCCTAGCGCACCCCCGGGCCCTACGCTCTGTGCCTAGCGCACCCCCGGGCCCTACGCTCTGTGCCTAGCGCACCCCCGGGCCCTACGCTCTGTGCCTAGCGCACCCCCGGGCCCTACGCTCTGTGCCTAGCGCACCCCCGGGCCCTACGCTCTGTGCCTAGCGCACCCCCGGGCCCTACGCTCTGTGCCTAGCGCACCCCCGGGCCCTACGCTCTGTGCCTAGCGCACCCCCGGGCCCTACGCTCTGTGCCTAGCGCACCCCCGGGCCCTACGCTCTGTGCCTAGCGCACCCCCGGGCCCTACGCTCTGTGCCTAGCGCACCCCCGGGCCCTACGCTCTGTGCCTAGCGCACCCCCGGGCCCTACGCTCTGTGCCTAGCGCACCCCCGGGCCCTACGCTCTGTGCCTAGCGCACCCCCGGGCCCTACGCTCTGTGCCTAGCGCACCCCCGGGCCCTACGCTCTGTGCCTAGCGCACCCCCGGGCCCTACGCTCTGTGCCTAGCGCACCCCCGGGCCCTACGCTCTGTGCCTAGCGCACCCCCGGGCCCTACGCTCTGTGCGTAGCACACCCCTCGGCCCTGGGCCCTGTGCATTGGGCACCCTTGCGCTCTGTGCGTAGGGCACCCCTGAGCTCTGTGCGTAGGGCACCCCTGAGCTCTGTGCGTAGGGCACCCCTGGGCTCTGTGCGTAGGGCACCCCTGGGCTCTGTGCGTAGGGCACCCCTGGGCTCTGTGCGTAGGGCACCCCTGGGCTCTGTGCGTAGGGCACCCCTGGGCTCTGTGCGTAGGGCACCCCTGAGCTCTGTGCGTAGGGCACCCCTGAGCTCTGTGCGTAGGGCACCCCTGAGCTCTGTGCGTAGGGCACCCCTGGGCTCTGTGCGTAGGGCACCCCTGGGCCCTGCGCTCTGTGCGTAGGGCACCCCTGGGCCCTATGCTCTGTGCGTAGGACACCCCTGGGCCCTGCGCTCTGTGCGTAGGGCACCCCTGGGCCCTGCGCTCTGTGCGTAGCGCACCCCTGGGCCCTTTGCTCTGCGTCAAAAAAAGTCCTGCAAGCAGCTTCTTTGCAGGACTTACACCACTCCTAAAACGCCCCTTCCCATTGAAATAAATGGGAAGCGCCTGCAAAACGCCTGAAAAGCGCCTGAAAATCGCTTTTGGCAGTGGCGCTTTGTGGGCGCTTTTAACCCTTTATTTGGCCACTAGCAGGGGTTAAAAGCGCCCCACTAGCGCTCGAAAAACGCTGGTAAAGCGCCACTAGTTTGAGCGGCGCTTTACAAGCCGCTGCCAAAATCGCTTTTCAAGCGTTTTGCAGGCGCTTCCCATTTCAATGGGAAGGGGCGCTTTAAGACCCCTTTCACACTGGGGCGTTTTTCAGGCGTTTTTCAAGCGCTTTAGCGTTAAAGCACCTGTAAAGCGTCTGAAAGAAGCCTCATCTGCAATCCCAATGTGAAAGCCTGATTGCTTTCACACTGAGGCGCTGCGCTGGCAGGGCGTCAAAAGTCCTACAAGCAGGGTCTTTGCAGCGCTTTTGGAGCGGTGAATACACCTGTCCTAAAGCGCCCTTTCCCATTGAAATCAATGAGAAGTGCCTGAAAAGCGCCTGCAAAGCGCTTTTGGCAGTGGCGCTTTGTGGGCGCTTTTAACCCTTTATTTGGCCACTAGTGGGGGTTAAAAGCGCCCCACTAGCGCGCGAAAAACGCTGGTAAAGCGTCGCTAGTTTAAGCGGCGCTTTACCAGCGTTTTCGGGCGCTGGCAGTGTGAAAGGGCTCCTATAAGCGCTGCGCAAACTGTTGGCGCTATATAAATCCTGTATAATAATAATAGTTAAAGCACTTGGGCTTTCACATTGGGATTGCAGATGAGGCTTCTTTCAAGCGCTTTACAGGCGCTTTTTTTTAACGCTAAAGCGCCCGAAAAACGCCCCCAGTGTGAAAGGGGTCTAATTCAGCTATTCCTTCCCTGAGAATTAGACCCCGTTCACACTGGGGCGTTTTTCAGGCGCTTTAGCGTTAAAAAAAAGCGCCTGTAAAGCGCTTGAAAGAAGCCGCAACTGCAATCCCAATGTGAAAGCCCGAGTACTTTAAGAGCCCTTTCTCACTGCCAGTGCCTGAAAAACACTTGTAAAGCGCCGCTTTACCAGCGTTTTTCGAGCGCTAGTGGGGCGCTTTAAACCCCCGCTAGTGGCCAAATAAAGGGATAAAAGCGCCCACAAAGCGCCGCTGCCAAAAGCGCTTTTCAGGCATTTTGCAGGCACTTCCCATTGATTTCAATGGGAAGGGGCGCTTTAAGACCCCTTTCACACTGGGGCGTTTTTCAAGAGTTTTTCAAGCGCTTTAGTGTTAAAATAAGCGCCTGAAAGAAGCCGCAACTGCAATCCTGAGGCGCTGCGCCTGGCAGGGCGTCAAAATAAGTCCTGCAAGCAGCTTCTTTGCATCGCTTTCGGAGCAGTGAATACACCGCTCGTAAAACGCCCCTTTCCATTGAAATCAATGAGAAGCGCCTGCAAATCACCTGAAAAGCGCCTTAAAAACGCTTTTGACAGTGGCGCTTTGTGGGCGCTTTTAACCCTTTATTTGGCCACTAGCAGGGGTTAAAAGCGCCCCACTAGCGCTCGAAAAACGCTGGTAAAGCGCCGCTAGTTTAAGCGGCTTTTTACGAGCGTTTTTCGGGCGCTGGCAGTGTGAAAGGGGCTCTTTAACCGCTTCAATACAGGGCTTTTAAACACCCTTCCTTACCAGAGCACTTTTTGCGATTCGGCACTGCGTCGCTTTAACTAACAATTGCGCGGTCGTGCGACGTTACACCCAAACAAAATTGACGTCCTTTTTTTCCCACAAATAGAGCTTTCTTTTGGTGGTATTTGATCGCCCCTGCGGTTTTTATTTTTTGCGCTATGAACAAAAGAAGAGCGACAATTTTGAAAAAAAACACAAATTTTTTACTTTTTGCTATAATAAATATCCCATTTTTTTTTAAAAAAACTATTTTTTTCCTCAGTTTAGGCCGATACGTATTCTTCTACATATTCTTGTTAAAAAAAAATCGCAATAAGCGTATATTGATCGGTTTGCGCAAAAGTTATAGCGTCTACAAAATAGGGGATAGATTTATTGAATTTTTTTTTTTTTTTTTTACTAGTAATGGCGGGGATCTGCGATTTTTTTTTTCGTGACTGCGACATTGCGGCGGACACTTCGGACACTTTTGACACATTTTTGGAACCATTCACATTTACACAGCGATCGTTGCTATAAAATTGCAATGATTACTGTGTAAATGTGACTGGCAGGGAAGGGGTTAACACTAGAGGGCGCTGCAGGGGTTAATGTGTTCCCTAATAGACGTGATTCTAACTGTAGGGGGAGGGGACTTAAGGGGAGGAGACCGATCATGTGATCCTCTGTACTGGGATCACATGATCGGTCTCCTCTGCACTGACAGGACGTGGAGCTGTGTGTTTACAAACCATCATTACACACACAGCTCCACGGTCCCGCCCGGTCCCGTTGTTTTAACGGGCAATCGCGGGTGCCCGGCGGACATCGCGGCCGCCGGGCACTCGCACCGGGTCCCGAGCGATGCCGCCGGCGGCGCGCGCGCGCCCCCCAGGCGGCCGGGAATCCGAGGACGTCATATGACGCCCACCCAGGATGGTAGATCCACCTTGTGGGCGTCATATGACGGCGGGCGGTATTGAAGTGGTTAAGCACTTGGGTTTTCACATTGGGATTGCAGATGAGGCTTCTTTCAAGCACTTTACAGGCGCTTTTTTTAACGCTAAAGCGCCTGAAAAACGCCCCCCAGTGTGAAAGGGGTGTAAGAGCTCCAAAAGCGCTGCAAAGAAGCTGCTTGCAGGACTTTTTTGGACGCCCCGCCAGCGCAGCGCCTCAGTGTGAAAGCACTTGGGCTTTCACATTGGGATTGCAGTTGCGGCTTCTTTAAGGCGCTTTACAGGCGCTTTTTTTAACGCTAAAGTGCCTGAAAAACGCCCCCCAGTGTGAAAGGCGTCTAAGTGACCAAAAGCGAAGTGCATATTGACGATGAGTCTGAACCTTTGTGAAGGGGTCGAATTCTTTGCTTTCTCTCTGGATTGTCCGGCACTGTTTTGCTGGCTTTGTTGGCCGCGGCTTGGCATTGCAGCTGACTTTGAATATATATATATATTTTACAGAATACCAGATCAAGGTCTAAAATAGCGCCCTCTCCTGTTGGCAGCGAGGTATGGCACGGCTCTGGATTATCACACCAGATCATTGTCCGGTTATCGGCTCTCCGGATTATGTCACCCATTCATCGCCTAACACCGGGATGACAGCTGGCATGGAGAGATGAATAGCTGATTGACCTTTCCTTGCCATCTGGCAGCTGGCAGATTATTGGTGTACAGCGCTCTGTGTGCTCGCCCTCCCCTCCCCCGGGACCCCCTTGCTCTGGATTTTTACACTCTCTCTCTCTCTGCGCAGATATCCCCCCCCCCCCCCCCCCCCCCCCCCCGAGGGTGTCGCTGTGCTATGGAAACTGCAAATCTAGCTGAGATAATTGCACCAGGGATTTATTAAAATGTATTGATGTGAAGTTTCACATTTTTCATTCGCATGTACAGTGATTTGTTTTTCTTTTCACATTGGGATTTCGGCGTTGTGTAGTTGCTTTATGATCTCTGTAATGTTGCCCCGTTCTTTTGTGACTTTGTTCCTTCTCCTCATATGGCCATATATACAGTACATGACGTCCTTCCTTTTTTTTTTTTTCTCTTTTTTGATTGGTTCAAAAGAAGTCATTTGGTTGCCCCCATGCGAATTAATACAAATTAATGAGGTGGGCAACTACCGTATATACTCGAGTATAAGCCAAGTTTTTCAGCACATTTTTTTGTGCTGAAAGTGCCCCCCCCCCCCCCCCCCCTCGGCTTATACTCGAGTCAAGCACTTTTCTGCAGCAGAGAATGACATTTTCGGACCAGAGTTTGGGGCCTCCTATATATCGGGGCCACTTGGTGCTAGGAACCCCAAATTTGGAGTTCCTAGCATTAAGTGGCCCGAGATACGGGGCCCCAAATTCGGTTCAGAAAATGTCATTCTCTGCTGCAAAAAAGTGCTTGACATTTTCCGACCCGTTTTTGTGGCCCCGTATCTCGGGGTCACTTGGTGCTAGGAACCCAAAATTTGGTGTGCAAACCCAGTGGAACAACATATCCAAATTTGGGGTTCCTAGCACCAAGTGACCCCGAGATACGGGGCCCCAAAGTCGGTAAACTGTGACCATCTGCAGCAATGTCATTTTGGGACCCTTTGGGTCCAGAGACCACCAATTTTGGCTGCAGCTAGGGGGCATCTAGGAACCCTTAAAGAGGAGGTCCACCTGAATTTTTTTTTTTTTTTTAAAGTCCGCGGCTACAAATACTGCAGCTGCTGACTTTTAATAAATGGACACTTACCTGTCCCAGGGTCCAGCGGTGTCGGCAGAAGATGACGAGCGACCGCTCGTCTCTCGGCTGCCCCCGCTGCCATTCTCTGTCAGGGAATCAGGAAGTGAAGCGTTGCGGCTTCACTGCCCAGTTCCCTACTGCGCATGCGCGAGTCACGCTGCACGTCTTTATTGGTCCCCGTTGTGTCCTGGGAACTGTGTTTCCCAAGACACAACGGGGCATCTTCGGATATGGGCGGGGCAGCTGCGGCTAGCTAGTCCCGGAAGTGGGTGCAGATACCTGTATTATACAGGTATCTGCACCCCCCTCCCCCCTGAAAGGTGCCAATTGTGGCACCGGAGGGGGGAGGAATCCGATAAGCGGAAGTTCCACTTTAGGGGGAAGCTCCGCTTTAACTACCAAGTTTGAAGTTCGGGGGACCTATGGCTGCCAATGGGCACAGTGAGGCTGCAAATGGGCATTGTTGACCCACTTTTCCACTTAAGCCCCATACACACGGGCGGATTTTCCGATGGATTCTGTCCTATCGGACAATGTTGTCGGAAATTCCGACCGTGTGTAGGCACCATCGGACATTTTCCATCGGATTGTCCGACAGACAAAGTTGTATCTCCTGCTCTATAAATTTTCCGACAACAAAGTCCGATCACACCAATTCCGATCGTGTGTAGCGAATTCCGACGGACAAAGTGCCACGCATGCTCAGATCACATTACAAGACCAAAGCTATTGGCTACTAGCCTCTACGTAGTCCCGTCGTACGCAACAAACGTCACCGCGTTCAGAATGATCGGATTTTCCGACAACTTTGTCCGGCCGTGTGTATGCAACACCAGTGTCGGACTAAATCCGTCGGACAAATCCGATGGATTTGGTGGTCGGATTTTCCGACCGTGTGTATGGGGCTTTACAGTGGCTGCGCATTTCTCACCCTAGGCTTATACTCGAGTCAATACGTTTTCCCAGTTTTTTGTGGAACAACATATCCAAAGATGGGGTTCCTAGCACCAAGTGACCCCGAGATAAGGGGCCCCAAAGTCGGTCAACTGTGACCATCTGCAGCAATGTCATTTTGGGACTTTTTGGGTCCAGAGACTCCAATTTGTCTGCAGATAGGGGGCATATAGGAACCCTTAACTACCAAGTTTGAAGTTTGGGGGGACCTATGGCTGCAAATGGGCACAGTGAGGCTGCAAATGGGCACAGTGAGGCTGCAAATGGTCATTGTTGACCCTCTTTTTTCCACTTACAGTAGCTGCGCATTTCTCACCCTAGGCTTATACTCGAGTCAATACGTTTTTCACATTTTTTTGTGGTAAAATTAGGTGCCCCGGCTTATATTCGGGTCGGCTTATACTCGAGTATATACGGTACATTGCAAATGAGGTTTCAACGTCAAAAAATGTAAAATTAATGCATTTGGGTGGCAAAAAATACGAATGCAATCTATACACTGGGGGGAGAACCTCTGGGGGGATCTAGGATGGAAAAGGACCTGGGGGGTCCTAGTAGATGATAGGCTCAGCAATTCCAAGCTGCTGCTAACAAAGCAAACAGAATATTGGCATTAAAAAGGGGATCAACTCCAGAGATAAAACGATAATTCTTCCGCTCTACAAGACTCTGGTCCGGCCGCACCTGGAGTATGCTGTCCAGTTCTGGGCACCAGTCCTCAGGAAGGATGTACTGGAAATGGAGCACAAAGAAGGGCAACAAAGCTAATAAAGGGTCTGGAGGATATTAGTTATGAGGAAAGGTTGCGAGCACTGAACTTATTCTCTCTGGAGAAGAGACGCTTGAGAGGGGATATGATTTCAATGTACAAATACCGTACTGGTGACCCCACACTAGGGAGAAAACTTTTTTGCGGAAGAGAGTCTAACAAGACACGTGGCCACTCATTGAAATTAGTAGAAAAGAGGTTTATCCTTAAACTACGTAGAGGATTCTTTACTGTAAGAGCGGCAAGGATGTGGAATTCCCTTCCACAGGCGGTGGTCTCAGCTGGGGGCATCGATAGTTTCAAGAAACTATTAGATAAGCTCCTGAATGACCACAACATACAGGGATATACAATGTAATACTGACATATAATCACACACATAGGATGGACTTGTGTCTTTTTTTCAACCTCACCTACTATGTCAGAGAAGAATAATAAATTGATGATTGTCAAAGCATCCTTCATGTATTGCATTTGTTTTTGGCTATAACCAAACCTTATCACAATTTTATTGGCTCCTGTCCGCCATTTTGACAAGATTTTTGGGGAAGGTTCAGGATGCGTTTGTTCCCTGTGACAAAGTCGACTCCATACAGACACGGTTTTAAACGTTTTTGAGACGCTTGAGTGTCCTGCACAGAGCTCTGACTTCAACCCTACTGGGCACCTTTTGGGCATGCGTCCCTAAATGGCGGACCGCGGTCCGGACCTGGACCGAATGACTGTCCCATCCGGACCACAGCTCCGTCACTTTAGCAGCCTGACTGTCCTTTCCCAGGTGATGCCCTCCTTTCGCTGCCACGGCTTTCGTTCTTATAGCTGGTATAAAGGAGAAGGCGGGGGGCATGTCTGCACAGATTGCGGGCGCTGTCTAACTTTTCAAATTATGCTGGTGATTTGTAGTTGGGACATATGGCGGTCCTAGTAACCAATCACTTGCCTGGTGGACATGAAAAGTTGGGGCCGCTCTCGTCCTCTGTCCAGACATGCCTTATGCCTTCTATGGCTGTGATGTGAGGGGGTTTTGAAAGGGACTGGGATACAAGGAAGGGAGTCTGTGAAGGGGACCGGGATACGTGGAAAGAGGGCGACTGGGGATGCAAGAAAGGGGGGGCTGTGAAGTTGACTGGAATACAAGGAAGTGGGTCTGTGAAGAAGACTGGAATACAAGGAAGGGGGGCTGTGAAGAAGACTGGAATACAAGGAAGGGGGGCTTTGAAGTTGACTGGAATACAAGGAAGGGGGGCTGTGAAGTGAACTGGAATACAAGGAAGGGGGGCTGTGATGTTGACTGGAATACAAGGAAGATGAGAGCTGTGAAGAAGACCGGAATACAAGGAATGGGGGGGGGGGGGCTGTGAAGAAGACCAGAATACAAGGAAGTGGGTCTGTGAAGAAGACTGGGATACAAGGAAGTGGGGCTTTGAAGTTGACTGGAATACAAGGAATGGTGGCTGTGAAGTGGACTGGAATACAAGGAATGGTGGCTGTGAAGTGGACTGGAATACAAGGAAGGTGGGGCTATGAAGTGAAGTGGACTGGAATACAACGAGGGGGGGCTGTGAAGAAGACTGGAATACAAGGAATTATGGCTGAAGTGGACTGGAATACAATGAAGAGGGGCTGTGAAGAACACTGGAATACAAGGAATGGTGGCTGAAGAACACTGGAATACAAGGAAGGGGGGCTGTGAAGTGTACTGGAATATAAGGAGTGGGGGGGGCTGTGAAGTGGACTGGGATACAAGGAATGGTGGCTGTGAAGTGGACTGGAATACAAGGAAGGTGGGGCTATGAAGTGAAGAGGACTGGAATACAACAAAGGGGGGCTGTGAAGAAGACTGGAATACAAGGAATGGTGACTGTGAAGTGGACTGGAATACAACGAAGGGGGGCTGTGAAGAAGACTGGAATACAAGGAATGGTGGCTGAAGTGGACTGGAATACAATGAAGAGGGGCTGTGAAGAAGACTGGAATACAAGGAATGGTGGCTGAAGAACACTGGAATACAAGGAAGGGGGGCTATGAAGTTGACTGGAATACACGGAAGGGGGGCTGTGGACTGGAATACACGGAAGGGGGGGATGTGGACTGGAATACACGGAAGGGGGGCTGTGGACTGGAATACACGGAAGGGGGGCTGTGGACTGGAATACACGGAAGGGGGTGGGCTGTGAAGGGGGGGCTGTGGACTGGAATACACGGAAGGGGGGCTGTGGACTGGAATACACGGAAGGGGGTCGGAAGGGGGGGGGGGACTGTGGACTGGAATACACGGAAGGGGGGGCTGTGGACTGGAATACACGGAAGGGGGGGGGGACTGGAATACACGGAAGGGGGGCTGTGGACTGGAATACACGGAAGGGGGGGGCTGTGGACTGGAATACACGGAAGGGGGGGCTGTGGACTGGCTGTGGACTGGAATACACGGAAGGGGGGCTGTGGACTGGAATACACGGAAGGGGGGCTGTGAAGTGGACTGGAATACACGGAAGGGGGGCTGTGGACTGGAATACACGGAAGGGGGGCTGTGGACTAGAATACACGGAAGGGGGGGCTGTGGACTGGAATACACGGAAGGGGGGCTGTGGACTGGAATACACGGAAGGGGGGCTGTGAAGTGGACTGGAATACACGGAAGGTGGGGCTATGAAGTGAAGAGGACTGGAATACAACAAAGGGGGGCTGTGAAGAAGACTGGAATACAAGGAATGGTGGCTGTGAAGTGGACTGGAATACAACGAAGGGGGGCTGTGAAGAAGACTGGAATACAAGGAATGGTGGCTGAAGTGGACTGGAATACAATGAAGAGGGGCTGTGAAGAAGACTGGAATACAAGGAATGGTGGCTGAAGAACACTGGAATACAAGGAAGGGGGGCTATGAAGTTGACTGGAATACACGGAAGGGGGGCTGTGGACTGGAATACACGGAAGGGGGGATGTGGACTGGAATACACGGAAGGGGGGCTGTGGACTGGAATACACGGAAGGGGGGGCTGTGGACTGGAATACACGGAAGGAGGGGCTGTGGACTGGAATACACGGAAGGAGGGGCTGTGGACTGGAATACACGGAAGGGGGGCTGTGGACTGGAATACACGGCAGGGGGGCTGTGGACTGGAATACACGGAAGGGGGGCTGTGAAGTGGACTGGAATACACGGAAGGGGGGCTGTGGACTGGAATACACGGAAGGGGGGCTGTGGACTGGAATACACGGAAGGGGGGCTGTGGACTGGAATACACGGAAGGGGGGCTGTGGACTGGAATACACGGAAGGGGGGGCTGTGGACTGGAATACACGGAAGGGGGGTCTGTGGACTGGAATACACGGAAGGGGGGGGATGTGGACTGGAATACACGGAAGGGGGGGCTGTGGACTGGAATACACGGAAGGGGGGGGGGGGCTGTGGACTGGAATACACGGAAGGGGGGCTGTGGGCTGGAATACACGGAAGGGGGGCTGTGGACTGGAATACACGGAAGGGGGGCTGTGGACTGGAATACACGGAAGGGGGGGCTGTGGACTGGAATACACGGAAGGGGGGGGCTGTGGACTGGAATACACGGAAGGGGGGGCTGTGGACTGGAATACACGGAAGGGGGGGCTGTGGACTGGAATACACGGAAGGGGGGGCTGTGGACTGGAATACACGGAAGGGGGGCTGTGGACTGGAATACACGGAAGGGGGGGGGGGGGTTGAAGTTGACTGTGATTCACGGATTGGGAGCTGTAAAGGAGACTGGGAAGCAAGGAAGGGGATCTTTGAAGGGGACTGGGATACATTGAAAAGAAGTGGGTGGGGGGGGGGGCTGTATAGAGGAATAGGATATAAGGAAGGGGGGTGTGATGTAAGGTGGGGGGCTGTTAGGTGAAGGGAACTGGGATGTAAGGAAGGGGTGGGGGGTTGTGATAGGGTGACAGAGGACACTGATGTTAAGGGTAGGGGGGCTGTGATGTAAAGAGGGGGTTTCTGCAATGTAATAGGGGGGTGCTGTGGTATAAAGAGGGCGTTGTGATGTAAGGGGTGGGGAGGGGCTGTGACATGAAGGATCGGGGTCATCGCACAAACATGGGACTCGAACCTCCTGCTGGAAAACATTTTTAATGACCAGAAATCTGTAATTATTCGGGGCTTAAATTCCCCCCCAGACATACTCCAAACTCTCATGGGGGGACGTCTTACCACAAGAACGGAGGGTGTTTATAGCTGTAGACTTGGGGCCAACTCCATGGTAATGCCCATGGTTTAGGACTAAACGTCCAGCTTTCTAAGAGAAGTTAAAAGTATTGGCGCACGATATTGGCAGCCCCCCCCCCCCCCCCCCCCCCAGGGAATGGTATGCTTAAAGCCAACGGAGAGAGAGCAGGGCATGTTGGCACACTAAAGAAGCAGTGCAACAAAGCAAAAGTGGTCCTAAAGTCCAAAAAAAAAACACATAGGTAGACTTATGAGGTCTCGAAGCGTCGAAAACTTGGTTGGGGAGAAAACCAAAACTGGAAGGCTTCATTTTGCCGGGCGCACAATATGACCTCCTGTCCTTTTTGCTGCGGGTGCAAAGCATCATGACTGAGGCGTGTGAACCTCTGTTTGCTGGCTTGGGGGGGTTGCTCAACCACTTGTTTTTAAGCCCCCCCCAAACGGCAAGTCTTAATGAGCCCTAGCAGAAATCTAAGAGAGAAGGGTGCAACTATCTCGGATCTATTGGATGATGCTTATCCTCAATTCTCCAATATGGTGACCATGGTAGGTCCTTACACCCTTCCCTCTGGAAGCTCCTAGTTCACCTATCCACAAACTTTTGGTCATATATATATACCGTATATACTCGAGTATAAGCCGACCCGAATATAAGCCGAGGCACCTAATTTTACCACAAACAACTGGGAAAACTTATTGACTTGAGTATAAGCCGAGGGTGAGAAATGCGTAGAAAAGAGGGCCAACAATGCCCATTTGCAGTCTCACTGTGCCCATTTGCAGCCATAGGTCCCCCCAACTTCGTAGTTAAGGGTTCCTAAATGCCCCCTAGCTGCAGCCAAAATTTGGGGTCTCCGGACACAAAGGGTCCCGAAATTACATTGCTGCAGATGGACACAGTTGACCGACTTTGGGGCCCCGTATCTCAGGGGTCACTTGGTGCTAGGAATCCCAAATTTAGTATTCAAATCCAGTGGAACTAGCACTACAACATATCCAAAGATGGGGTTCCCATCACCAAGTGGCCCCGAGATACGGGGCCCCAAAGTCAGTTCGGAAAATGTCATTCTCTGCTGCAGAAAAGTGCTTGACATTTTCTGACCCAACTTTGGGGCCCCCGTATCTCGGGGCCACTTGGTCCTAGGAACCCCATCTTTGGATATGTTGTAGTGCTAGTTCCACTGGGTTTGAATACTAAATTTGGGGTTCCTAGCACCAAGTGTCCCCGAGATAAGGGGCCCCAAAGTCAGGTCAGAAAATACCAAGCACTTTTCTGCAGCAGAGAATGACATTTTCCGAACTGACTTTGGGGCCCCCGTATCTCGGGGCCACTTGGTGCCAGGAACCCCATCTTTGGATATGTTGTAGTTCTAGTTCCACTAGGTTGGCATACCAAATTTGGGGTTCCTCTGTACAGCACTGCGGTATATGTCAGAGCTATATGAATGTATAAGAAGTCTCAGCCTACCTTCTCTGTAGTGTGACACTCTCTGATGTGTGCTGGCTCCATGGTCATGGCTGTCCTCCCTCAGAATGTACGGTGGGCTCTCGGGGCTCAGCTGTACATTAGATGGGAGTGTTTGTCCTCCTGTCAGTCCCTTGTTATTGGGTACGTTGTTCCCCCGCTGGCTCCGGAGTCTCAATCTGTTGTGTGGTATTGAGCGGCGGTGTGTGTGCCCGTATTGGATTACACATAATGCTGCCATTATCTCTGCCCTGATGGAAGGATAATGTTCTCTCCGGGGAGCTCTCTGCTTCTCCTAGTGCTCGGAGTCCTCAGAGAAACTTTTAGGGCCGGTCCCATTATTAAAGATCAAGAAGAAAATCAGTTCATCGTTTTTTTATAATGCAAAGATCCAGTAAAATGATGACGGATCCACATATATAAAATCTGGGGGGTAATAATTCCGTTCTCCACACCTCACTATATTTCATGGTTGGAGATCACCGGTTATCTTCATGGTTTGTATTGCTGAATAGTGAAAGTCTGTAAGAGAACAGAGAAACATTTTTGTAGTATGTCTGCAGTCTCTGACTGTCTCCTGTACTATGTCTGCAGTCTCTGACTGTCTCCTGTAATATGTCTGCAGTCTCTGACTGTCTCCTGTAATATGTCTGCAGTCTCTGACTATCTCCTGTAATATGTCTGCAGTCTCTGACCATCTCCTGTAATATGTCTGCAGTCTCTGACCATCTCCTGTATTATGTCTGCAGTCTCTGACTGTCTCCTGTAATATGTCTGCAGTCTCTGACTGTCTCCTGTAATATGTCTGCAGTCTCTGACTGTCTCCTGTAATATGTCTGCAGTCTCTGACCATCTCCTGTAATATGTCTGCAGTCTCTGACTGTCTCCTGTAATATGTCTGCAGTCTCTGACTGTCTCCTGTAATATGTCTGCAGTCTCTGATCATCTCCTGTAATATATCTGCAGTCTCTGACCATCTCCTGTAATATATCTGCAGTCTCTGACTGTCTCCTGTAATATGTCTGCAGTCTCTGACCGTCTCCTATAATATGTCTGCAGTCTCTGACCATCTCCTGTATCATGTCTGCAGTCTCTGACCGTCTCCTATAATATGTCTGCAGTCTCCGACCATCTTCTGTAGTGTGTCTGCAGAGACTGCGGAGACTGCAGACATGATACAGGAGACGGTCGGAGACTGCAGACATGATACAGGAGACGGTCGGAGACTGCAGACATGATACAGGAGACGGTCAGAGACTGCAGACATGATACAGGAGACGGTCAGAGACTGCAGACATGATACAGGAGACGGTCAGAGACTGCAGACATGATACAGGAGACGGTCAGAGACTGCAGACATGATACAGGAGACGGTCAGAGACTGCAGACATGATACAGGAGACGGTCAGAGACTGCAGACATGATACAGGAGACGGTCAGAGACTGCAGACATGATACAGGAGACGGTCAGAGACTGCAGACATGATACAGGAGACGGCCAGAGACTGCAGACATGATACAGGAGACGGTCAGAGACTGCAGACATAATACAGAAGATGGTCAGTTTCTGATCATCTCCTGTACTATGTCTGCAGTCTCTGACTGTCTCCTGTGCCGTTGCATATATAGAATATTATGTGTGTCTCTCGGGGGATATCCTGAGGCCGGCTATATGTAGAAAGTGGTCTCTCCCTGCTGTAATGTATAATCAGTAAGTAAACCTGTTTTGTTATTACAGTGAATTATTCGGACTCTCTCTCGCTCTCTCTGTCGCTCTCTCTCTCTGTCGCTCTCTCTCTGTCGCTCTCTCTCTGTCGCTCTCTCTCTGTCGCTCTCGCTCTCGATCTCTCTCTCTCTCGCTCTCTCTCTCGCGCTCTCTCTCTCGCTCTCTCGCGATCTCTCTCGCTCTCTCGCGATCTCTCGCTCTCTCGCTCTCTCGCTCCTCTCTCTCGCTCTCTCGCTCTCTCGCTCTCTCTCTCGCTCTCTCGCTCTCTCTCTCGCTCTCTCTCGATCTCTCGCTCTCTCGATCTCTCGCTCTCTCGATCTCTCTCTCTCTCGCGCTCTCTCTCTCGCGCTCTCTCTCTCGCGCTCTCTCTCTCGCGCGCTCTCTCTCGCGCTCTCTCTCGCGCTCTCTCTCTCGCGCTCTCTCTCTCTCGCTCTCTCTCTCTCGCTCTCTCTCGCGCTCGCTCTCGCGCTCTCTCTCTCTCTGTCTGTGTGACTCTCTCTCCCCCTCTCTCTCCCCTCTCGTCTCGCTCTCTCTCTCTCTCTCTCGCGCTCTCTCTCTGTCTGTGTGTCTCTCGCGCGCTCGCTTTCTCTCTGTCTCTCTCTCCCCCCCCTCCTCTCTCTCTCGCGCTCTCTCTCGCTCGCTCTCTCTGTCTCTCTCTGTCTCTCGCTCTGTCTGTGTCTGTGTGTGTCTCTCTGTCGCTCTGTCTCGCTCTGTCTCTCTCTGTCTCTCTCGCTCTCGCTCTCTCTCTGTGGTGTGTGTGTGTGTGTGTGTGTGTCTCTCTCGCTCTCTCTGTCTGTGTGTCTCTCGCTCTCTCTGTGTCTCGCTCTCTCTGCCTCTCGCTCGCTCTCTCTCTCTCCCCCCTCTCGCTCTCTCGCTCTCCCCCCTCTCGCTCTCTCTCTGCCTCTCGCTCGCTCTCTCTGCCTCTCGCTCGCTCTCTCTCTCCCTCTCTTGCTCTCGCTCTCTCTCTCTGTCTCTCTCTCTCCCCTCTCTGTCTCGCTCTCTCTCTCTCCCCCCTCTCGCTCTCTCTCTCTCTCGCTCTCTCTCTCTGTCTGTGTGTCGCTCGCTCTCTGCCGCTCTCTCTGCCGCTCGCTCGCTCTCTCTCTCTCTCTCTCTCTTTCTCTGTCTCTCTCTCTCTCTCTCTCTCTCTCTCTCCCTCTCTTTCTCTCGCTCTCTCTCTCTGTCTCTCTCTCTCCCCCTCTGTCTCGCTCTCTCCCTCCCCCCTCTCTCGCTCTCTCTCTCCCCCTCTCTCGCTCTCTCTCTCCCCTCTCTCTCGCTCTCTCCCTGTCTCTCTCTCGCTCGCACTCTCGCTCTGTCTGTCTCTGTCTGTCTGTGTGTGTCTCTCTCGCTCTCTCTCTCTCTCGCTCTCTCTCCCCCCCGCTCTCGCTCTCTCTCTCTCTGTCTCTCTCTCTCTGTGTGTCTCTCTGGCTGTGTGTCTCTCTCTCTCTCTCTCTGTCTCTCTCTCTCTGTCTCTCTTTCTCTCTCTCTCGCTCTGTCTCTCTTTCTCTCTCTCTCTCTCGCTCTGTCTCTCTTTCTCTCTCTCTCTCTCTCTCTCTCTCTCTCTCTCTCTCTCGCTCGCTCTGTGTCTCTCTCTCTCTCTCTCTCTCTCTCTCTCTCTCTCTCCATGTTGCTATTATCATGTTTTGCATTTCCCCGGGTGATTTGTATATCTGGGCTGTGGGATTGTGGGTTCCCTTTAACCTCTGCAGTGCCGGGATTATCAGCAGCCGATGGGCTGGAAGTGAAGTGGTGTAGCGATTATTCACCGTGGTTCCTGACAGGCTGATGCTGCTGGGTTGCCAGGCAACAAGCTGCTCCTCCCCTTGTCTCCCCCCTCCCTCCCTTCCTCCCCTCCATCCCTCCATCCCCTGTGCATCCCAACCATTAAGCAGCAGAAGGTCTGCCGGAGAGACAGAAGAGGCCCTTTTCTTTCCTGTGATTGATGATGTAATCCCGTGAACGGGGCGGTGGTTGATGAGAAGGGCGCGGCGAGGACCCGGCGGGCTCATTCATTTCACCCTCCCGGGGAGGAAGGGGCATGGAGGATCCTGGCACTCTCTAAACTCCTGGTGGATCTCCCCCGTCATTCTGCTGGATGCTTCCTGCAAGCGCTGCGGCCATTTGCAAGTGATTGTGGGAAAGCGGAGATTTCAGCTGCAGTCCTGTGATTTCATGTCCTAACACTCTCTTCTCTTCTCTCCCTTCTCCTCTCTTCTCCTCTCTTCTCCTCTCTTTGCCCTTGTGTGGGGGAAAAATGAAGCAGGCGCCAACGACGCGGAAGGTACCCGCTTCAGTACCCGTTTTGTCATCCATCTGTGTTTTTATCTGTAGTCTTGTGCCATCCATTGGCGGTCGGGGGGGGGGGGGGGGCATGTACTCCGTACTGTCATTGCATGCTGTGTGGTCACCTGAGAGCTGCAGAAAAAGGCCAGGCGAGGACTTCACCACACTACGCCTTCACCCGTCTCCGGAGAGCGCCATGTCACGCAGCTGGCGGTATTGTATTTTTTGTGTTCTTTATTTAGAGGGGACCTGTTATGATCTCACTATTGTAGAGCGATATCAAAATCCATTCACGTAAACCATACGGGTGTTGCTGAGTAACGAGCAGTGACAAATCAACATTAGGCCCACGTTTTGCCTGTATAGACATTGAGGAACCTGGATGCCCCAGATTATAATTTGGCATGGCTGCGTCCAGTGTGAGGGATCACGTTTTACCGGACTCGGGGGAGCGTCCTATACTTTAGTGAACTATTATGTCCAAGAAGACTTTTCTTAGACAGGTTCTCTTTATTACTTCGCAATAGAGCCAAAACGTCCAGAGGATTGTAAAGGGCCCCTATATGATTATGTGCTGTCACCCAGAATCCTCACATTCTAGGGATCTTCACATTCTAGGGATCCTCACATTCTAGGGATCCTCACATTCTAGAGATCTTCTCATTCTAGGGATCCTCACATTCTAGGGATCCTCACATTCTAGGGATCCTCACATTCTAGGGATCCTCACATTCTAGGGATCTTCTCATTCTAGGGATCCTCACATTCTAGGGATCTTCTCATTCTAGGGATCCTCACATTCTAGGGATCTTCTCATTCTAGAGATCTTCTCATTCTAGAGATCTTCTCATTCTAGAGATCTTCTCATTCTAGAGATCTTCTCATTCTAGGGATCTCCTCATTCTAGGGATCTCCTCATTCTAGGGATCTCCTCATTCTAGGGATCTTCTCATTCTAGGGATCTTCTCATTCTAGAGATCTTCTGATTCTAGGGATCTTCTGATTCTAGGGATCTTCTCATTTTAGGGATCCTCACATTTCGGGTATCTTCATATTTTTATGGCTCTTCACATTTTAGGGATCATTAACGTTTTAGGTATCTTCTCATTTTAGGGATCATTAACGTTTTAGGTATCTTCTCATTCTAGGGATCTTCTCATTCTAGGGATCTTCTCATTCTAGAGATCTTCTCATTCTAGGGATCTTCTCATTCTAGAGATCTTCTCATTCTAGGGATCTTCTCATTCTAGGGATCTTCTCATTCTAGGGATCTTCTCATTTTAGGGATCCTCACATTTCGGGTATCTTCACATTTTAGGGATCTTCTCATTTTAGGGATCCTCACATTTCGGGTATCTTCATATTTTTATGGCTCTTCACATTTTAGGGATCTTCTCATTCTAGGGATCTTCTCATTCTAGGGATCTTCACATTCTAGAGATCTTCTCATTCTAGGGATCTTCTCATTCTAGGGATCTTCTCATTCTAGGGATCTTCTCATTCTAGGGATCTTCTCATTCTAGAGATCTTCTGATTCTAGGGATCTTCTCGTTCTAGGGATCTTCTCGTTCTAGGGATCTTCTCGTTCTAGGGATCTTCTCGTTCTAGGGATCTTCACATTCTAGGGATCTTCTCATTCTAGGGATCTTCTCATTCTAGGGATCTTCTCTTTCAAGGGATCTTCTCTTTCAAGGGATCTTCTCTTTCAAGGGATCTTCTCTTTCAAGGGATCTTCTCTTTCAAGGGATCTTCTCTTTCAAGGGATCTTCTCATTCTAGGGATCTTCTCATTCTAGGGATCTTCTCATTCTATTGTATTTTTTTGTGTTCTTTATTTAGAGGGGACCTCTTATGATCTCACTATTGTAGAGCAATATCAAAATCCATTCACGTAAGCCATACAGGCGTTGCTGAGTAACGAGCAGTGACAAATCAACATTAGGCCCACGTTTTGTCTGTATGGCCATTGAGGAACCTGGATGCCCCAGATTATAATTTTGGCATGGCTGCGTCCAGTGTGAGGGATCACGTTTTACCGGACTCAGGGGAACGCGCTATACTTTAGTGAACTACTACATGTCCAAGAAGACTTTTCTTAAACAGGTTCTCTTTATTGTTTTGCAATAGAGCCAAAACCTCCAGAGGATTGTAAAGGGCCCCTATATGATTATGTGCTGTCATCACATTCTAGGGATCTTCTCATTCCAGGGATCCTCACATTTCGGGTATCTTCATATTTTTATGGCTCTTCACATTTTAGGGATCTTCTCATTTTAGGGATCCTCACATTTCGGGTATCTTCATATTTTTATGGCTCTTCACATTTTAGGGATCTTCTCATTCTAGGGATCTTCTCATTCTAGGGATCTTCACATTCTAGAGATCTTCTCATTCTAGGGATCTTCTCAGTCTAGGGATCTTCTCATTCTAGGGATCTTCTCATTCTAGGGATCTTCTCATTCTAGGGATCTTCTCATTCTAGAGATCTTCTGATTCTAGGGATCTTCTCATTTTAGGGATCCTCACATTTCGGGTATCTTCATATTTTTATGGCTCTTCACATTTTAGGGATCTTCTCATTCTAGGTATCTTCTCATTCTAGGGATCTTCTCATTCTAGGGATCTTCACATTCTAGAGATCTTCTCATTCTAGGGATCTTCTCTTTCTAGGGATCTTCTCATTCTAGGGATCTTCTCATTCTAGGGATCTTCTCATTCTAGGGATCTTCTCATTCTAGGGATCTTCTCATTCTAGAGATCTTCTGATTCTAGGGATCTTCTCATTCTAGGGATCTTCTCATTCTAGGGATCTTCTCATTCTAGGGATCTTCTCATTCTAGGGATCTTCACATTCTAGGGATCTTCTCATTCTAGGGATCTTCTCATTCTAGGGATCTTCTCTTTCAAGGGATCTTCTCTTTCAAGGGATCTTCTCTTTCAAGGGATCTTCTCATTCTAGGGATCTTCTCATTCTAGGGATCTTCTCATTCTATTGTATTTTTTTGTGTTCTTTATTTAGAGGGGACCTCTTATGATCTCACTATTGTAGAGCAATATCAAAATCCATTCACGTAAGCCATACAGGCGTTGCTGAGTAACGAGCAGTGACAAATCAACATTAGGCCCACGTTTTGTCTGTATGGCCATTGAGGAACCTGGATGCCCCAGATTATAATTTTGGCATGGCTGCGTCCAGTGTGAGGGATCACGTTTTACCGGACTCAGGGGAACGCGCTATACTTTAGTGAACTACTACATGTCCAAGAAGACTTTTCTTAAACAGGTTCTCTTTATTGTTTTGCAATAGAGCCAAAACCTCCAGAGGATTGTAAAGGGCCCCTATATGATTATGTGCTGTCATCACATTCTAGGGATCTTCTCATTCCAGGGATCCTCACATTCTAGGGATCCTCACATTCTAGGGATCCTCACATTCTAGGGATCCTCACATTCTAGGGATCTTCTCATTCTAGGGATCATTAACATTCTAGGGATCTTCACATTCTAGGGATCTTCTCATTCTAGGGATCTTCACATTCTAGGGATCTTCTCATTCTAGGGATCTTCTCATTCTAGGGATCTTCACATTCTAGGGATCTTCTCATTCTAGAGATCTTCTCATTTTAGGGATCTTCTCTTTTTAGGGATCTTCTCATTCTAGGGATCTTCTCATTCTAGGGATCTTCTCATTCTAGGGATCTTCTCTTTCAAGGGATCTTCTCTTTCAAGGGATCTTCTCTTTCAAGGGATCTTCTCTTTCAAGGGATCTTCTCATTCTAGGGATCTTCTCATTCTAGGGATCTTCTCATTCTATTGTATTTTTTTGTGTTCTTTATTTAGAGGGGACCTCTTATGATCTCACTATTGTAGAGCAATATCAAAATCCATTCACGTAAACCATACAGGCGTTGCTGAGTAACGAGCAGTGACAAATCAACATTAGGCCCACGTTTTGTCTGTATGGCCATTGAGGAACCTGGATGCCCCAGATTATAATTTTGGCATGGCTGCGTCCAGCGTGAGGGATCACGTATTACCAGACTCAGGGGAACGCGCTATACTTTAGTGAACTACTACATGTCCAAGAAGACTTTTCTTAAACAGGTTCTCTTTATTGTTTTGCAATAGAGCCAAAACATCCAGAGGATTGTAAAGGGCCCCTATATGATTATGTGCTGTCACCCAGAATCCTCACATTCTAGGGATCTTCTCATTCTAGGGATCCTCACATTCTAGGGATCCTCACATTCTAGGGATCCTCACATTCTAGGGATCCTCACATTCTAGGGATCCTCTCATTCTAGGGATCTTCTCATTCTAGGGATCATTAACATTCTAGGGATCTTCACATTCTAGGGATCTTCACATTCTAGGGATCTTCTCATTCTAGGGATCTTCTCATTCTAGAGATCTTCTCATTCTAGGGATCTTCTCATTCTAGGGATCTTCACATTTTAGGGATCTTCTCATTCTAGGGATCTTCTCATTCTAGGGATCTTTTCATTTTAGGGATCTTCTCATTCTAGGGATCTTCTCATTTTAGGGATCTTCTGATTCTAGGGATCTTCTCATTCTAGGGATCTTCACATTCTAGGGATCTTCTCATTCTAGGGATCTTCTCATTCTAAGGATCTTCTCATTTTAGGGATCTTCTCATTCTAGGGATCTTCTCATTCTAGGGGTCCTCACATTCTGGGGATCCTCTCATTTTAGGGATCTTCACATTTTAGGGATCTTCTCATTCTAGGGATCTTCACATTCTAGGGATCTTCTCATTCTAGGGATCTTCTCATTCTAGGGATCTTCACATTCTAGGGATCTTCACATTCTAGGGATCTTCACATTCTAGGGATCTTCTCATTTTGGGGATCTCCAAATTTTAGAGATCACTGCCCCTGGTGACTGATGGGCCTCCAGCATTTCTATCTGTATACAGAGGGGACGGGGGGGGGGGGGGGAGTTAGTATTATATTTTAGGGTCGGAGTGCTCCTCTCGTGGTCCTTTCTGCAGCTCTCTGGTGGATTATATCTGCATGCCTTCTTCATTGTTCTTCTTTTTTTTTTTTTTTTTCTAAGACTTTAAAGTGGAACTCCAGGTAAAACACTGTTTATTTTCTTAGTGCTGCAATAGCTGATTGTGTGCTGTAGATTCTCCCTGACTGACTTTCCTCTCGGCAGCCGTGACTTATATTTGATGAATGGTTCTCATACGGCTGCGGAGGTGTCTGCTTTGCACGTCTTCCGTCCTCTGAGGATGCTGAATTGGCAGGTTGGGGGGGGGGGGGGGGGTATCTCGGGTCAGGATGGAGCCATCCTTCTTTTTGGAGGAATTTGGGAATTAATCTCAGGGTGAGAAGAATACCAAATTGGTTTCTGCCTCACAATTAGGGGACATGGGGGCACCTGCTGGATCTCTTTTAGGAGTCAGCGGTTTATAGATCTAAGGCAGGGGCAGGGGTCGGGGTCGACAACCTCGGGCCCTACAGCTGTTTTGAAACTACAAGTCCCATAAGACATTGCAAGACCTTAACAATCACAGGCATGACTCCTAGAGGCAGAGGCATGATGGGATTTGTAGTTTCACCACATCTGGAGGGCCGAGGTTGCCTACCCCTGATCTAAGGGATGCTGCAGAGGAGTGGTGTAAAAAAAAAAAATCAAAATATAAGCATAACCAGAACTCTTTGTTTTGTTAGAGAGGTGATGTGTTAGAACGGGGGTGGGTAACTGGCCCTCAAGCTGTTCCTGAACTACAAGTCCCATCGTGCCTTTTTTGGGAGTAACGGTCAGTCTTGCAGTGCCTCATGGATTTGTGGACAGTTTCCCACAACCATGTTAAAATCTTTATCGGGTTTTTATTTTTGTCTATGTCCCCCCCCACTAGGTGGATTCACCCTTTTTTTTTATTTGTCCTGGTGATCATTGTCCCCCAGACTCTTAGTGATGGGGCCAGTGATCATTGTCCCCGGGAATCTTAGTGATGGGGCCAGTGATCATTGTCCCCGGGACTCTTAGTGATGGGGCCAGTGATCATTGTCCCCGGGACTCTTAGTGATGGGGCCAGTGATCATTGTCCCCGGGACTCTTAGTGGTGGGGCCAGTGATCATTGTCCCCGGGACTCTTAGTGGTGGGGCCAGTGATCATTGTCCCCGGGACTCTTAGTGATGGGGCCAGTGATCATTGTCCCCGGGACTCTTAGTGGTGGGGCCAGTGATCATTGTCCCCGGGACTCTTAGTGATGGGGCCAGTGATCATTGTCCCCGGGACTCTTAGTGATGGGGCCAGTGATCATTGTCCCCCGGACTCTTAGTGATGGGGCCAGTGATCATTGTCCCCGGGACTCTTAGTGGTGTGGCCAGTGATCATTGTCCCCGGGACTCTTAGTGATGGGGCCAGTGATCATTGTCCCCGGGACTCTTAGTGATGGGGCCTGTGATCATTGTCTTCGGGACTCTTAGTGATGGGGCCAGTGATCATTGTCCCCGGGACTCTTAGTGATGGGGCCAGTGATCATTGTCCCCGGGACTCTTAGTGATGGGGCCAGTGATCATTGTCCCCTGGAACTGTTGGTGATGGGGCCAGTGATCATTGTCCCCGGGACTCTTAGTGATGGGGCCTGTGATCATTGTCCCCCGGACTCTTAGTGATAGGGCCAGTGATCATTGTCCCCAGGACTCTTAGTGATGGGGCCAGTGATCATTGTCCCCGGGACTCTTAGTGATGGGGCCAGTGATCATTGTCCCCGGGACTCTTAGTGGTGGGGCCTGTGATCATTGTCCCCGGGACTCTTAGTGATGGGGCCAGTGATCATTGTCCCCGGGACTCTTAGTGATGGGGGCAGTGATCATTGTCCCCGGGACTCTTAGTGATAGGGCCAGTGATCATTGTCCCCGGGACTCTTAGTGATGGGGCCAGTGATCATTGTCCCCGGGACTCTTAGTGATAGGGCCAGTGATCATTGTCCCCAGGACTCTTAGTGATGGGGCCTGTGATCATTGTCCCCAGGACTCTTAGTGATAGGGCCAGTGATCGTTTTCATCAGGACTTTTAGTGATGGGGCCTGTGAGATATAAGAGTATTTGATGTATAAGAGCTTTAGAAATTAGTATTTTTTTTTTTTTTTTTACCCCTGATTTTTATCAGGTGCTTTTTAATATTGGTTATGACCCCAATTCCCATTTTTTTTAGTATGATCCTGGAGTTCTACTTTAAAGATAAATACTTTTATAATATGGAAGCCTTTTGCTGGGGGTTGGGTACAAAGAATTATAAAGAGATGACGCTACCCAAGTGAATTTTACTAGGTCTATGGATGTTCAGGTCACCATTGATGGGTATTTTGGTGCTTCTGTATGGTTGCTTTATTCTATTTCCTCTAAATGTAATGTAGTTTTGTTTGTGTTATTTCAGCCCATGAAAACGCACCAGTAGCTTGGCTGCTCTCAGTTTGACCTGTTTATAGAAAGGGAGCCGATGGCAGGTCCAGGTAGCAGGCCTCACCAGTGGCAGGTCCAGGTAGCAGGCCTCACCAGTGGCAGGTCCAGGTAGCGGGCCTCACCAGTGGCAGGTCCAGGTAGCGGGCCTCACCAGTGGCAGGTCCAGGTACGGTCTGATTTTTCAACAACCTTGGCCGATCGGACCAAATTGATGAAAAAAGTCCGACCGTGTGTATGGGGCCTTACCATGTAGTTTTGTTTGTGTTAGGTAGCGGGCCTCACCAGTGGCAGGTCTAGGTAGCGGGCCTCACCAGTGGCAGGTCCAGGTAGCGGGCCTCACCAGTGGCAGGTCCAGGTAGCGGGCCTCACCAGTGGCAGGTCCAGGTAGCGGGCCTCACCAGTGGCAGGTCCAGGTAGCGGGCCTCACCAGTGGCAGGTCCAGGTAGCGGGCCTCACCAGTGGCAGGTCCAGGTAGCGGGCCTCACCAGTGGCAGGTCCAGGTAGCGGGCCTCACCAGTGGCAGGTCCAGGTAGCGGGCCTCACCAGTGGCAGGTCCAGGTAGCAGGCCTCACCAGCTGGCTGTGAGATCCCATACACACAAATGAAAATGTGGCCACGAGGCTGTCAAAAATCGGGACAATTCTTCCTAAATATCTCTTTTTCTGCAATATTAAAACTGAATTCTGGGAAGTCAGCTACTTTGTAAAAACTCCAGGCATACCTTGAGTTGAGTCTAACGAGGCGCATGCCACCTTTATTGGCATCTTTATTATTTGCCTCTGACAGGTATACTGTGCTCCAGGAAGATGACTTCCAGAGCTCTGATGCTGCTTTGCTGTGGGTCTCAGATCCTTCACTGGAACTGCTCTCCCCATCACTCCCCTCTCATCTTGCCCATTCGCAGAAGCCTTTGTATTATGTCAACGCATTCACAAAATACAAAGGCTTCTGTGAATGGGTAGCAGAGGGGAGCTGCTCTGTGCTTCTCTTTTTTTTCCCTCACAGCCAGAGTGTATCCTCCAGGAGTGTAATAAACCTGTCATGTAGTAATAGTTAGAAGTCCTGGAGGTGACATGCACCGTATTGGACTTAACTCTTAGATTGCCTGCACTTTTTGCCAGGTTACTGCTGATTTCCTGGAATTCAACTCTAAATTGAACCCCCATTTTCTTAACTTTTTTTTATATATAAATTCGATCAGTTTTCTTGTTGGCCCACCTGTTAATTTCCCGCAGGATCTTAGTGTGAGAAGTTTTTTTTGTTTTGTGGCAACATCACTTTAAAAGAAAACCAGTAGATGTGGCACCTTTTGCAAGAATCTAAACCACAACCATGCGGTCTTCTGCTGTCCGCAATCTAGACAGCGGTGTGCCTGTGTTATTCAGTAATGTTTTGTACTCTTAGAAGCCGCCTGAGAATATTGCACAAGGTCATTCAGTTGAAAGCTTGGCCAGTATCGACCTTCAAGTGACCTTGAACCCTGATTTCCCAAGTTGAAGTTTCAGGCCCCGACCAAAGAAGAAAGAGAGTCTTAAAGGGTTTGTTCATCTTTTCCCCCAAAAAAATGCCTATGTAAGTAAGGGGTGCCTGTAGATAAAAACGTACTCTGCAGCTTTGACTTCGTGTCATTCCAGTCAAGACCCAACTAAGCCACGTGTGGTCCACTATATTCTCCATTGCAGCAACACTGAGCTCAGAGATACTGTGAGAGGGAGAGAGCGCGTATGTGAGGGGGGGAGAGCGCGTATGTGAGGGGGGGAGAGCGCGTATGTGAGGGGGGGGAGAGCGCGTATGTGAGGGGGGGAGAGAGCGCGTATGTGAGGGGGGGGAGAGAGCGCGTATGTGAGGGGGGGGAGAGAGCGCGTATGTGAGGGGGGGAGAGAGCGCGTATGTGAGGGGGGGAGAGAGCGCGTATGTGAGGGGGGGAGAGAGCGCGTATGTGAGGGGGGGAGAGAGCGCGTATGTGAGGGGGGGAGAGAGCGCGTATGTGAGGGGGGGAGAGAGCGCGTATGTGAGGGGGGGAGAGAGCGTATGCGAGAGGGGAGAGGGAGCGTATGCGAGAGGGGAGAGGGAGCGTATGCGAGAGGGGAGAGGGAGCGTATGCGAGGGGAGTTGGAAATGTCTAAGCGTCTTGGAACAAGGTAGGATAGGATGATGCCATCTCTGGGAGTTTTTCAGTCAGGCTTTGGAAGGCAGGTCTCCAAACTGCAGCCCGGGGGCCAGATGTGGCCCTTTGCTTGCCTTTATCCAGACCTTGGACACCCAACAGTGGGGCACCATTCCTTCTACTGACACTAACGATGGGACTCTATTCCCTCCCTTTTATATTGACCATTAGCACTATTCCTCCTCCTAATACAAGGGACTACTCCTCAGACTGACACCAACAATTGAGTGCCATTGAAACCAATGATGGGGTACTATTCCCCCCCACTGATACCAATGACAGGGCACCATTCCTCTCATTGACACCAATGATGGGACACTATTCCTCACACTGATACCAATGATGGGGCACTATTCCTCACACTGATACCAATGATGGGGCTCTATTCCCCTCAATGATGGGAGACACCCTTCCTCCCACTGATGCCAATGATGGGGCACTATTCCCCCCCACTGATACCACTGATGGGACACTATTCCTCCCACTGATGCCAATGATGGGACACTATTCCTCCCACTGGTACCAATGATGGGGCACTATTCCTTCCAATGTCGGGGCATTGTGTACTGCCATTGATGCCAAAGCATTTTTTACTCACACTGGCCACATTCTGGCCCCCAGAGAGAGTCTGATGGACAGTAAACTGGCTCTTTGTATAACTTCGGAGACCCCTGGCCTACATCTACATGGCTGCACAGAGTGTTTTCATCTATAGGCACTCCTTACCTGTAGGGCAGTTTCTTTGGTAAAGCTGAACTCTTCCTTTAACCAAGAAACAGAATCCTCGGCTCTCTTCTCTGCTGAGCATTGCTCCTTTGTTGAGAATAATCTTCTGATATTCGCTGGGAAACTGACCCTTCCAGGTGTGTTTTTTTTTTGTTTTTCCTGGTCTATGCGGCCCTCACTGGTTCCTCCTGCCGACCTCCACATGGTTGCTGGCCATGGTGGTCAGCAGGAGGAAGCGGTGAGAGCTGCAGGAACCCCAGGAGGTCGGCCCCTCCCGGAAGTGTCGGATTCCCAGTGGGGACGGTAGGACTGGTCTCGGGGACTGGATCCGTGTTCATCGGTGTGGGGGGAGGGTCAGGATTCTGTATCTTTTACAAGTCCGTGATTGGCTGAGCCTTTTAAATGTGGATGGGTTTCTTTCACAAAGGACCATTTTTATCTACATAAGCCTGCATAGATATTTTATTCTTCAGATTCTTGCCCTAGACCAGTGATGGCGAACCTGTGGCACGCGTGCCACAGCTGGCACGCAGAGCCATCTCTGTGGGCACACAAAAGGGTCCAGGACAGAGCTAGGAGGTCTCTCTCTCCTCTCAGCCCCCCACCCTCTCTTTCAGCCCCCTGTTTTTCCGTCCCCCCTCTTTCTCTCAGCTCACCCCTCTCTCAGCATCTCTCTCGCACCCCTCTTTCTCTGTTCCCCCTCTCTCTCTGTCCCCCATCTCTCTCTCTCTGTCCCCCCTCCTTCTCTCTGTTCCTTCTCTGTCTCATCATTTCTCACACTGCGCTCTCTCTCAGCCCTTCTCCCTCTCTCGCACCCCTCTCTCTGTCCCTCTTCTCTCTCTCTCGGTGCCCCTTATCTTTCTCTGTTCCCCCTCTCTCTCTCTGTCCCCATCTTTCTCTCTCTCTCTCTCTCTCTCTCTCTCTCTCTCTCTCTCTTCTCTCTCTCTCTCTCTCTCCTCTCTCTCTCTCTCTCTCTCTCTCTTCTCTCTCTCTCTGTCCCCCCCCCTCTCTCTGTTCCTTCTCTCTCTCAGCATTTCTCTCACACCCTCTCTCTCTCTGTCCCCTCTCTCTCACCCCCTCTCCCTCTTTCTCAGCCCCCTCCTTCTCTCTCAGCATATGTCTCACACCCCTCTCCCTCTCTCTGTTCCTCCTCTCTCTCTGCTCACCTCTCTCAGCATTTCTCTCACACCCCTCTTTCTCAGCCCCTCTCCGTCTCTCTGTTGCCCCTCTCTCTCAGCATTTCTCTCACACCCCTCTCTCTCTTTCCCCCTCCCTCTCTCTCAGCCCCACTCCCTGTTCCCTCTCTCTCTCAGCATATCTCTCACACCCCTCACTCTCGCTGTCTCTCTCTCTCTCACACAACCCCTCTCTTTCGCTTAGCCCCCCTCTCTCGCAAATTGCCGTGTTGGCACTTTGCAACACAAAACCAATGTATTTATTTCAGTTTGGGCACTCGGGCTCAAAAGGTTTGCCATCACTGCCCTAGACCATGGGTGCTCATGCTCAACATGCTCAGCATGTGGTCCCATCATGCCTCTGCCTTTGGGAGTCATGATTGTACCCGTCGGCCTTGCAATGCCTCATGGGACTTGTAGTTCTGCAACAGCTGGAGGGCCATAGGTTGGGCACCCATGCCCTAGACCAAGCTGTAGGTGGATCCACTTACCACCTTTTTATATATGGAAATGTGAACAGCCAGACTCGTTGCTCTTCTGGGGGGACCCTCTTTGAAGAAGATTTGCCCACTCTTCTGTATGCAGACCCCTTTTAATTCCCGGACAACGTTGGGCAATAAGACGTTGTTTAATTACCCCCCTGCCTGCCATTGTAATGTTCCTCCAGATTGTCCCCATTATGCCATACAGCTGGCTACTGTCGGTGTGGAACGGTGCCAGGAGGATATCGCCAGCCGGCATTGATGTGCAGAAGCTTGTCGGGTCGCCAGCATTTGTCCCATATCCGAGTCCCTCCCGGGAGCCCCGACTTTAATTTAGCTGTTTCTCATTAAAAATGCCAATCCAGCGTGAGAAGTAGAATCCGGTGCCAGGTTATCGGTGCCATTCTCCACGCTAAATCCCCGTTGACAGTGGAGAGGGGGTTTTCAGTGAACGGTTGTTCTCGATAGGACAATGACAGCAATTGTTCTGCTGCTCTTCGCAAGACAATATCTTCTCAATGATGTCTCTATGCTGCCTCCGTTTTTAGCATGCCAGGCAATGTGTACCCCCCCCCCCCCCCCCCCCCCCCCCCCCCATAAGAGGAATGTGCAGAGCCAGCTGGTGACATGCCTGACCGCCACTAGAACGTCACTAGAACGTCTGAGGCTGATCTTCTACAAGATACATTAGCTAAACCTAGTCATGTCCTTCTTGTTTTTGGTGGAGGTCCAAAGTGTCCGCATGCCATTGGCCGCAACGGAGGAAGTTTTCTGTAGTCAATGTATAACCGTTTGGAGACCTAGAAGATAAGAGTTGACGTCCTTCAAGTTAGTAGGTTAAGGTGTAAGAAGACCCTGGAGTGCAGTGTGCCCTGTTCTTTCATGTCTTGGGTGGTGGTGGTGGTGGGGGGGGGGGGGGTGCCTCTAATCTCCAGTGTTGTGGTCAGAAATGCAGTTCACTCAGTGTTAGGAATGTACACTACTGTGTAAAAGTTATAGACCGGTGTGCTTTCAGAAATCGAAATGTTACGTTTTTTTATTTTATCAATTAACAAATTAGACTGAATAGCAGTGGCGTCGCTAGAGGGTGGCTTTTGGGGCTATAGCCCCGAATCTAGGGGCCCATAGCCCCGAGTCTCTGCAGGGGTCCCCAAGGGGACCCTGATGTAAGTGGGGGGCTCTCTGGGGACCCTGATGGAGGGGGGATGCTCTCTGGGGACCCTGATTTAGGGGAAGGCTCTCTGGGGACCCTGATGCAAGGGGGAGGTTCTCTGGGGACCCTGATGCAAGGGGGAGGCTCCCTGGGGACCCTGATGCAGGGGGAGGCTCCCTGGGGACCCTGATGCAAGGGGGAGGCTCCCTGGGGACCCTGATGCAAGGGGGAGGCTCCCTGGGGACCCTGATGCAAAGGGGGAGGCTCCCTGGGGACCCTGATGCAAGGGGGAGGCTCCCTGGGGACCCTGATGCAAGGGGGAGGCTCCCTGGGGACACTGATGCAAGGGAGAGGCTCCCTGGGGACCCCGATGCAAGGGAGAGGCTCCCTGGGGCCCCCGATGCAAGGGAGAGGCTCCCTGGGGCCCCCGATGCAAGGGAGAGGCTCCCTGGGGACCCCGATGCAAGGGGGAGGCTCCCTGGGGACCCCGATGCAAGGGGGAGGCTCCCTGGGGACCCCGATGCAAGGGGGAGGTTCCCTGGGGACCCCGATGCAAGGGGGAGGCTCCCTGGGGACCCCGATGCAAGGGGGAGGTTCCCTGGGGACCCTGGTGCAAGGGGGAGGTTCCCTGGGGACCCTGGTGCAAGGGGGAGGTTCCCTGGGGACCCTGGTGCAAGGGGGAGGTTCTCTGGGAATCCTAATGTAAGGGGTGCTCTCTGGGGACGCTGATGCAAGGGGGGGGCTCTCTGGGGCTATATACACACACGTATATTATATACATGTGTATGCCCACCCAAGTGTATGACTTTATTTACTATGTTGCTATGGGCTCTAGCCCCAGATCTTTTGTAGACCCAGCAACACCCCTGCTGAATAGACAGAAGAAAAATCGAAATCCAATCAATAGTTTGGAGTTGACCACCCCTTGCCTTCAAACCGGCATCAATTCTTCTAGGTAGACTTGCACACAGTTTTTTTTGAAGGCACTCAGTAGGTAGGTTGTTCTACGTACATCTTGGAACACTAAGCACCGATCTTCTGTGGATGTCGGCTGTCTCAAATCCTTCTGTCTCTTCATGTCATCCGAGACCGACTCCATGATGATGAGATCAGGGCTCTGTGGGGGCCAAACCATCACTTCCAGGATTCCCTTGTTCTTCTTTACACTGGAGATAGTTCTTAACCGCTTCAGCCCCGCGGAAGATTTTACCCCCTTCCTGACCAGAGCACTTTTTTTTTGCGATTCGGCACTGTGTCGCTTTACTGACAATTGCGCGGTCGTGCGACGCTGTACCCAAACGCAATTTGCGTCCTTTTTTCCCTCCACAAATAGAGCTTTCTTTTGGTGGTATTTGATCAACTCCTGCCGGTTTTTTTTTTTTTTTTATCAAAAGAACAGCGCCAATTTTGAAAAAAAACACAATATCTTATGCCCCGTAGACACGATCGGAAATTCAGCCAGCAAAAGTCAGATGAGAGCTCTTGGTTGGAAAATGCGACCGTGTGTAGGCTCCATCCAACTTTTGCTGGCCGAATTCTTGCCAGCAAAAGTTTGAGAGCAGGTTCTCCTATTTTTCAGACGGGAAAAAGTTCCAATTGAAAATTCCGATCGTCCTGTACAAATTCTAACGCGCAAAATTCCTACGCGTGCTCGGAAACAATTTGACGCATGCTCGGAAGCATTGAACTTCATTTTCTAGGCTCGTCGTAGTGTTGTACGTCGCCGCGTTCTTGGCGGTCGAAAGTTCAGAGAACTTTTGTGTGACCGTGTGTATGCAAGCCAAAGCTTGAGCGGAATTCTTTGCTATAAAAATATCCCAAGTTTTTTTTTAAAAAAAATGTTTTTTTTCCTCAGTTTAGGCCGATATTTATTCTTCTACATATTTTTTGGTAAAAAAAAAAAAAAAATCCCAATAAGCGTATATTGATTGCTTTGTGCAAAAGTTATAGCGTCTATAAAATAGATTTATGGCATTTTTAGTATTATTTTCTTTTTTTTTTGTTGGTGATGGCAGCGATCTGCGATTTTATCGTGACTGCGACATTATGGCGGACACATCGGACACTTGCCACTATTTTGGGACCATTTATACAGCGATAAGTGCTATAAAAAATGAACTGATTACTGTGTAAATGAGAATAGGGGGCGATCAAGGGGTTACATGTGTTCCCTCTCTGTGTTCTAACTGAAGGGGGGGGGGGGGGAACTGACTAGGGGAGATGACAGATCACTGTTCACACTTAGTATGAACACACGATCAGTCTCTTTTCCCCTCAGAGAAACCGGATCTGTTTACACACACAGATCCCGGTTCTCGCTGTATCATGAGCGAACGCAGGAGCCTGGCGGTCATCGTGCCCGCCGGGCACTCGCATCGGCTCCGGGGGCGAGCAGCCGGCGCACGCACCCCTAGTGGCCACAGGCCGAAGCGACGTAACGTAACGTTGTTTCGCCCGGCTGTGCCATTCTGCCCGCAGTAAAACTACAGTGGCTGGTCGGAAAGAGGTTAATGACATTAACTGTTTGGGGTGGTTGTCCTGCTGCAATTTGGGGCCAATAATACGCCTCCCTGATGGTATGGCATGGTGGATAAATATCTGCATTTATTTCTCAGCATTGAGGACACCATTCACTGTTGCCTGCACAACCACCCCAAACATACAGCCAATGTCATTAAGAACTATCTCGAGTAAGAACAAGGAGTGCTGGAAGTGATTGGTTTGGCCCCCCACAGAGCCCTGCTCTCAACATCACAGAGTCTGTCTGGAATGACATGGGACAGAGGGATTTTAGGCAGATCTGTGGTAAGTTCTCCCAAGAGGTTTGGAACAACCTTCCTGCCAAGTGCCTTCAAAAACTGTGTCTGCACACGATCAGAATTCTCATCGGAAAAAGCCCTGACGGTTTTCCCGACGGAATTCCGCTCAAACTGTCTTGCCTACACACGGTCACATCAAATTCCGACCGCCAAGAACGCGGTGACGTACAACACTACAACGAGCCGAGTTCAATGCTTCCGAGCATGCGTCGAATTGTTTCCGAGCATGCGTAGGAATTTTGCGCGTCGGAATTTCCGATAGAAACCTTTTCCGTCGGAAAAATTGAGAACATGCTCTCAATTCTTTGCTGTCGGAAATTCGGCCAGCAAAATTCCGACAGAGCCTACACACTCGCATTTTCCGATTGAAAAGCTCTCATCTGTCTTTTTCTGGCCAGAATTCCGATCGTGTGTACGCGGCATTAGTCTACTTAGAAGATGGCAAAGGGTGGGTCCCACCAAATATTGATTTGGAATTCTCTTCTGTTCATTGACTTTTTATATTTTGTTTACTGATAAAAAAAAAATAAACCACTTACACTTCTATTTCTGAGAGCCGTCTTCATTTACAGCATTTTTTCACACCGGCCTAAAACTTGTGCACAGTATTGTAGGTGTTGGGGGCTCCCGGAATGTAGCACCTCTGTTCTGGGTATCGGGATGCCGTTTCTTGTGAGAGGTCCAGTGTTAATAGTGTAGGTTTGAGAGGACCAAAGAATGTAGTGGGGGGTATACAAGCAGTTTATTCGATGTCTGATGTAAGTGGGGGGGAACCCCAGAAATGCTCTCTCCTGAGTATTTAGTGGGGGGTTCTCCGGTCTGATGTCAGCATTGTGGTTGTGGAGTAAGTATCTAGCAAGAGTTTCCTCTTGCGTGTCCAATGTCATTGTTGTAGGTGAAGGGGACCCCCAAAATGCAGCATTCTCTATGATGAGTATCTCGTTGACGTTTTCATTTAAATGTTCTGTGTTGGCGCAGTAGGTCGGAGGGGAATCTGTAGCGCCACACGCGTGTCGTCTCTTGTTATATTCCCAGTGTCCTAGGAATACAGGTGGAGTTTTCTGATGTCTGGTGGCAGAAGACCCCACACTTTGTCCTGGATATATAGACTGAGTTCCTTGTTGCATGTTCGGCATCGGTGGTATAGGCGTGAGGGGGACCCTAGAATTTGTCCTGGATATATAGGCGGAGGTCCTTTTGTTGGATGTTCGGCATCGGTGGTATAGGTGTGAGGGGGGACCCTAGAATTTGTCCTGGATATATAAACGGAGTTCCTTGTTGGATGTTCGGCATCGGTGGTATAGGTGTGAGGGGGGCCCTAGAATTTGTCCTGGATATATAGACGGAGTTCCTTTGTTGGATGTTCGGCATCAGTGGTATAGGTGTGAGGTGACCCTAGAATTTGTCCTGGATATATAGACGGAATTCCTTGTTGGATGTTCGGCATCGGTGGTATAGGTGTGAGGGGACCCTAGAATTTGTCCTGGATATATAGACGGAGTTCCTTGTTGGATGTTCGGCATCAGTGGTATAGGTGTGAGGTGACCCTAGAATTTGTCCTGGATATATAGACGGAATTCCTTGTTGGATGTTCGGCATCGGTGGTATAGGTGTGAGGGGGACCCTAGAATTTGTCCTGGATATATAAACTGAGTTCCTTGTTGGATGTTCGGCATCAGTGGTAAAGGTGTGAGGGGGACCCTAGAATTTGTCCTGGATATATAGACGGAGTTCCTTGTTGGATGTTCGGCATCGGTGGTATAGGTGTGAGGGGGACCCTAGAATTTGTCCTGGATATATAGACTGAGTTCCTTGTTGGATGTTCGGCATCGGTGGTATAGGTGTGAGGAGACCCTAGAATTTGTCCTGGATATATAGACGGAATTCCTTGTTGGATGTTCGGCATCGGTGGTATAGGTGTGAGGGGACCCTAGAATTTGTCCTGGATATATAGACGGAGTTCCTTGTTGGATGTTCGGCATCGGTGGTATAGGTGTGAGGGGACCCTAGAATTTGTCCTGGATATGTAGACGGAGTTCCTTGTTGGATGTTCGGCATCGGTGGTATAGGTGTGAGGGGACCCTAGAATTTGTCCTGGATATGTAGACGGAGTTCCTTGTTGGATGGTCGGCATCAGTGGTAAAGGTGTGAGGGGGACCCTAGAATTTGTCCTGGATATATAGACGGAGTTGATTGTTGGATGGTCGGCATCAGTGGTATAGGTGTGAGGGGGACCCTAGAATTTGTCCTGGATATATAGACGGAATTCCTTTGTTGGATGTTCGGCATCGGTGGTATAGGTGTGAGGGGGCCCTAGAATTTGTCCTGGATATATAGACGGAGTTCCTTGATGGATGTTCGGCATCGGTGGTATAGGTGTGTGGGGACCCTAGAATTTGTCCTGGATATATAGACGGAGGTCCTTTTGTTGGATGTTCGGCATCGGTGGTATAGGTGTGAGGGGGACCCTAGAATTTGTCCTGGATATATAGGAGGAGGTCCTTTTGTTGGATGTTCGGCATCGGTGGTATAGGTGTGAGGGGGACCCTAGAATTTGTCCTGGATATATAGGCAGAGGTCCTTTTGTTGGATGTTCGGCATCAGCAGTATAGGTGTGAGGGGACCCTAGAATTTGTCCTGGATATATAGACGGAATTCCTTGTTGGATGTTCGGCATCAGCGGTATAGGTGTGAGGGGACCCTAGAATTTGTCCTAAATATATAAACTGAGTTCCTTGTTGGATGTTCGGCATCGGTGGTAAAGGTGTGAGGGGACCCTAGAATTTGTCCTGGATATATAGACGGAGTTCTTTGTTGGATGTTCGGCATCGGTGGTAAAGGTGTGAGGGGGACCCTAGAATTTCGTATACTCTGTCCGGAGTTTTCAGTTGGGTGTCTGATGTCAGCGGTTTAGATGGGAACCCCAGAAGGAAGATCACTTTCTCCAGGAAACCAGCATGAGATTTTTCTTGGATGTCCGATAACGATAGTGTGGGTGGTTGGGGGCACGCTCATGCCCGGGTATCCTGCAGAAGTTTCTTGTCCGGTGTCCTCATTGTAGGTATGAGGGAACGAAGAAAGAAATGGCTGCACATCCAGAACGTCCGATTGCCTTTTTTATTTTTGTTTCACAAAGATAACCCCAAAGACACCAAACTGTGGTCGCGTAGATGCGTTTCACACATACATTTTTGTGCTTAATCATTGATTAAGCACAAGATGTATGTGTGAAACGTGTCTAGGTGACCACAGTTTGGTGTCTTTGGCGTTATCTTTGTGAAACAAAAAAAAGGCAGACACCAAACTGTAGACACGTTTCACACATACATCTTGTGCTTAATCAATGATTAAGCACAAGATGTATGTTTGGAAAGTGTCTAGGTGACCACAGTTTGGTGTCTTTGGCGTTATCTTTGTGAAACAAAAAAAGGCAGACACCAAACTGTAGACACGTTTCACACATACATCTTGTGCTTAATCAATGATTAAGCACAAGATGTATGTTTGGAAAGTGTCTAGGTGACCACAGTTTGGTGTCTTTGGCGTTATCTTTGTGAAACAAAAAAAAGGCAGACACCAAACTGTAGACACGTTTCACACATACATCTTGTGCTTAATCAATGATTAAGCACAAGATGTATGTTTGGAAAGTGTCTAGGTGACCACAGTTTGGTGTCTTTGGCGTTATCTTTGTGAAACAAAAAAAGGCAGACACCAAACTGTAGACACGTTTCACACATACATCTTGTGCTTAATCAATGATTAAGCACAAAAATGTATGTGTGAAACGCGTCTAGGTGACCACAGTTTGGTGTCTTTGGTGTTATCTTTGTGAAACAAAAAAAAGGCAGACACCAAACTGTAGACACGTTTCACACATACATCTTGTGCTTAATCAATGATTAAGCACAAGATGTATGTGTGAAATGCGTCTACGCGACCACGGTTTGGTGTCATTGGCGTTATCTTTGTGAAAAAAAAATAAAAGGCAATCGGACGTTCTGGACGTGCGGCCGTTTCTTTATTCTCTCCAAGTTTCCCACGGCGGCGGGCCGGGGCCAGCACTCTGCAAGATACTTCCATCAGCCTGATCTTTGTACACCTGGAGCAGCGCTTCTTTTTCTTTTTAGGTATGAGGGGGACCCAGAACACACCATGCATTGATTGCATTCCCCTTTATATCTAGTGGTAGTTTCTTGACGATGTCCCATGTCCGAGAGCTCTGGGATGTATCAGATATGTCCGATATGTCGTCTTGGATGTCTTGTACCACCAGAGTAGGTGTGTGGTGGTGGGGGGGGGGGGGGGGGTCTCTGGAATGCAGCATGCTCTCTCCTGAATATCTCCACTAACAAGTCTCACTTCTCTTCCCTTATTGGCTGCTGATGCTTCTGCTGTTTTGTCTGTCTATCTCTTCCTGCATCCGCCCTCCAGATCACCACCCGTCGCACTAAGGTGAGCGCACAGTAACCCGCATTGTGTGTCTGTCTGGGCACATTCACTCTCCTCTCTGTCCTACTCCCTGTTTTTGTATGTGTCGTTCAGGGCTGTTTTCAGGTCGTTACGAACCCCCCTTGTCACACCACAATCAGTGCAGACAGCATTTGAGTTACCCTTCACCAAGGTACTGCCTGTTCATTTACTGTGAATTAGTGACGCCACAACCGTGCAAAGGGCATAGAGCTTTGGTACCTTTTACTAATGTGTTTCTGATTCTAGGTTGGTTATTTCCATATACTGATTGCATCATTTATCTATGGAAAACGGTGTACTCGATCCTGAAATTCAAATGTACGATCGATGATCTAAAACCGTGGTCTCCAAACTGTGGCCCAGGGGCCAGATGTGGCCCTTTGCTTGCTTCTATCTGACCCTCGGGACACTATTCCTCCCACTGATACCAATGATGGGGCACTATTCCTCCCACTGATACCAATGATGGGGCACTATTCCTCCCACTGATACCAATGAATGGGGCACTATTCCTCCCACTGATACCTATGATGGGGCACTATTCCTCTTACTAAGACCAATGATGGGGCACTATGCCTCCTACTAAGACCAATGATGGGGCACTATTCCTCTTACTAAGACCAATGATGGGGCACTATGCCTCTTACTAAGACCAATGATGGGGCACTATGCCTCTTACTAAGACCAATGATGGGGCACTATGCCTCTTACTAAGACCAATGATGGGGCACTATGCCTCTTACTAAGACCAATGATGGGGCACTATGCCTCCTACTAAGACCAATGATGGGGCACTATTCCTCCTACTAAGACCAATGATGGGGCACTATTCCTCTTAGTAAGACCAATGATGGGGCACTATTCCTCCTACTAAGACCAATGATGGGGCACTATTCCTCCTACTAAGACCAATGATGGGGCACTATTCCTCCTACTAAGACCAATGATTGGGCAATATTCCTCCCACTGACTCCATCTATGGGGCACTATTCTTCCCACTGACACTATTGATGGGGCACAATTCCTCCCACTGACACCATCTATGGGGCACTATTTCGCCTACAAAGACCAATGATGGGGCACTATTCATCCTACTAAGATCAATGTTGGGGCACTATTCCTTCCACTGACACATCTATGGGGCACTATTCCTCCTACAAAGAGCAATGATAGTGTCAGTGGGAGGAATAGTGCCCCATTATTGGTCTTTGTAGGAGGAATAGTGACCGAGCCGACTGTTTGGCTCCGCTCGCGGTCCCGCCTCCCTGCTGTTTCGGGAGCGAGCGCAGGGAGGCGGGACTACGAGTGGAGCCGAACAGTCGGCTCTGTCTTTTCCGGCGACGCTCACTATTTTTCGGCGCTGCTCGCTATTTTTGTCATTTTTTGGGGGGGGGATCGGCGTATAACACGTACCCACGACTTTCCCCCGATTTTAATGGGGGGAAAAGTGCGTGTTATACGCCGATTGATACGGTATCTAAGGAAGGGTTGCGGATGGACGGACTCTGTCGCGGAGTGTAGAGATTGATGCCTTTGTTGGACGGTCTGTTCTCACAGCTCAGAGAGGGAAGGCCGGGCCTCTTGATTGTCAGCAGTGGCCTTTCATGTTCAATGATTCATGAATATTCAGGAACCCGATTCGCCCCGTTCTGACCGATCCTGGAATCTGTGTGCTGGGAGACGGTGACGTCTTATTAGAATACATTTTCATGGATTGGAGCCGTCGGGATTGTTCACCCCCCTGTAGTCTGAACTGCAAATGCCTTTCAGCTTGTCGGGGAGTGACCTGTAATGCCCCTTTCACACTTCTACGACTTGTTCCACGATTTGGGACTGCAAAGTAGCATGACAAGTCGTTCCCCGTGATTTCCAATGACAGCCATTCATATTAGTACGACTTCAAGTCGAAGGTAGGCCCTGCACTACTTTGGTCCGATTTTGATGCCACTTACACAGGCATTCCTTGAAATCGCGGTATAAATCGCGTGACTTTGAAGTCGCACAAGTGTGAAAGGGGCCTTAGGGTACTTTCACACTGGGGTGGTGAGAGCGTCGGCGGTAGAGCGCTGCTATTTTTAGTTTCACTTTACCGTCATTTTTGTAACGCTTCTTGCCCACTAGCGGGGCGCTTTTAAACCCCGCTAGCGGGCGGTGAAAAACGCATTGCACAATATATCTATACATGCGCATCGGCACCCCCTGCAGGGCAGCGGGCACCTGCTATCCCCGCTTAAAGGGCCTACAGCGGTTCACAAGATCGTGACGACCTGCTGTGTTCCCTCAGTGTGTGTTCTAACTGTAGGGGGGATGGGGCTGACTGGAGGAGTAGACATATCGTTGTTCCTAGCTAGTAGGAACACACAATCTGTCTCTCCTCTCAGAGCAGGGATTTGTGTGTTTTATATACACACGGTCCTGTTGTGGCTTTCGTGCCCAAGATCGCGCGTGGTCGGCGGTCATCGTGGCCACGCACATCAGCACCCCCGCAGTCCAGCGGGCGCCTGCTATCCCCGCTTAAAGGGCCAATGTATAGCTACGACGGTTCGCAAGATCGTGCCGACCTGCTGTGTTCCCTCAGTGTGTGTTCTAACTGTAGGGGGGATGGGGCTGACTAGAGGAGGAGACATATCGTTGTTCCTAGCTAGTAGGAACACACAATCTGTCTCTCCTCTCAGAACAGGGATTTGTGCGTTTACACACACACACACACACACACACACACACACACACAACACACACAACACCACACACACACACACACCCACACACACACACACACACACACTGCCCTGTTCTGGCTTTCGTGCCCAGGATCGCGCGTGGTCGTCGGTCACCGTGGCCATGCACATTGGCACCCCCGCAGTGCAGCGGGCGCCTGCTATCCCCGCTTAAAGGGCCGATGTACAGCTACGACTGTTCGCAAGATCGTGCTGAGCCTGCCGCAGTATAATGACGGCAGCTGGTCGGCAAGCTGTTAATAAATAGATAACCTTAAAAAAATATTAAATACATTATTATTAATAATAATAAAATAACATCCAAACTCGAACCAAAAAATACATTATAATTAATAATAATAAAAAATAATAATAATTGTTTTTGTATTGGTGTTAAGTTATTTATTTTATTTTTTTAAGGGTAAAAGTTAAGATTTAATTATTTATTGTTACTTAGTATTTATTTATTGATCTAATTTGTTTGTTTTTTATTTGTGTATTATTTTACATGTATTCATTTAATATTTGTATAATACAATAAAATAAATAACCCCAACTCCTAATCCTAATCTGAACTCGAGCCCCAATTTATTTATTGTTACTTAGTATTCATTTATTGACCTAATTTGTTCGTTTTTTATTTATTTGTGTATTTATTTTACATGTATTCATTTATTATTCGTATAATAATAAATACAATAAAAAAAAAAAATTATGGTAATAAATAACCTCAACTCCTAATCCTAACCCTAGACTAAACTGAACTCGAGCCCCTTAATTTAACAAACAAACATTATAATAAATGAATAATAATAATAAAAGAAGAAATAAAAGCTAATGGAAAAGCTGAAATATCTAGCAACAAATGATGCAACAGATGGTTTTCTCTATTGGCTAATAATAAAAAAAAAAACCCCAAAGCCCAAAAACGCTGCATACAAAAACACCAGAAAAATGCTCAGACACTGCGCTCAGGTGTGAAATGCAGCCTTGGGGATGATTCACGTTGACTTAGAGGTGTCCAATGAGTAGATCGGCACACAGGACACCTCATTGACGTGTCCCCGCTGTATGGAGAGCAGATCTTGGTGGATGAATGCAGTTTGCCGTAACTGCACATAATCGGTCCCTAGTACAGCATTTATCACCACAGTGTCATTGTTGGGCACATCCTCCATGCATTGCACTCCTGGGAATCATTGAGAATGGTGCAGGTAGAGATACAGCTACGATACAACATACACATGAATGTGCTGAGGGGGGGGGGGGGGGGGGGGTGTAGGATTTTACTAAAAAGTCCTAAGGTCCAAGGATATCCATGGCAGCTCCTCCACGAGACTGAAGTAATCTCTGCAATATATAAAGGAAACAGCAGAGGGCGCCATCTAAGTACATTGTATAGAAAGACTATTAAAACCACAAGTGACAACTCGCGTGAGAGGGCGACAACTAAGTGCAGTATATAGAAAGAGACTATTAAAAATCACAGTGGCGACTCGCGAGATACATAAGGATCAGAGCATGTAATCCACCCAGTGCGGTTTGCCGTTGAGCCCCAGCGTGTCTTCAGGAGCCAGTAAGCAGATGCCAAGCTCCCTGACAGCGGCATCTGCTTCCTGGCTCCTGACGACAAAACACATGAGGCTCACCGGCAAACCGCACTGGGTACCTTGTGTATCATCTTGTAAGTTGCTACTTGTGATTTTTAATAGTCTTTGTATATATATATATATATATATATATATATATATATTTATCTATATATATATATATATATATATAAATTCTGACGCACAGGGGGTTAATGCCCAGCAAGCATACAAATACATATAAAGGGCACTTGGGGTACAAAAAAGTGGCCAACCAAGTCCATAAATTTCATTAGTCCATATGTGCTAAAAGGGGGATGATATGCACCGGCGGCTGCAGCTCTGTATAGGAATCAAAGAAATAAAAGGGAGGGCGCCACCTAAGTGCAGTATTACCAAGGCTAGTTTATTGGCAATAGTGTCACGAGGGCCACGCACCTGAGGTTAGACCGAAATAGTGGGGAGGCCTCCCTTGCACCTCCGGGTCCTTAAAGCCTCTGGAGATGGAGACAGACACTTGGTGGGGACACCGAGTGGCACGGGTGCCAAGGGTGCGGAGTACTGTGCAAGTTTTATTCCGGGATCCGAGGTCAAGTCAAGTTTGGCAACGAAGTATAAAAGGGTTAATCTGAAGAAGAATGGTCAAGATCCAAGCCGGGGTTGGTTCCAATCTGGCAGAGTACAAAAGGGGCAAAGAAGTAGAATGGTTAAGGTACAAATCCGAGGTCAATGGCAAGCAGCAATCAAGAGTAGTCAAATAGGTTTCCAGGTCACAACAGGTTCAGACAGATCCCACACTAGCACAGGAACAAGGGGGATGGAAGATAATCCAGACATTTGGCAGTGGCTGGGCTTATATAGGGAAGTTTGAGGTCACTTCCTGTGCCCCTCCTGGGGATTTTCCCGCCTTTTTCCATCCGGTTGAGGTCACTTCCTGTGCTCCTCCTGGGCATTTTCCCGCCTTTTTCCATCCGGTTGAGGTCACTTCCTGTGCGCCTCCTGGGCATTTTTCCTTCAGGTTGAGGTCATCAGGTTGAGGTCACTTCCTGTGCGCCTCCTGGGCATTTTCCCACCTTTTTTTCATCAGGTTGAGGTCACTTCCTGTGCGCCTCCTGGGCATTTTCCCGCCTTTTTCCATCAGGTTGAGGTCACTTCCTGTGCGTCTCCTGATCATTTTCCTGCCTTTTTCCATCAGGTCTTCTGCGTAGGTGCAGGTTGGCGCAATGAGGTTTCTTTAGCGCATGCTCAGTTGGCACGGATTTCCTCTTGCGGCAACGCGCCATTGGTGCATGCGTAGTAAGCCCTGGACTCTTACAAATAGATTAAAAACACTCAAGATAGAAGGTAAAAACATTCTCATCTGAAGTGGGTTCGATGCAAGTCTCTCATCTCCGTCACGCAGTCACCGCCATTGTGAGTCCCGACCGCTGTGGACGGTGTCAGCTGGGCTAGTGGAGGCCAGGTCCGCCGAAGGAGCTAGAGGCTCCGAGCGCGTAGCCTGGTCCTTGCCTTGTCCTCCTACCCTTCCGGTGACCTCACATCTGCCCGTGCGCTCCACACTGGTTGCCGTGGACTTTCAGGGTTTTTTCCAGGCCCTACTCCAACTGACACCATCCACAGCGGTCAGGACTCCCAATGGCGGTACCTGCGGGACGGAGAGGAGAGACTTGCATCGTACTTACTTGGTGCCCCCTGCTGTTTCCTGGCTGTAAGGAACATACCATGTACATTACACCATGTATAGTACCTCCTCCTGTCTGGAAGTGTTTTTTATTTGCATGGCCAAGGAACATCGGCACCGCACTGAGGTCCAGGAAACGGTGTGCCATAAAACCTTGGGAGGATCTCTTCTGCAACCAAGTGAACACCCAAACAAGAACTTGAGACAAAACGAGGGAAATTTGGGACTTTAAATGAAGTGGTTGACTCGTGTATGGTTTAATTATTGGAGTAAAAGGTATATAAATGCATAACCTATAATATTCAAACAAGAACTTGGGGCGTGCTCGTGACTGGAGCTTGGAGGACACCAACCCAGAATTCTGTGTCTTCATGTGAGATTCAGGGAACCAATGGGGCTACAACTGGCCTCGTCTTACCACCAAGCAGGTTCTACATCCCCCCCTCCCCCATAGATCGTTGTGTCGACATATCCCCAGAACCACCAACCAATTTTACATCTTCACAGGAGCGTGACAGTTGGAGGGTGAGGATCTGATTGGTGTGTCGGGGGAGGGGCAATGCAGACAGTTATGTGAGACATTCAGTAATACAACCCCCCGAATGTCCTTTTCTTGTTACATTTGTGATTTTTTAATTCTGGAAGTTCTGTTATTCGCTTTACTGTCTCCTTTGCAGCCTACTCGTCCCTCCAGCTCTGCGGCCTCCAGCGGCACAGCCGGGGCCTCCGGGTCTGCATCGGCATCATGTGGAGAGATCAGCAGCAGCGAGCCCAGTACTCCGGCCCAGACCCCTCTGGCTGCTCCCATCATCCCCTCACCCTCTCTGACCTCTCCAGTGGCTCCATTGCCGACTCCTGGGTCCAGCAAGGTAACCATTTATATAGTCTATAGTAATGTAGAAATTAAAGTACCGTATATACTCGAATATAAGCCGAGGCACCTAATTTTAGCACAAAAAAATGGGAAAACGTATTAGACTCGAGTATAAGCCTAGGGTGAGAAATGCGCAGCTACTGTAAGTGAAAAAAGAGGGTCAACAATGCCCATTTGCAGCCTCACTGTGCCCATTTGCAGCCATAGGTCCCCCCGAACTTCAAACTCGGCACTTAAGGGTTCCTAAGGGTTCCTAGATGCCCCCTAGCTGCAGCCAAATTGTGGGTCTCTGAACCCAAAGGGTCCCGAAATGACATTGCTGCAGATGGACACAGTTGACTGACTGCTAGGAACCCCAAATTTGGTGTGCAAACCCAGTGGAACTAGCACTACAACATATCCAAAGAGATCTGAGATACGGGGCCCCAAAGTCGGTTCGGAAAATGTCAAGCACTTTTTCTGCAGCAGAGAATGACATTTTTCGAACCGACTTTGGGGCCCCATATCTAGGGCCACTTGGTGCTAGGAACCCCATGGAAATGTTGTAGTGCTAGTTCCGCTGGGCTTGCACACCAAATTTGGGGTTCCTAGCACCAAGGGGCCCCAAATTCGGGTCAGGAAATGTCATTCTCTGCTGCAGAAAAGTGCTTGACTCAAGTATAAGCCGAGTCTTTCCCTCTCCCTCTCCCTCTCTTTCCCTCTCCTCTCCCCTCACTCTCTCTTTCCCTCTCCCTCTCCCCCTCCTCTTTCCCTCTCCCTCTCCCTCCTCTTTCCCTCTCCCTCTCCCTCCTCTTTCCCTCTCTCCCTCTCCCTCTCCCTCTCTTTCCCTCTTCCTCCCTTTCCCTCTCGCTCTCCCTCTCACTCTCTTCCTCTCCTCTCCCTCCTCTCTTTCCCTCTCCCTCTCTTTCCCTCTCCCTCTCTTTCCCTCTCCCTCTCTCTTCCCCTCTCCCTCTCTTTCCCTTCCCTCTCCCTCTCTTTCCCTCTCCCTCTCTTTCCCTCTCCCTCTCTTTCCCTCTCCCCTCTCCTCCCTCTTTCCCTCTCTCCATCTCCCTCTCTTTCCCTCCTCCCTCTCCCTCCTCTTTCCCTCTCTCCCTCTCCCTCTTTCCCTCTCCCCCTCTTTCCCTCTCCCTCTCTTTCCTCTCCCTCTCTTTTTCTCTCCCACTCTCTTTCCCTCTCCCTCTCTTTTTTTCTCTTTCCCTCTCGCTCCCTTCCCTCTCCCTCTCTTTCCCTCTCCCTCTCTTTCCCTCTCCCTCTCTTTCCCTCTCCCTCTCTTTTCCCTCTCTCTCCTCTTTCCCCTCTCCCTCTCTTCCCTCTCCCTCTCTTTCCCTCTCCCTCTCTTTTTCTCTTTCCCTCTCTTTTCTCTTTCCCTCTCCCTCTCTTTTCTCTTTCCCTCTCCCTCTCTTTCCCTCTCCCTCTCTTTCCCTCTCCCTCTCTTTCCCTCTCCCTCTCTTTCCCTCTCCCTCTCCCTCTCTTTCCATCTCCCTCTCCCTCTCTTTCCCTCTCCCTCTCTTTTCCCTCTCCCTCCCTCTTTCCCTCTCCCTCTCCCTCTCCCTCTCCCTCCTCTTCTCCTCTCCCTCTTTCCCTCCTCCTTTCCCTCTCCCTCTCCCTCCTCTTTCCCTCTCCCTCTCCTCTCCTCTCCCTTCCCTCTCGCTCTCCCTCTCTCGCTCCCTCTCCCTCTCTTTCCCTCTCCCTCTCTCCTCTCTCTTTCCCTCTCCCTCTCTTTTTCTCCCCTCTCCCTCTTTCCCTCTCCCTCTCTTTCCCTCTCCCTCTCTTTCCCTCTCCCTCTCTCTTTCCCTCTCCCTCTCCCTCCTCTTCCCCTCTCGCTCTCCCCCTCTTTCCCTCTCCCTCTCTTTCCCTCTCCCTCTCTTTCCCTCTCCCTCTCTTTTTCTCTCCCTCTCTTTTTCTCTTTCCCTCTCCCTCTCATTTTTTCTCTTTCTCTCTCCCCTCTCTTTCCCTCTCCCTCTCTTTCCCTCTCCCTCTCCCTCTCTTTCCCTCTCCCTCCTCTTTCTCCTCTCCTCTCTCTCCTCTCCCCTCCTCTTTCTCTCTCGCTCTCCCCCTCTTCCCTCTCCCTCTTTCTTTCCTCTCTCCCTCTTTTTCTCTCCCTCTCTTTTTCTCTTTCCCTCTCCCTCTCTTTTTTTCTCTTTCCCTCTCCCTCTCTTTCCCTCTCCCTCTCTTTTTTCTCTTTCCTTCTCTCTCCTCTCGGCTTCCCTCTCCCTCTCTTCCCTCTCCACCACTCTCTTTCCCTCTCCCTCTCGCTAATTCTCCTCTCTCCCTCTCGCTCTCCCTCTCTCTCTCTCTTCCCCTCTTCGCTCTCGCTCCTCTTCTCCTCTCCTCCCTCTCTTTCCCTCTCCTCTCTTTCCCTCTCCCCTCTCTCTCCCTCTCCCTCTCTTTTTCTCTCCCTCTCTTTTTTCTCTTTCGCTCTCCCTCTCTCTTTTTTCTCTTTCCCTCTCTCTCGCTTTCCCTCTCCCACTCTTTCTCCCCTCTCCTCTCTCTTCTCTCGCGCTCCTCTCTTCGTCTCTCTTCGTCCTCTCCTCGCCTCTTTGCCCTCTCCCTCCCTATCCCTCTCTCCATCGCTCCCTTCTCCTCTCCTCCACATCTTTCTCCCTCTCCGCGTCTAGGCCTTTCCATCTCGCTCTCCCTCCTTCTCTCCATCTCGCTCTCCCTCCATCTTCCCCTCGCTCTTTCCTCCCTCTCTCTCCCTCTCTTTCCATCTCGCTCCCTTTCCATCTCGCTCTCCCTCCCTTTCCCTCCCTTTCCCTCTCCCTCTCCTCCTCTCTCCGCTCTCCTCTCTCCCTCTCTCTCTCTCGTCTCTCCTCTCTCTCTCTCCTCTCTCTCATCCCTCTCCCTCCCCTCCCTCCTCCCTCTCCTCTCTCCCTCTCCCTCCTCGCCCCTCTCCCTCTCCCTCTCTCTCTCGCGCGCGCGCTCGCTCGCTCGCTCCCTCTCTCGCTTTCTCTCGCCCTCAATCTCCCTCTCGCCCTCAATCTCCCTCTCGCCCTCAATCTCCCTCTCGCCCTCAATCTCCCTCTCGCCCTCTCTCTCTCTCGCCCTCTCTCTCTCTCGCCCTCTCTCTCTCTCGCCCTCTCTCTCGCCCTCTCTCTCGCCCTCTCTCTCGCCCTCTCTCCCTCAATCTCCCTCTCTCTCCCTCCTCTCCCTCCCTCTCTCCCTCACCCTCTCTCTCCCTCTCTCGCTCTCTCTCGCTCTCCCTCTCTCCCTCGCTCTTCCCTCTCTCTCTCTCGCGCTCTCTCTCTCTCTCGCTCTCTCTCGCGCTCTCCTCCCTCCCTCTCTCTCCCTCCCTCTCTCTCTCTCTCGCTCGCTCTCCTCTCTCCTCCCCTCCCCTCTCTCTCTCTCGCGCTCTCTCTCTCTCTCTCGCTCTCCCTCGCGCTCTCCCTCCCCTCTCTCTCCCTCCCTCTCACTCGCTCTCCCTCGCTCTCTCTCTCTCTCTCTCCCCTTGCCCTCTCTCTCTCTCGCGCTCTCTCTCTCTCTCGCTCTCTCTCGCGCTCTCTCCCTCCCTCTCTCTCCCTCCCTCCCCCTCGCTCACTCGCTCTCTCTCTCGCTCTCTCTCCCTCCCCCTCTCTCTCTCTCGCTCGCTCTCTCCCCCCTCGCTCTCCCTCTCCCGCTCGCGCTCTCTCTCTCTCCCTCCACCCCCCCTCTCTCTCTCCCCCCGCCCTCCCTCGCTCTCTCTCCCTCTCGCTCTCTCTCGCCTCGCTCTCCCTCTCTCTCCCTCTCTTCTCCCTCCCTCCCTCTCTCGCGCCTCTCTCGCTCTCGCTCTCTCTCTCGCGCTCTCTCTCTCACGCGCTCTCGCTCTCCTCTCTCGCTCTCCCTCTCTCGCCCTCTCTCGCTCCCCTCTCTCTCTCACGCTCACTCTCTCTCTCGCTCTCTCTCTCTCTCGCTCTCTCTCCCTCTCTCTCTCGCTCTCTCTCTCGCGCTCTCTCGCTCTCCCTCTCTCTCTCGCGCTCTCTCTCTCTCGCGCTCTCTCTCGCGCTCTCCCTCTCTCTCTCGCTCTCTCTCGCGCTCTCCCTCTCTCTCGCTCTCTCCCTCTCGCTCCTCCCTCTCTCTCGCGCTCTCTCTCTCTCAGCTCTCTCGCTCTCTCTCTCGCGCTCTCTCCCTCTCTCTCCTCCATCTCTCTCGCTCTCTCTCGCTCTCTCTCGCGCTCTCCCTCCCTCTCTCTCCCTCCCACTCTCTCTCTCTCTCTTCCGCTCTCTCACTCTCTCTCCCTCCCCTCTCTCTCAATCTCTCACTCTCTCTCTCTCTCCCCCTCTCTCTCTCTCTCTCTCTCTCCCTCGTCTCTCTCTCTCTCTCTCGAGTTTGCCAGGAAGGGGGGTGAGTCATCAGAGGGCCGATCAGAGCTGGAGGTGTGTCTGTGTAAATCCAAGAAGCTTCAGCTGCCCACAGTTAAAATGGCTGCAGCCATACTTAATGGAGGGAGTTTTCTGCAGCATATTTGGCAAGTGCAGAATCACAGTATACATAATATAATAGGCAAAGTGGTTGGAGGGAAGCTTCAGAATAGCAAAGATGTTTTGATTACAAATTATGTGAGCCGACTTCGATTCTGGTTTGATTATTTTATTTTTTTCTACCTACATACATATATAAAAAAATTTGCATACACTATATATAAAAAATTAGATATAATTTTTTTGCATTTTTTATATATATAATATATATATAATTATATATATAATATATATATATATATATATATTCCCCTAAATGCTATATTTGTAGCCCTCTCATTCTCTTTCTGAGCGCAGCAGAGAGGAGCGGTTCCCGGCTCGAGGTGACGTGCAGCTTGTGGTTCCTAGAGATAGGCAGGACTTTAAATTGTGATGGCTGATTGATTCGCAGGAAATCCTGATGTATACTCCAGAAATAATCTGATTTGTATAAAATAAAGAATAATCCATGACCCGACACCATGTCTACACCTGTCCTTGAAAGAACAAACATATTACAGCGCACACATGCAAAACCTTGCTGGAGGTAAATGTCAGTTTTGCATGTGTGCGCTGTAATATGTTTGTTCTGTTGTATGGTCTTACGGCAGCACCATCTTAATGCATTCTTTAGGGTGTGCCCCCCAAATATCTTTTTTGTTTTTTTACACCTGTCCTTGGAGACGTGACACTCACCTGGCTTTTGTTTTCTGATGGCACAGGAGGAGGAGAACCTGCGGGCTCAGGTGAAGGATCTGGAGGAGAAGCTGGAGACTCTGAGGATGAAGAGGGCTGAGGACAAGGCCAAGCTGAAAGAGCTGGAGAAATCCAGGCTGCAGCTGGAGCAGTTACAGGAATGGAAGAGCAAGATCCAGGAGCAGCAGGCCGACCTGCAGAAACAACTCAAGGAGGCCAAGAAGGTGAGTGAGGGAGGCTTGTACCCTGCAGTGCTGATGAGCCTTAAGAACCCAGTGCTCAGTCCCAGTACTGAGCCCATAGAACCCAGTGCCCAGTACTGAGCCTATAGAACCCAGTGCCTAGTTCCAGTACTGAGCCTATAGAACCCACTGCCGAGCCTATAGAACCCAGTACCCAGTCCCAGTACTGAGTCTATAGAACCCAATGCCGAGCCTATAGAACCCAGTGCCCAGTCCCAGTACTGAGCCTATAGAACCCAATGCCGAGCCTATAGAGCCCAGTACTGAGCCTATAGAACCCAGTGCCCAGTCCCAGTACTGAGCCTATAGAACCCAGTGCCCAGTCCCAGTACTGAGCTTATAGAACCCAATGCCGAGCCTATAGAACCCAGTGCCCAGTACTGAGCCTATAGAACCCAGTGCCCAGTCCCAGTACTGAGCCTATAGAACCCAATGCCGAGCCTATAGAACCCAGTACTGAGCCTATAGAACCCAGTCCCAGTACTGAGTCTATAGAACCCAATGCCGAGCCTATAGAACCCAGTGCCCAGTACCGAGCCTATAGAACCCAGTGCCCAGTACTGAGCCTATAGAACCCAGTGCCCAGTCTCAGTACTGAGCCTATAGAACCCAGTCCCAGTCCCAGTACTGAGCCTATAGAACCCAGTGCCCAGTCCCAGTACTGAGCCTATAGAACCCAGTGCCCAGTCTCAGTACTGAGCCTATAGAACCCAGTGCCCAGTCCCAGTACTGAGCCTATAGAACCCGGGGGGGGGGGGGCGTGTGTAAACGGTACATTTGTAGCTGCTGTTAGAGTGCAGACGGGACGTCCTGGCTCATGCAAGAGTTCAAGAGACAAAGGGTTAGCCCCTGCAAGTCGTGCAACTAAGGTGTCCTAGAGAAGTGAATGGAGTGGCAACCTCAGCCTGGACTCCAACCAGGCCACACCCCCAAACGCGTTCCACTCCCCCCCCAGAGCTTAGTGATTGGAAACGGAGCCTATGAAACTCGTTGCCCGATACGGAGTCTATAGAACCCAATGCCGAGCCTATAGAACCCAGTGCCCAGTACTGAGCCTGTAGAACTGGAAAGGGTATGTGTGATGCTCAGGCTCAGTAGGGGGGTTAGCCCCTGCAAGTCGTGCAACTAAGTTGTCCTAGAGAAGTGAATGGAGTGGCAACCTCAGCCTGGACTTCAACCAGGCCACGCCCCCCAAACATATTTCACTCCGCCCCCCCCCAGAACCAAGCCTATGGAACTTGTTGCCCGATACGGAGTCCATAGAACCCAATGCAGCCTGTATAGAGGGGTGCAGATAACAGTCTGTGCAGAACTGTTTCCGGCTCTGATCTACTCGGGTAAGAACACAACCCTATGATGGGTGTCATTGCCTGCAAACAAAGTTTATGAAGCTGAAGAAAGTTTTTTTTGTATTGTCCACTTGTATACAGTTATGAATTCTGATGCCTCTGCTTTAGGTTAAAAATGATTCTAAGCCATATACAGTGGTGCTCATAAGTTTACATACCCTGGCAGGATTTATGATTTCTTGGCCATTTTTTCAGAGAATATGAATAACACAAAAACTTTTCTCTCACTCATGGTTAGTGTTTGGCTGAAGCCATTTATTATCAATCAACTGTGTTTACTCTTTTTAAATCATAATGACAACAGAAACTACCCAAATGACCCTGATCAAAAGTTTACATACCCCAGTTCTTAATACCGTGTATTGACCCCTTCAATGGCGGCTTGAAGTCTTTTGTGGTATTTGTGGATGAGGCTCTTTATCTTCTCAGATGGGTAAAGCTGCCCATTCCTCTTGGCACAAAGCCTCCAGTTCCTGTAAATTCTTGGGCTGTCTTCCATGAACGGCACGTCTGAGATCTCCCCGGAGGGGCTCAATGATATTGAGGTCAGGAGACTAAGATGGCTACTCCAGAACCTTCACTTTATTCTGCTGTAGCCAATGACAGGTGGACTTGGCCTTGTGTTTTGGATCATTATCATGTTGGAATGTCCAAGTCCGTCCCATGCGCAGCTTCCTGGCTGATGAATGCAAATGTTCCTCCAGTATTTTTTGATATTATACTGCATTCATCTTGCCATCAATTTTGACCAAATTTCCTGTGCCTTTGTAGCTCACACATCCCCAAAACATCAGCGATCCACCTCCGTGTTTCACAGTAGGGATGGTGGACCTTTCATCATAGGCCTTGTTGACTCCTCTCCAAATGTAGTGTTTATGGTTGTGGCCAAAAAGCTTAATTTTGGTCTCATCACTGCAAAGTACTTTGTGGCAGAAGGTTTGAGGTTTGTCTCTGTGCTGTTTGGCGTATTGTAAGTGGATACTTTGTGGCATTTGTGTAGTAATGACTTTCTTCTGGCGACTCGGCCATGCAGCCCATCTTTCTTCAAGTGCCTCCTTATTGTGAATCTTGAAACAGCCACACCACATGTTTTCAGAGAGTCCTGTATTTCACCTGAAGTTATTTGTGGGATTTTCTTTGCATCCCGAACAATTTTCCTGGCAGTTGTGGCTGAAATTTTAGTTGGTCTACCTGACCGTGGTTTGGTTTCAATAGAACCCCCTCATTTTCCACTTCTTGATTAGAGTTTGAACACTGCTGACTGGCATTCTCAATTCCTTGGATATCTTTTTATATCCCTTTCCTGTTTTATACAGTTCAACTACCTTTTTCCCGCAGATCCTTTGACAATCTTTTGCTTTCCCCATGACTCAGAATCCAGAAACGTCAGTGCAGCACTGGATGAAAGATGCAAGGGTCTGTCAGGAGTCCAGAAACTCATTGACCTTTTATACACACACACTAAATTACAAGCAAACAGATCACAGGTGAGGATGGTTACCTTTAATAGCCATTCAAACCCCTTTGTGTCAACTTGTGTGCATGTTATCAGGCCAAAATCACCAGGGTATGTAAACTTTTGATCAGGGTCATTTGGGTAGTTTCTTTTGTGATGATGATTTTAAAAAGAGTAAACACATTTGATTGATAATAAATGGCTTCAGCCAAACGCTAACCATGAGTGAAAGAAAAGTTTTTGTGTTATCATTCATATTCTCTGAAAAATGGCCAAGAAATCATAAATTCTGCCAGGGTGTGTAAACTTATGAGCACAACTGTATATCTATCTATTTATCCAGCTAAATGCATGTGGTCAATGTATGTGCTGTTCTTTTTCATATAGTTATTTCCTGTAATGGCTATTTGGTGGTGATCCTGCCATTCTTGGTGGTAACCCTTTTCTTGGTGGCAACGATCAGCAGCTCCATAGGGCCTGAAAACCATTGCCACCACAATGTGCATTCTCCCTGTAAAGCCAGCCATAGCTGTATCGAATCTCGTCCGGTTCAGCAGGTACTGGCCAAGGTTCGATTCATCTATGGGCAGACTGATTGTACCCAAGTCTATTCATCAATGACTTGGGTACCATCATGTCGGATTTGTACATGCATTTATTGCCAGTGGCTATAGCCACTAGCATTAACCGGTTCCCGACCGGCGCACGACGATGTACGTCGGCAGAATGGCACAGGCAGGCAGGAGGGCGTATATATAAGTCCCATCGGGAGCGGCGTGCTCCCGCGCCGGTCGGGACCCCCGTGAGGCCGGTCGCAGGTCCCTCGGACTCGATCGCCGCGGGGACACCCGCGATCGTCTCACAGGAAGGCTGAATGGGGAGATGCAGAAATAAACAGCATCTCCCCGTTCTGCCTAGCAACTAGTGACGCCGATCTCTGCTGTGATTGGAGCAGAGATTTGCATTCACTAGCTGACAGCCACGCCCCCCCCCACAGTAAGAAACACACTCCTAGGCATACTTAACCCCTACACGCCCCCTAGTGGTTACCCCCTTCACTGCCAGTGTCATTTATACAGGAATCAATGCATTTAACCACTTTCAGCCCCGGACCAATTGTCAGCTTAAGGTCCAGAGGTCTTTTTTCAATTTCGCACTGCACTACTATAACTGGTAATTGTGCGGTCATGCAGTTTTGTAACGAAACGAAATTTGCGTCCTTTTCTTCCCACAAATAGAGCTTTCTTTTGATGGTATTTGATTGCCTCTGTGATTTTTATTTTTTGCGATATAAACGGAAAAAGAGCGAAAATTTTGAAAAAAAAAGAGATTTTCTACTTTTTGTTATAAGAAAAATCTAATAAACTCAATTTTAGTCAAACATTTGGGCCAAAATGTATCAGCCACATGTCTTTAGTAAAAAAAATGCCAATAAGCGTATATTTATTGGTTTGCGCAAAAGTTATAGCGTCTACAAACTAGAGTACATTTTCTGGAATTTACACCGCTTTTAATTTATGACTGCCTATTTCATTTCTTGAGGTGCTAAAATGGCAGAGAAGTACAAACCCCCCCAAATGACCCCATTTTGGAAAGTAGACACACCAAGCTATTTGCTGAGAGGCATGTTGAGCCCTTGAATATTTTTTTTTTTAGTCCCAAGTGATTGAATAAAGACAAAAATAAAAAAGATTTTTTTTTTTTTCAAAAAGGTGTCACTAAATGATATATTGCTCACACATGCCATAGTTATATGTGGAATGCACCCCAAAATACATTTTGCTGCTTCTCCTGAGTATGGGGCTACCACATGTGTGGGACTTTTTGGGAGCCAGCCGCGTACGGGGCCCCGAAACCCAGCACCGCCTTCAGGATTTCTAAGGGTGCAAATTTTTGATTTCACTCCTCACTACCTATCACAGTTTCGAGGCCATAAAATGCCAAAATAGCACAAAACCCCCCCCCCCATTTTGTAAAGTAGACACCCCAAGCTATTTGTTGAGAGGCATGGTGAGTATTTTACAGCTCTCATTAGTTTTTGAAAATGAAGAAAGTAAAGAAAAAAAAAATTTTTTTTTTCTTTTTTCAATTTTCAAAACTTTGTGACAAAAAGCGACATCTGCAAAATACTCACAATACCTCTCAGCAAATAGCTACTTTCCAAAATGGGGTCATTTTGGGGGGTTTTATGCCATCTGGGCATTCCATGGCCTCCGAAACTGTGATTGGCAGTGAGAAGTGAAATAAAAAAATTACTCCCTGAAGGCGGTGCTTGGTTTTTGGGGTTCCGTACGCAGCTAGGCTCCCAAAAAGTCACATGTGGTATCCCCGTACTCAGGAGAAGCAACAGAATGGGGTGTATTTCCACATATGCCCATGACATGTTTGAGCAATATATCATTTAGTGACAACTTTTAGTAAAAAAAATATATATTTTTTTTTTATTCATTATTCAAACTCTTGGGAAAAAAAAAAAAAATATTTAATGGGCTCAACATTGCTCTCAGCAAATAGCTTGGGGTGTCTACTTGCCAAAATGGGGTCATTTGGGGGGGGTTTGAACTGTCCTGGCAATTTTATGCACAACATTTAGAAGCCTATGTCACACGTCACCCACTCTTCTAACCACTTGAAGACAAAGCCCTTTCTGACACTTTTTGTTTACATGAAAACATATTTTTTTTTTGCAAGAAAATTACGTTGAACCCCCAAACACTATATATTTTGTTAAAGCAAAGGCCCTACAGATTAAAATGGTGGGTGTTGCATTTTTTTTTTCCACACAGTATTTGCGCAGCGATTTTTTCAAACGCATTTTTTTGTGGAAAAAATACACTTTTTTTTATTTTAATGCACTAAAAACACACTATATTGCTCAAATTTTTGATGAAATAAAAAATATGATCTTAGGCCGAGTACATGGATACCAAACACGACATGCTTTAAAATTGCGCACAAACACGCAGTGGCGACAAACTACATACATTTTTAAAAGCCTTTAAAAAGCCTTTACATGATACCACATTAGATTCACGGAGGAGGTCTACTGCTAAAATTACTGCCTCGATCTGACCTTCGCGGTGATACCTCACATGCATGGTGCAATTGCTGTTTACATATGACGCCAGACCAACGCTTGTGTACGCCTTTGCGCAAGATAAGGGGGGGCAGGGGTGCTTTATTTTTTTTTTTTTAGTTTTTTTTTTATTTATTTAGCTTTTTTAATTCTATTTTTAAACTGTTCCTTCCATTTTTTTTTTCTTTGTTATGATTTTTATTGTTATCTCAGGGAATGTAAATATCCCCTATGATAGCAATAGGCAGTGACAGGTACTCTTTTTTTGAAAAAATTGGGGTCTATTAGACCCTAGATCTTTCCTCTGCCCTCCAAAGCATCTGACCACACCAAGATTGGTGTGATAAAATGCTTTCCCAATTTCCCAATGGCGCGATTTATATCCGGGAGGGGGGACATTCCCTCCTACTGCTTGTAAAAGCCGTCTAGAGGCTAAGTACCCGCTAGAATTGCTTTTACATGAAAGCCGATCACTGGCTGAAAAAATGATACCAAGATGATACCTAAACCTGCAGGCATCATTCTGGTATAACCATTCAAAGTCCAGCAACATACTGGACATTGTAATCTTTTTTTTTTTCATGCAGCCTCTTGGCTGAACGAAAAAAAGAGATTGATTGGTGGGTATGCCCACCAGAATACCTCCCTTCATCCACCCACTTCTAATGATGGGCATACATGCACCATTTATATATGCCGATGCATGGGGGCATCCTCCCGCAAAAGTTATGCCGTGTACACACGGTCGGAATTTTCGACCGTATGTACGTGGCATTAGGAGCCAAATCGCTCCTCCGCCCCCCCTGCTGCCCCCATGCTTCGGCACATATGCTCTTTTTTTTAACTGTGGTGGTGAAATCACCTCCTACAGCGTTGGAGTCGCGGCTTTATGTATCGTGGGGAGCAAACGCTGTTGCTGTCAGATAAATAAATCCGCGCTGCAACTGAATGGCGCACCTGAAAAACAAAAAATGCTTAACACTAAAACACAGTAAACAAAATTACATACCGAAAAGCAAGCATGATAAAACATGATAAAACATAATAAAACATTGCAGAATAGAATGGAGTAAAAAAAAAAGAGCAACAATAGAGAGAGAGGAGAACAATAAAACGACAACTATTTTTTGTTTTTTTTATTTTTTTTGAGATTCACAGGTAAAAAAGCTCCTGACTGTTAGCGACTGAATCAAAACGCACCACAAAAAAAATGTTAGCGATCGCAGGATCAGGCCTGACTCTGCGAACACTGCAGTTATGTGTGCTTAGTGTTTTTGTAAGTGACAGTGATCGATCGATACTGCACTTGGGTGGGCTGGGCTGGGCGGAGGGGGAAAACGCAGATGCTAGCAGGTATCTGGGCTAACAATGCGTTTTTTTGGAACCCTAAACTGCTGGGACGCTAGTATAGATCTGATCAGATCAGATATTGATCTGTTCAGATACTGTACCACTAAGGGAGGTGTATGCTTTGTGCGTGGGTGTTTGCGGTACTGGCACTAACCTGGGGCGCCGCAGACCTTATTTGACCCTTAAACCTAATTGATATCACCCGCCGGGCGATCAGGGGTTAAACCGTTATTGGGTACTAAATGGCGGGTGCCCTGACAGTATAAAAAACAAGCTAACTAACAGCGTCACCCGTAACAGTAATACAAAAAAAAAACTGGTTACCTAGCGACACTAATGCAGCGATCAAAAAAACGATCGCTTAGTGACACTGGCAAAGGGGGGTGAAAGGGGTTAACTAGGGGCAATCAGGGGTTTAAACCTTTATTAGGTAATATATGGGGGTACCTGACGCTATATAAAAACCTGACGGGGAACCTAAATAACGAAATAACTACTGGCTAACCAGCGTCACCAGTGACATTTTATACGGTGATCACTGGTGAAAGGGTTAACTCTAGGGGCAATCAGGGGGTTAAAAACCTTTATTTAGGTTGTAATATGGGGTGTACCTGACCTATAAACCTATTATGAACCTATATAAACATGGCGGTTAACCTAAAAAAAAAAAACTGGTTACCTAGCGACACTAATGCAGCGATCAGAAAAACGATCGCTTAGTGACACTAGGCAAAAGGGGGTGAAAGGGTTAACTAGGGGCAATCAGGGGTTAAACCTTTATAGGTAATATATGGGGGTACCTGACGCTATATAAAAACCTGACGGGGAACCTAAATAACGAAATAACTAACCAACCAGCGTCACCAGTGACAGTTATACGGTGATTACTGGTGAAAGGGTTAACTCTAGGGGCAATCAGGGGGTTAACCTCTAGGGGCAATCAGGGGGTTAAAAACCTTTATTTAAAATAAAAAAAAAATGGTTACCTAGCGACACAATGCAGCGATCAGAAAAAACGATCGCTTAGTGACACTGGGAAAAGGGGGTGAACTAGGGGCAATCAGGGGGTTAAACCTTTATTAGGGGGGGTAGGGGGCTACCTACCTAAAACTAACTGCCCTGACAGTTATTACAGTCACACTGACACTAAATGCAGTGATCAGTACAACTGTGACTGGGGGGGGAGGGGGTGATTGGGGGGTGATCAGGGGGTGACAGGGGGGTGGAATATGTGCCTAACTGTACTGGTGTCAGTGTACTGTTGTGCACTAACCTCTACATGTTCGCCGCTCGGCGTCTCCGGTCACATAGACCGACGCACCGAGCGTGACATCACTTCCGCCTTCCTGTCTATACAATAGACAGGAAGGGGAAGCGATCGCGAGGGGGTGGCCAGAAACCACTGGCCGTCCCCTCGTCCCGGATCGCTCCTGAAGCGATGCCGACCGTCCCCGCCGGCGGAGGGGGGTCCGAACGGACCCCCCAACCGCCTACAATAATCGCTTATTGCGGTTTTTTTTTTATAAATGACAATGGTCCCAAAAATGTCCGATATGTCGCAGTCACAATAAAAATCGCTGAATACGTATCGGCCTAAACTGAGGATTTTTTTTTTTACCAAAAATATGTAGAAGACTGAGGAAAAAAAAATGTTTTTTTATATATTTTTGGGGGATATTTTATTATAGCAAAAAATAAAAAATAATGCGTTTTTTTTTTCAAAATTGTCGCTCTTTTTTGTTTATATAGCGCAAAAAATTAAAACCGCAGGGGCGATCAAATACCACCAAAAGAAAGCTCTATTTGTGGGAAAAAAAGGACGTCAATTTTGTTTGGGAGCCACGTCGCACGACCGCGCAATTGTCAGTTAAAGCGACGCAGTGCCGAATCGCAAAAAGGGGCCTGGTCCTTTGGCTGCAAATTGGTCCGGTCTGTATGTGGTTAAGCACTGTGTTCTCCCTGCACCCCACTCCATTTTTTTTGCCCCAGAATGGAGAACCACTTTAAAAACAGCCTTTTGTGTGGCCTTTCAAACGGATATTTCAGATATATAGTCTGTTTCTGGGAAAATCAAATGAATTACAAGTATGTGGACTATATTTAACATGACAAAATCACACACACTATACTTACGAATGTTCCCGGTCAATGTATTCTTGTTTTGTTTCTGTGTTACACCGAAAAAGGTAAATCTTTTTGCTTAAAAAATAAAATAAAAAATCTCATCTTTGTGGTCTCTGTCCTTGCTATTTGTGTGTTTCATGTACTTTAGGATGCCAAGGAAGCCCTGGAGGCCAAGGAGCGCTACATGGAGGAGATGGCAGACACGGCAGACGCCATTGAGATGGCCACTCTAGATAAAGAGATGGCTGAGGAGAGAGCAGAGTCTCTGCAGCAAGAAGTGGACACCATGAAAGAGAAGGTGGAGGAGCTGACCATGGACCTGGAGATCCTGAAACACGAGATAGAGGAGAAAGGTGAGCGCAGTTTGGTGGTCAGCATCTTAATGGGGAATATGAATTAAAGCTTTAGAAGGTGGATAGTGAGCTTCCTGGGAAATATCAAGATTAAGATATGAAGACATTACTGAGCTGTGTCTGGATGTGGTGGAAGACATGAATGAAGAAGTTGTGTGTCTGGATGTGGTGGAAGACATGAATGAAGGAGTTGTGTGTCTGGATGTGGTGGAAGACGTGGATGAAGGAGTTGTGTGTCTGGATGTGATAGAAGTCGTGAAGGAGTTGTGTCTGGATGTGGTGGGAAGACATGAATGAAGGAGTTGTGTGTTTGGATGTGGTGGAAGACATGAATGAAGGAGTTGTGTGTCTGGATGTGGTGGAAGACATGGATGAAGGAGTTGTGTGTCTGGATGTGGTGGAAGACATGAATGAAGGAGTTGTGTGTCTGGATGTGGTGGAAGACATGAATGAAGGAGTTGTGTGTCTGGATGTGGTGGAAGACATGGATGAAGGAGTTGTGTGTTTGGATGTGGTGGAAGACATGAATGAAGGAGTTGTGTGTTTGGATGTGGTGGAAGACATGAATGAAGGAGTTGTGTATCTGGATGTGGTGGAAGACATGGATGAAGGAGTTGTGTGTCTGGATGTGATAGAAGTCGTGAAGGAGTTGTGTCTGGATGTGGTGGGAAGACATGAATGAAGGAGTTGTGTGTTTGGATGTGGTGGAAGACATGAAGGAAGGAGTTGTGTGTCTGGATGTGGTGGAAGACATGAATGAAGGAGTTGTGCGTCTGGATGTGGTGGAAGACATGAATGAAGGAGTTGTGTGTCTGGATGTGGTGGAAGACATGAAGGAAGGAGTTGTGTGTCTGGATGTGGTGGAAGACGTGAAGGAATGAGTTGTGTCTCTGGATGTGGTGGAAGACATGAATGAGTTGTGTGTCTGGATGTGGTGGAAGACATGGATGAAGGAGTTGTGTGTCTGGATGTGGTGGAAGACATGAATGAAGGAGTTGTGTGTCTGGATGTGGTGGAAGACATGAATGAAGGAGTTGTGTGTCTGGATGTGGTGGAAGACATGAAGGAAGGAGTTGTGTGTCTGGATGTGGTGGAAGACATGAATGAAGGAGTTGTGTGTCTGGATGTGGTGGAAGACATGAATGAATGAGTTGTGTGTCTGGATGTGGTGGAAGACATGGAGGAGTTGTATGTCTGGATGTGGTGGAAGACATGAAGGAGTTGTGTGTCTGGATGTGGTGGAAGACATGAATGAAGGAGTTGTGTGTCTGGATCTGGTGGAAGACATGAAGGAGTTGTGTGTCTGGATGTGGTGGAAGACATGGATGAAGGAGTTGTGTGTTTGGATGTGGTGGAAGACATGGAGTTGTGTGTCTGGATGTGGTGGAAGACATGAATGAAGGAGTTGTGTGTCTAGATGTGGTGGAAGACATGAATGAAGGATTTGTGTGTCTGGATGTGGTGGAAGACCTGAAGGAGTTGTGTGTCTGGATGTGATAGAAGTCGTGAAGGAGTTGTGTCTGGATGTGGTGGGAAGACATGAATGAAGGAGTTGTGTGTCTGGATGTGGTGGAAGACATGAATGAAGGAGTTGTGTGTCTGGATGTGGTGGAAGACATGAATGAAGGAGTTGTGTGTCTGGATGTGGTGGAAGACATGGATGAAGGAGTTGTGTGTTTGGATGTGGTGGAAGACATGAAGGAGTTGTGTGTCTGGATGTGGTGGAAGACATGAATGAAGGAGTTGTGTGTCTGGATGTGGTGGAAGACATGGATGAAGGAGTTGTGTGTCTGGATGTGGTGGAAGACATGGATGAAGGAGTTGTGTGTCTGGATGTGGTGGAAGACATGAAGGAGTTGTGTGTCTGGATGTGGTGGAAGTCATGAATGAAGGAGTTGTGTGTCTGGATGTGGTGGAAGACATGGATGAAGGAGTTGTGTGTCTGGATGTGGTGGAAGACATGGATGAAGGAGTTGTGTGTCTGGATGTGGTGGAAGACCTGAAGGAGTTGTGTGTCTGGATGTGATAGAAGACGTGAAGGAGTTGTGTGTCTGGATGTGGTGGGAAGACATGAATGAAGGAGTTGTGTGTCTGGATGTGGTGGAAGACATGAAGGAGTTGTGTGTCTGGATGTGGTGGAAGACATGAATGAAGGAGTTGTGTGTCTGGATGTGGTGGAAGACATGGATGAAGGAGTTGTGTGTCTGGATGTGGTGGAAGACCTGAATGAAGGAGTTGTGTGTCTGGATGTGGTGGAAGACATGAAGGAGTTGTGTGTCTGGATGTGGTGGAAGACATGGATGAAGGAGTTGTGTGTCTGGATGTGGTGGAAGACATGAATGAAGGAGTTGTGTGTCTGGATGTGGTGGAAGACATGGATGAAGGAGTGTTGTGTCTGGATAGGATGGTGTAATGTATACTCGGTGTGTGATTGGCTGTTTCCCGACATGTAGGATCGGATGGAGCGGCCTCCAGTTATCAGGTGAAGCAGTTGGAGGAACAGAACGGCAGACTGAAGGAAGCTCTGGTCAGGTAAGAGGACCCCATTGTGTTGCCCATGTGTTCCATGCGGTGTGATCCAGTTGCTGGGTACATGAGTAGTTACACTGTGTACTATGGCAGGATGAGGGACCTCTCAGCCTCAGAGAAGCAGGAACATGTCAAAGTGCTGAAACATCTGGAGAAGAAGAACATGGAGCTGGATACCCTGCGGCAGCAGAAGGAGAAGATGCAGGAGGAAGTGTCCCACATGGAGAAGACCATCGATGAGCTAAAGGAGCAGGTGACCCCCCCCCTTGTCTTCATTCTCACTCACAGCATCGTAGTCATGTTCTGTATTCAGTTTATACACCTTCACCAATCTGATAATGTCACCCGTATGACTGCTTTCCTGTGTGCTGTACTCAGGTGGACGCAGCTCTGGGGGCTGAAGAAATGGTGGAGACTCTGGCAGAGAGGAACCTGGATCTGGAAGAGAGAGTCCGTGAACTGCGAGAGACTGTCACTGACCTGGTGGGTTCCCCTTTTTATACATGTTATCTGTCTAGTCACCAGACCCGTGCTGACTGTCCCTAATTACATGTGTGTGCAATATCCTCCTCACCGACTACATCAGACCAACACATCTTTTCGCAGTCCCTCTCCTACATCTAAAAACCAGCATTTTGTTTCTAGAAAACTTAGAACCCCCAAACATTTATATATATATATATATATATATATATATAGATACATTTTTTATAAAAAAAAATATATATTTTTTTTTTAAATATATTATCTATCTATCTATCTATATATATATATATATATATATATATATATATATATATATATATATATATATATATATATAAATATATAATATACATATAATTATTTTTTTTTTTATAAAAAATGTTTTATGTTTTTTTATATAATATAGATAATATTTGTTTTTTTTAAGCAGAGGCCCTAGAGAATAAAATGCTGGGTGTTGCATATTTTTATGTCACGATATTTGCACAGCGGGTTTTTCAAATGCATTTTGGAAAAAATACACTTTTTTTTTTTTTTTTCTATTAAATTTTATTGTGAAAATGCAATAAACCAGGAGAATGGTCCGCCACATTTAACCGACAAGTTAAATCAAGAAACACAATATACAGTATGTTTAGTATGGGGTGACAGTGACCTAGCAGTGCTGGGTCTACTGGTGTACATTAAGAAATATTTGAATGGATGGCGGAGGGAAGAGGCCTCAATTTTTTTTAGATTAACGCGGGTAATTCAATTTAAGAGAGGTGTGGAGTATTAATCGGAGGATCGTTGGCTATGAGTCTGAGTAGATGCCATTCAGTATGTTGAAAGCATTGCATTATAGATTGTTGAGTTTCTACAGGCAGGCTTTGAATGAAAGACTCCTGAAATGGGAAAAATACATTTTAATGCACAAAAAACACAATATAATCAATTGTTTAAAAAAATATAGAGAGAGATGATAGGAGGACCCAGGCCTCACTGCCTCTGAGGGGGGCCCTAGACCTCGCTGCCTCGGAAGGGGGGGGGGGGGGGGGGGGGGACCAGGCCTCGGAAGGGAGGGGCCCAGGCCTCGCTGCCTCGGAAGGGGGGGGACCCAGGCCTCGCTGCCTCGGAAGGGGGGGGACCAAGACCTCGCTGCCTCGGAAGGGGGGGACCCAGGCCTCGCTGCCTCGGAAGGGGGGGGGACCCAGGCCTCGCTGCCTCGGAAGGGGGGGGGACCCAGGCCTCGCTGCCTCGGAAGGGGGGGGACCCAGGCCTCGCTGCCTCGGAAGAGGGGGCCCAGGCCTCGCTGCCTCTGAAGGGGGGACCCAGGCCTCGCTGCGTCAGAAGGGGGGGGCCAGGCCTCGCTGCCTCGGAAGGGGGGGGCCCAGGCCTCGCTGCCTCGGAAGGGGGGGGCCCAGGCCTCGCTGCCTCGGAAGGGGGGGGGGGGACCTAGGCCTCGCTGCCTCGGAGGGGAGGGGGCCCAGGCCCCGCTGCCTCGGAAGGGGGGGGGGGGGGGCCCAGGCCCTGCTGCCTCGGAAGGGGGGGGACCCAGGCCTCGCTGCCTCGGAAGGGGGGGGGACCCAGGCCTCGCTGCCTCGGAAGGGGGGGGACCCAGGCCTCGCTGCCTCGGAAGGGGGGGGGGGACCCAGGCCTCGCTGCCTCGGAAGGGGGGGGGGACCCAGGCCTCGCTGCCTCGGAAGGGGGGGGGACCCAGGCCTCGCTGCCTCGGAAGGGGGGGGGGGGACCCAGGCCTCGCTGCCTCGGAAGGGGGGGACCCAGGCCCCGCTGCCTCGGAAGGGGGGGGGGACCCAGGCCCCGCTGCCTCGGAAGGGGGGGGGACCCAGGCCTCGCTGCTTCGGAAGGGGGGGACCCAGGCCTCGCTGCCTCAGAAGGGGGGGACCCAGGCCTCGCTGCCTCAGAAGGGGGGGCCAGGCCTCCCATTCAGAGCTCCATATGTTCTTCGTAGGTTTGAAAGTTTTTAGTTCCCTCTAAAAAACCTCTCCAGTCATTCAGGGGAGGAGTCTGCTCTCCAAGACTCCACCTCTCTTGCAGAGAGATCTGGCTCTACAAGGCTCTATGTGAGTTCTTCCAGATTTTGATCTTTGCACTGAAAATCCCTCATAATCTTCTGGCTGCTGTAGCACTCCAAACTAATCCAGTACTTTTTCTTTTCAGGAAGCCATCAATGAGATGAATGACGAGCTCCAGGAAAACTCCCGCGAGACGGAGCTGGAACTGCGCGAGCAGCTAGACATGGCGAGTGCCCGAGTACGGGAGGCAGAGAAACGCGTAGAGGCCGCCCAAGAAACTGTGGCTGATTACCAGCAGACCATCAAGAAATACAGAGATCTGACCGCTCATTTGCAGGTAATCGGATGGCCTTTGTGGATCAATATGCACTGATCAGAGTGTACACACACACACACACACACACACACACACACACACACAAAAAAAGTTTTTCCTTTTAAAATGGCCATGAATGGAGTTGTCCGGGAGCACTGATAGCGTTGTTGTTTGTTGTAGGAGGTGAACAGAGAGCTCAGGAACCAGCAGGAGGCCACTGTGGAGAAGGAACAGCAACCATCTCCTGAAATGTTTGACTTCAAGATCAAGTTTGCTGAGACAAAGGCCCATGCCAAGGTATGAGTAGCTGTAAGAGAAGGCTGTCCTCTTATATTTGTAGTCTGGAGAGTCCCATTCTTTGTCAGTTTAAAGGACAACACTGGACTGTTCTTATTCTTCAGGCCATCGAGATGGAGCTGCGCAAGATGGAGGTGAACCAGGCCAATCGCCATGTGTCCCTGCTGACGTCCTTTATGCCGGACAGCTTTCTGCGACATGGAGGAGATCATGACTGCATCCTCGTCTTACTGCTCATCCCCAGACTCATCTGCAAGGTCAGATTTCCTTCTTCCTGTGCCCGCTGCCTATCCCCCCCCCTTTCTTGTGTTACCCCTACATTATATTGGTGTCACTGTGCCCACTGCCTATACACCCCCCCTTTCCTGTGTTACCCCTACATTATATTGGTGTCACTGTGCCCACTGCCTATCTCCCCCCCCCTTTCTTGTGTTACCCCTACATTATATTGGTGTCACTGTGCCTGCTGCCTATCCACCCCATTTCCTGTATTACACGTACGTTGTGTTGGTGTCACTGTGCCCGCTGCCTAACCCACCCCCTTTCCTGTGTTGCCCGTGCATTATATTGGTGTCACTCTGCCCACTGCCTATACCACCCCCTTTCCTGTGTTACCCCTACATTGTGTTGGTGTCACTGTGCCCGCTGCCTATCCCACCCCCTTTCCTGTGTTACCCGTGCATTATATTGGTGTCACTCTGCCCACTGCCTATCCCCCCATTTCCTGTCTTACCCCGACATTGTATTGGTGTCACTGTGCCGACTGCCTATCCCCCCCTTTCCTGTGTTACCCCTACATTGTATTGGTGTCACTCTGCCCGCTGCCTATCCCCCCCCCCCTTTCCTGTGTTACCCCTACAATTGTATTGGTGTCACTGTGCCCACTGCCTATCCACCCCCCTTTCCTGTGTTACCCCTACAATATATTGCTGTCACTGTGCCCACTGCCTATCCACCCCAATTTCTGTGTTACCCCCTACAATACATTGGCGCCACTGTGCCTACTGCTTATCCCCCCCCCCCCTTTCTGTGTTACCCGTACATTGAATTGGTGTCACTGTGCCCACTGTCTATCCACCCCCCCTTTCCTGTGTTACCCATACAATATATTGGTGTCACTGTGCCCACTGCCTATCCACCCCCCTTTCCTGTGTTACCCCTACAATATATTGGTGTCACTGTGCCCACTACCTATCACCCCCCCTCTTTTCATGTGTTACCCCTACATTGTATTGTGGTCACTGTGCCCACTGCCTATCCCCCCTTTTCCTGTCTTACACCTACATTATATTGGTGTCACTGTGCCCACTGCCTATCCATCGCCTTTCCTGTGTTAACCATACATTATATTGGGGTCACTGTGCCCACTGCCTATCCATCGCCTTTCCTGTGTTACCCATACATTATATTGGTGTCACTGTGCCCACTGCCTATCCCCCCCCCCTTTCCTGTCTTTACCCCTACATTATCTTGTGGTCACTGGTACTGTGCCCACTGCCTACCCCCCCCCCCCCCCCCCCTTTCCTGTGTTACCTGTACATTGTATTGTGACTGTGCCCGGTGCCTATCCAGCCCCTGGCCGGTGGCATCCCTACGTTGTATGGTGTCACTGTACCCACAGGAAATGCATTAAGATAGAAGTTTAGGCTTTAGAACTTCTTTAGCCCTGTAAATCTCAGGTGTAACACCTCTACCCCTGGGATCTCCGGACACAACATTGAGACACAATGAGGTGCATTTACTAAAGGCAAATGGACTGCAAATGCAGGCGCTCCAGAGCTTAAAGGAGAAGTATGTTTTTTTGTTTCTTTTAAAGTCATACTTACCGAGGTGGATGCAGCATGGGTCTGATGCTGCAGCTGTCCCCCCGTGCCTCTAACACTAAAATACCCAATCACATGCAATCACATGCAAGGAAAAAATAAACAAATACATTTTTTTGCTTGCACATGATTGGATGATGGCATTCAGCAGAACTCCCCTCACTTATGAGCAACTGCACTTGCAGAGTGCACAGTCTATTTGCTTTTAGGCTACTTTGACACTGGGGCGGGCGCTGGCGGTAAAGCGGTGCTATTTCTAGCGCCGCTTTATCGCCGTTTTGGCGGCGCTATATTTTAACCCCCCTGCTAGCGGCCAAAAAGGGTTAAAACCGCCGGCATAGCGCCGCTACTGTGATTCCTTTTTGTGGCAGTACTTTGGTTCTGAAGCTCCGTGGTAATGCAGAATTTTTTTTCTGGGCCGTCCAGCAGCAAAGATTCCGCTAATATGTTTTGCTTTAATTCCTCCGCCGCGTCGGCCAGCCGCAGCATTTTCTATGTCTGCTTTATTATCAGTCAGTCCTGTCTACCACTATCGCCCTCAGGTGGTCAACTGAAGGTACTTTGTCTTCATGAATAGAGCTCTTCACATTCACAGCCATAGAATGTGGCCCCTGGCCCCTCCTTCCTGTTCAGTGCTCCCACAGCAAGCAGTTTGCTATGGGGGCACCCGAGCCGAGTCACAGCTCCCTGTGTCCATTCAGACACTGAGCCGCGGCCCGCCCCCGTCCCCTTTCTGTTCTCATTGGCTGACTGACTTTGACAGCTGCGGGAGCCAATGGCGCTGCGTTGCTGTCTCAACCAATGACGAGGAGAGCCTCCGGCAGCCGAAACAAGTCTGCAAAATCACTGGATAGAAATGGGACTCGGGTAAGTATGAGGGGGGCTGCTGCACACAGAAGGTTTTTAATCTTCATGCATAGAATACATGAAGATAAAAATCCTTCTGCCTTTATAATCACTTTAACACTGCAAGTGTTAACTGCGCAATTTGTATAGCGGGGGATTAGAATTGGGCAAACTACTTACCTTACACCCTTCGCTCCCACAGGCTTCATCTGCATTGCATGAGCAGTTCCTTAAAGCCACTTATTTAACCTGAGCATCAGTGACCTCTTATCACAAAAATGTGAAATCCTAACCATCTAATCATTGTGTTCTGCGAGGTTGTTTCTGATGTCCTCTCTGTGTGTGTTTCAGGCGGAGCTGATCAGTAAACAGGCCCAGGAGAAGTTTGAGCTGTCGGAGACCAGTGAGAAGACGGGTATGAGGGGAGCCGTGGGAGAGCAGATGAGCTTTGCAGCCGGTCTGGTCTATTCTCTGAGCCTCCTGCAGGCCACGCTACACAAATACGAGCAGTGAGTGACCTTTCATCATGGCGTCCATCATCTGGTTGTGCAGAGAGAGTGTTGTACTGATATAAACCAGACATTTATTAAATGAGGATTTCAATTGTTGAGGGAAAAAAGCTGTCCTAACCTGCCTGGTCCTATATGAACAAGTAATCTCTCTCTCTCTCACTTTCTCTCTCTCTCTTTCTCTCTCTCCTCTCTCTCTCTCTCTCTCTCTCTCTCTCTCTCTCTCTCTCTCTCTCTCTCTCTCCCTCTCCCTCTCCCTCTCCCTCTCTCCATCTCTCCCCTCTCCTCTCTCTCTCTCTCTCTCTCTCTCTCTCTCTCTCTCTCTCTCTCTCTCTCTCTCTCTCTCTCTTCTCCCCTCTCTCTCTCACTCTCTCTCTCTATCTCTCTCTCTCCAGCACTCTCTCTCTCTCTCTCTCTCTCTCTCTCTCTCCTCCTCCCTCTCCTCTCTCTCTCTCTCTCCTCTCTCTCTCTCTCTCTCTCCTCTCTCTCTCTCTCTGGCTCCCTCTCTCTCCCCCCCCCCTCTCCTTCCATCTCTCCCCCCTACATCTCCCTCTCTCCCTCCCTCTCCCCCCTCCCTCCCTCCTTCTCCCTCTCCCCCCTCCATCTCCCTTCCTCTCCCCCCTCCCTCTCTCTCTCTCTCTCTCTCTCTCTCTCCCCCTCCCTGTCCCCCTCTCAAATTCAAATTAGCTTTATTGGCAGGACCAAATACATGTTAGCATTGCCAAAGCAGTTGAGTTTGTATAGGAAAAAAGGGGGAAGGGTAATGGGTAATATAACAGGGAATGGACATAAGTCTCTGTAAAGGATTTTTAAGTCCTCAGTCTTTCATGTCCCTCTCAGTCGGTGACATGCCCTCCCCCTCTCTCTCTCTCTCCATCTCTCCTCCCCCCTCTTACTAAATCATGAATGAACTGCGATTAACCACATTTTTGACAAAGTGATCTCAAAGAACAAAACATTATGCAGCGTTCAACAGAACTCTCCCTCCATGACTTCCAAGTGCATTTGGGTTATTCTGCAGGCCAATGATCCAAAACACACCAGCAAGTCCATCTCTGAATGCCTCAAAAAAAAATTAAAAAAATTAAGGTTTTGGAGTGGCCTAGTCAAAGTCCAGACTTAAATCCCATTTGAGATGCTGTGACATGACCTTCAACAGGCCATTCACGCTGGAAGAGTGAGCCGACATTCCTGCACAGTGAAAGGCTCATGGCCAGTTATTTCCAACTATTGACTGCAGTTGTTGCCGCCAAGGGTGGCACAGCCAGTGATTAGGTTTAGGGGCAATTACTTTTTCACACAGGGCCTTTTTCCCCCTTAAAAATAAAATCCTCATTTAAAAACTTCATTTTGGATTTACTCTGGTTATCTTTGTGTAATATTAACAATTGTTTTGAGGATCTGAATCATTTAACCACTTCCGGACCGCCGCACGCCGATATACGTCGTTACTTTGAAGGGGGATATCATTGTTATGGCAGCAGCTAGCTACCATTAACACCTGTATTCTCTGCGGCGGATTCGACGCAAGATCACTTTTATCGGCGGCGGGAGAGGGCCGGAAGCGACGTCATAAGGGGGAAAGCGACGTCATAAAGTCACTTCCACCCATAGCTCTTAAAGGCACATTTTAAATGACAAATTATTTATTTTTATTTAATTTTATTGCATTTTTGTGTAAATATGAGATGTGAGGTCTTTTTGACCCCCAGATCTCATATTTAAGAGCACCTGTCATGCTTTTTTTCTATTACAGGGGGTCCCCGAGTTACGAACTCGTTAGGGACTGGCCCCGTGTACGGAAGTCGGAAATGTTCGTAAGTCGGCGCGCATGCGCAGACCGACAAATACGGAGATTTCCGGACATTTCCGATGTTCCGTCTGTTGCCGTTCTGCGCATGCGCGGCCAATTACGGACATTTCCGGCATTTTTCGACGCTCCGTATGGCCGCGCATGCGCAGGACGGCCGAAAACCACCGAAAAATGGCGGAGGGTCCCCGCAGCACCCCGTTCGTAAGTAGGGGTTGTTCGTAGGTCGGGTGTTCGTAAGTCGGGGACCCCCTGTACAAGGGATGTTTACATTCCTTGTAATAGGAAAACAAGTGACACCGTTATTTTTTTTTTTTTTTTTTAAAAACAGTGTAAAAATAAAAGGTAAAATAAATAAAATATAAGGAAAAAAAAATTTTTTTTTAAACGCGCCCCATGCAAATCCAACCGCACATGGCAGGGAAGTATAGCTTGTTTGTTATTTTTAATTAAAAAAAAAATTGACTTTACAAACATTTTAACCACCTGATTACTTTGCACTTAAACCCCCCTCGTGCCCAGACAAATTTTCAGCTTTTGGCGCTGACGCACTTTGAATGACAATTGCGCGGTCATACAACACTGTACCCACATTAAATTTTTATCATTTTTTTCCCACAAATAGAGCTTTCTTTTGGTGGTATTTAATCACATCTGGGTTTTTATTTTTTGCTAAACAAACAATAAAAGATGGAAAATTTAGAAAAAAATAATCATGTTTAACCACTTCAGCCCCGGACCAAGTGGCAGCCAAAGGACCAGGCCCCTTTTTGCAATTCGGCACTGCGTCGTTTTAACTGACAATTGCGCGGTCGTGCGACGTGGCTCCCAAACAAAATTGGCGTCCTTTTTTTTTCCCACAAATAGAGCTTTCTTTTGGTGTATTTGATCGCCCCTGCGGTTTTTATTTTTTGCGCTATAAACAAAAAATAGAGCGACAATTTTGAAAAAAATGCAATATTTTTTACTTTTTGCTATAATATCCCCAAAAAATATATAAAAAAACATTTTTTTTTCCTCAGTTTCGGCCGATACGTATTCTTCTACATATTTTTGGTAAAAAAAATCGCAATTAGCGATTATTGATTGGTTTGCGCAAAAGTTATAGCGTTTACAAAATAGGGGATAGTTTTATAGCATTTTTATTAATATTTTTTTTTTTACTAGTAATGGCGGCGATCAGCGATTTTTTATTGTGACTGCGACATTATGGCGGACACATCGGACATTTTTGACACATTTTTGGGACATTTGTCATTTATATAGAATTCAGTGCTATTTAAATAGCACTGATTCCTATGTAAATGACAGTTGTAGTGAAGGGGTTAACCACTAGGGGGCGGGGATGAGTCAGTGTGACGTGTTGTGTTTACTTTACTGTAGGGGGGCGTGGCTGTACGTGTGACGTCATTGATCGGCGTTCCCGATGACAGGGAACCGCCGATCACTGACAGTCAGTGTAGGAAGCGCGGGGAGAGGTTTGTTTACACAGACCTCTCCCCGTTCTTCAGCTCCGTAACCCGATCGCGGGACACCAGCGGCGATCAGGTCCGCTGGTCCCGCGGCCGGGGTCACGGAGCTCCCGACCGGGTCGCGAGCGCGCCGCTAGCGGCGCGCGCGCGACCCACAGGCAGGCACATGCACGATCACGTACAGGTATGTGATTCTGCCTGCCCGTGCCATTTTGCCGACGTATATCGTCGTTAGGCGGTCGGGAAGCGGTTAATGGTTTGTTATAAAATTTTGCAAACAGGTAAATTTTCTGCTTCATTGATATGTGCTGATGAGGCGGCACTGGTGGGCACTGGTAGGCTGCACTGGTGGGCACTGGTAGGCTGCACTGGTGGGCACTGGTAGGCTGCACTGGTGGGCACTGATAGGCTGCGTGGTGGGGACAGATAAGTCGGTACTAATGGGCACGGATGGGTGGCACGGATGGGCACTGATGGGTGGCACTGGTAGGTGACACTGATGGGCACTGGTAGGTGACACTGATGTGCAGCACTGGCACTGTGGGCACTGACAGATGGCACTGTGGGCACTGACAGGTGGAGCTAGTGGGCACTGGTAGGCGGCATTTTTATTTGGCAAAGGTGGGCACTATGGACCCTGGGCACATTGCAGTGAGAGGGACTGATGTCCCTCTCACTGCCGCCGGTGATCGGCTTTCTTTTTTTCTCCTCGCTCTGTCAGCGCGAGGAGGAAAATAAGCCGATTACCGGCTCTGTTATTATCACATGATCAGTTGTCATTGGCTGACAGCTGATCACGTGGTAAGGGGTCGGGATCGACCCCTTACTCAGATCTGTGATCCAGCGAGTCTCACAGACCCCTTCAGGGGGCGCGCAGGCAGCTCGTGGCCGGGACGACGTCAATGGATGTCGTCCCGGCATCTTAGATCCGCGCTGTAGCCGTCATTCGGCTATAGCACGGATCTCAGGAGGTTAAACACTCTTTTTGACCCCCAGATCTCATATATAAGAGGACCTGTCATGGTTTATTTCTATTACAAGAGATGTTTACATTCCTTGTAATAGGAATAAAAGTGACAACATTTTTTTTTTTTTTTTGAGCCGAGCTCATGTGCAGAAGCGAATGCATACGTGAGTAGCGCCTGCATATGAAAACGGTGTTCAAAACCACACATGTCAGGTATAGCCGCGATCGGTAGAGCGAGAGCAATAATTCTAGTCCTAGACCTCCTCTGCACCTAAAAACATGCAACCTGTAGAATTTTTTTAAAAATCGCCTATGGAGATTTCTTAAGGGTAGAAGTTTGTCGCCTATTCCACGAGCGGGCGCAATTTTGAAGCGTGACATGTTGGGTATCAATTTACTCGGCGTAACATGATCTTTCACAATATAAAAAAATTTGGGCTAACTTTACGGTTGCCTTATTTCTTTAATCCAAAAAGTGTATTTTTTTCCCAAAAAAGTGCGCTTGTAATACCGCTGCGCAAATACGGTGTGACAGAAAGTATTGCAACGACCGCCATTTTATTCTCTAGGGCGTTAGGAAAAAAAAAAAAAGTATAAAGTAATTTTCTAGCAATGACAAAAAAAAATTTAACTTGTAAACAACAAATCTCAGAAAGAGGCTCGGTCCTTAAGTGGTTAAGTGTGAGAAATATGCAAAAAATAAAAATCAGGAAGGGGGCGAATACTTTTTCGCAGCACTGTATATATCAATTTTCATCCTCCCCACAGGGCTCTCAACAAGTGCAACGTGGAGGTGTACAAGAAGGTGGGCACGCTGTACCCGGAGATGAGCGTCCATGAACGATCATTAGACTTCCTGATTGAATTGTTGCACAAAGATCAGCTGGACGAGACGGTGAATGTGGAGCCGCTCACCAAGGCCATCAAGTACTATCAGGTACGGCCGCCATAACCGCCACCAGCACAGCATGTTTGATCGAGGTGTGAGGTTCTTTATTGTCTTTTCATATCATTTTTTTTTTTTTACATCTTTTCAGCACTTGTACAGCATCCACCTGGCTGACCAGCCTGAAGACTGCACCATGCAGCTGTTTGACCATATCAAGGTGAGTGCTGCTTGTCCCTTCTACAGTGCCTTGAAAAAAGTATTCATACCCCCTTGAAATCTTCCACATTTTGTCATGTTACAACCAAAAATGTAAATGTATTTTATGTGACAGACCAACACAAAGTGGCACATAATTGTGAAGGGGAAGGAAAATGATAAATGGTTTTCAATTTTTTTTACAAATAAATATGTGAAAAGTGTGGGGAGCATTTGTATTCAGCCCCCTTTACTCTGATACCCCTATTCAACACATTATTCAATTCTCAACCACTTTATTCTCTTACCCTGATACCCCTAACTAAAATCTAGAGGAACCAATCGCCTTCAGAAGTCACCTAATTAGTAAATCGAGTCCACCTGTGTGTAATTTAATCTCAGTATAAATACAGCTGTTCTGTGAAGCCCTCAGAGGTTTGTTAGAGAACCTTAATGAACAAACAGCATCGTGAAGGCCAAGGAACCCACCAGACAGGTCAGGGATAAAGTTATGAAGTATAAAGCAGGGTTAGATTATAATAATATATCCCAAGCTTTGAACATCTCATGGAACTCTGTTCAATACATCATCGGAAAATGGAAAGAGTAGTGTTTTTTATGTATTTTATATATGGTGTTATATGTAGGCATTCTAAGACAAGTTCATTCTAGGCAGGCCACATTGTTATCTGTTAACCCAATTACACATATCAAAGGGGACTTGTTGATTAAAGGGGAAGTGGCCAAACAAGAATTACTCCACATATCAAAGGGGAACAGCTACCAACAGCTAGAATGAACTTGTCTTAGAATGCCTACATAAAATGCCTATATAAATTACATGCATGTACACACACACATATATATATATATATATATATATATATATATATATATATATATATATATATATATATATATATATATGTGTGTGTGTGGCACAACTGCAAACCTACCAAGACACGGCCGTCCACCTAAACTGACCGGGCCGGGCAAGGAGAGCATTCATCAGAGAGAGAAGAGCCAAGAGGCCCATGGTAACTCTGGAGGAGCTGCAGAGATCCACAGCTCAGGGGGGAGAATCTGTCCACAGGACAACTATTAGTCGTGTTCTCCACAAATCTGCCCTTTATGGAGGAGTGACAAGAAGAAAGACATTGGGGAAAGAAAGTCATAAGAAGTCCTGTTTGCAGTTTGTGAGAAGCCATGTGGGGGAGGGGAGCAAACATGTGGAAGAAGGTGATTTGGTCAGATGAGACCAAAATTCAACTTTTTGGCCTAAAAGCAAAACGCTATGTGTGGGAAAAACTAACACTGCACATCACCCTGAACACACCATCCCCACCGTGAAACATGGTGGTGGCAGCATCATGTGGTGGGGATGCTTTTCTTCAGCAGGGACAGGGAAGCTGGTCAGAGTTGATGGGAAGATGGATGGAGCCAAATACAGGACAATCTTAGAAGAAAACCTGTTAGTGTCTGCAAAAGACTTGAGACTGGGGGGAGGTTCACCTTCCATCAGGACAACGACCCGAAACATACAGCCAGAGCTACAATGGAATGGTTTACATCAAAGCATATTCATGTGTTAGAATGGCCCAGTCACAGTCCACACCAAAATCACATTGAAAATCTGTGGCAAGACTTGAATATTGCTGATCACAGACGCTCTCCATCCAATCTGACAGAGCTTGAGATATTTTACAAAGAAGAAATGGGCAAAAATGTCCCTCTCTAGATGTGCAAAGCTGGTAGAGACATCCCCAAAAAGGCTTGTAGAGAAATGGGGTTCTACAAAGTATTGACTCTGGGGGGCGCCATACAAATGCCCCCCCCACACTTTTCACATGAAAACTATTTATCATTTTCCTTCCACTTCACAATTGTGTGCCACTTTGTGTTGGTCTATCACATAAAATCCCAATAAAATAAATAAATAAAACACATTTACGTTTTTGGTTGTAACATGACAAAAGCGAAAATGTCAAGGGGTATGAATACTTTTTCAAGGCACTGTATATTATATGTGTATATAGGTATGTTTTTTTTTTATGCCTGTGAGGAATCCCTTTGCATTTGTGACAACAGTTTTTAGTAAGTAAGCGTTGTCCTCCTAGGACAGGAAGTGCGTAGTTTTCTGAACATAAAGGGGAGGGGGGAAAAAGCCATAAAAAATATATAAAAATAAAATTAAATAAAAAAAAAAAAAAAATCATTTAAGGACTGGTAGTTTGCAATGTATTTAGTTTTTTGTTTTGAGTTTTCAAATCTGACAAAGCTTGAGATATTTTGCAAAGAAGAAGAATGGGGAGAAATGTCCCTCTCTAGATGTATTGCTCTATCACATAAAATCCCCAAAAAATACATTTACGTTTTTAGTTGTAACATGACAAAATGTGGAAAATGTCAATGGGGTATGAATACTTTTTCAATGCACTGTATATCTGCATGATGTCGGGGGTCGTCTTTCATTACTGCACAGTGCACAGTATTGTTTAACCTGCACTTTAGGTACCTTTTACCCATGTTTGAATGCTTGTGTGGGTGGATAAAACAAAGCACAGACTGACTTTTAAAGTATTTATACCCTTAACCTCTTCCCGACCTCTTCCCGACCGCCTCACGCCGATATACGTCATCAGAATGGCACGGGCAGGCAAAACCACGTACAGGTACGTGGTCCTTTAAGAGGCCTGCCTGCCAGCGCCGCGCTCGCGACCCCGTTGGGAGCTCCGTGACCCCGGCCACGGGACCAGCGGACCCGATCACCGATGGTGTCCCGCGATCGGGTCACAGAGCTGAAGAACGGGAGAGGTCTGTGTAAACAAACCTCTCCCCGCGCTTCCTACTCTGCCTGTCATTGATCGGCTGTTCTCTGTCATCGGGAAAGCCGATCAGTGACGTCAGACGTCAGCAACGCCCTCTACTGTAAAAAAAAAACACACACGTCACACTAACTCCTCCCCGCCCCCTAGTGGTTAACTCTTTCACTGCCAGTGTCATTTATACAGGAATCAATGCATTTAAATAGCATTGATTTCTGTATAAATGACAATGGTCCCAAAAATGTGTCAAAAATGTCCGATGTGTCCCCCATAATGTCGCAGTCACAATAAAATCGCTGATCGCCGCCATTACTAGTAAAAAAAAAATATTAATAAAATGCTATAAAACTATCCCTATTTTGTAAACGCTATAACTTTTGCGCAAACCAATCAATAATCGCTAATTGCAATTTTTTTTTTACCAAAAATATGTAGAAGAATACGTATCGGCCTAAACTGAGGAAAAAAAATGTTTTTTTATATATATTTTGGGGATATTTATTATAGCAAAAAGTAAAAAATATTACATTTTTTCAAAATTGTTGCTCTATTTTTGTTTATAGCGCAAAAAATAAAAACCGCAGGGGCGATCAAATACCACCAAAAGAAAGCTCTATTTGTGGGAAAAAAAAGGACGCCAATTTTGTTAGGGAGCCACGTCGCACGACCGCGCAATTGTCAGTTAAAGCGACGCAGTGCCGAATCGCAAAAAGGGCCTGGTCCTTTGGCTGCCAATTGGTCCGGGGCTTTTTATGCATTAAGATGAAAAAACATCTGACAATACCACCCATTCCCCAGCCCCCCGTTTTACTTACTTGACTCCTCGAATGTCCCGTGCTCGCCCCCGACGTCCTCTTCGCCGCTCACCCTGGCTGTTGATTGGCTAGAGTGGATGGATTGAAAGCAGCGCAGCCATTGGCTCGCGCTGCTGTCAATCACATCCAATGGCGCGGCGGGTCCGAGTGATACAGCGAGCTGCTATAGCCGCCGGCTGTATCATGGGAGCGTGCCTGCAAGTACTCCACACCATGCGAGGGAGCTCCCATTAAGGTGAGCAGTACTTGCGGGAGGGAGCACAAGACAAGCCGCCGAGGGACCCCAGACCAGGTTTGGGGGCCACTCTGTGCAAAACGAGCTGCAATGTGGAGGTAAGTATAACATGTTTGTTATTTAAAAAAAAAAAAAAATCTCCTTTTACAACCCTTTTAAATAAATAATAAAATAAAAATGTTTAACCACTAGCTGACCGCCCACTGTCAAATGACGGCGGGACGGTGCGGCTACTGTGGCGGGCCGCCGTCATATGACGGCGCTCGCTTTTTGGCCACTGGGGGGCGCGCGTGCCCGCCGCGTAGCTGGGCACCCGCGATTGCCCGGTAATCGAGCAGGACGTGGATCTGTGTATGTAAACACACCGATCCACGTCCTGTCAGAGGAGAGGAGACCGATGGTGTGTCCCTTGTACATAGGGACACCGATCGGTCCCCTCCCCCCACAGTAAGAATCACCAAGATAGGGTACATATTAACCCCTGCAGCGCCCCCTAGTGTTAACCCCTTCCCTGCCAGTCACATTTATACAGTAATCAATGCATTTTTTATAGCACGGATCGCTGTATAAATGTGAATGGTCCCAAAAATGTGTCAAAAGTGTCCGAAGTGTCCGCCGCAATGTCGCAGTCACGATAAAAATCGCAGATCGCCGCCATTACTAGTAAAAAAAATAATAATAATAAAAATGCTATAAATCTATCCCCTATTTTGTAGACGCTATAACTTTTGCGCAAACCAATCAATATACGCTTATTGCGATTTTTTTTTTACCAAAAATATGTAGAAGAATACGTATCGGCCTAAACTGAGGAAAAAATTTGTTTTAAAAAAAAAAAAGAAATTAATATTTATTATAATAAAAAGTAAAAAATATTATGTTTTTTCAAACTTGTCGCTCTTCTTTTGCTTATAGCGCAAGAAATAAAAACCGCAGAGGTGATCAAATACCACCAAAATAAAGCTCTATTTGTGGGGGAAAAAATGATAAAAATTTTATTTGGGTACAGCGTTGCTTGACCGCGCAATTGTCATTCAAAATGCGACAGCGCTGAAAGCTGAAAAATGGCTTGGTCAGGAAGGGGGTGTTTGTGCCTGGTAGGCAAGTGGTTAAAGTTTAAAAAATATAAAAAGTTTAAAAAATATAAAAAATAAGATGGTAAAAAAATATTTAAAACAATAACAAAAATAAACTACTGACGCCAGCGGCGGAACTACCAGGGTTGCAAAGGTCGCTCTTGACGAACAGGCCTTGGCGTTCCGACACCAGGCTCGAAGGGAAGGGCCCCCGGCCCTGCATGGTTTCTTGCACTGGGGGCCCCTGAAGGTTCTAGTTCCTGCCTCTGCAGACTACTATATAGTGTACCGGACACCATGTGTTTTTGTACAGTATTCTGTATACTGATATTGTGGAGGTGCTCGATGGATGAATATGAGAACCCAGGATGTATCCTGCTCTTCTCATAGCCGCCATATGGGAAAAAAGTTGAATCTGCTGCAGCCGCTGATCAGTGTATTCTGACAGAGGGGAGGACTGAAGTCAGAATGCAATGCTCCGGACGGGGGAGGATTCCCCCCATCTGCCTCGATTTGTGTGGATGGAGGATCCTGTAACACAATGCAGAAACAAAGTACCTTGGTTTACGAGTAACTCGGTTAACAAGCGTTTAGAAAGACGAGCAACTTTTTTTTTTAAATTCTGACTCGATTTGCGAGTGTTGTCTCGCAAAACAAGCAGAATTCAAGCTAATGGGGTGTGCAGTACCACATTTGGCCAGGTGTGCGGGGGGGGGGGGGGGCGCTGGTAATACTCTGAGCGGATCAGAGCCATTCAGAAAAACTCAATCACTCTGAAATACTCTGTTCCCAAGTGTTTCTGAGCCTTTCCGAGTTCAGCCGAGCTGTCCCCGAGTATTTCCGAGGCTCTCCGGCGCCCCCCACACACCTCTGGCCACATACGGTATTGCAGTAGAAGTCAATGCGGAACAAATTATTTTCGTTTCCATTGACTTCTATGGGGAAACTCACTTTGATATGCGAGTGCTTTGGATTACAAGCATTATCCTGGAACGGATTCTGCTCATAATCCTAGATTCCACCGTGCAGTAAAACCTTGGATTGCGAGCATAATTCGTTCCGGAAACATGCTTGTAATCCAAAGCACTCGTATATCAAAGCGAATTCCCCGATAAGAAATCATGGAAGCTCAAATGATTCGTTCCTCAACCATTTATTCATAAGTCCTTTAGTTTATAGTCCATATAAAAAGATTATAGCGATGTGATGGGTTGTGTAACCATAAAATGTCCGTCCATAAATGGAAGCCTCCACATAGGGCAGTGATGGGGAACCTTTTTGTGCCCGAGTGCCCAAACTGAAATAAATACATTGGTTTTGTGTTGCAAAGTGCCAACACGGCAATTCGCGAGAGAGGGGGGCTGAGCGAAAGAGGGGTTTTGTGAGAGAGAGGGGGACAGCGAGAGTGAGGGGTGTGAGAGATGGAACAGAGAGAGGGTGAGGGGCTGAGAGAGAGATGGGGTGTGAGAGATATGCTGAGAGAGGGGGGGAACAGAGAGAGGGAGGGGGGCTGAGCGAGAGGGAGGGGGGGGGGGCTGAGCGAGAGGGAGGGGGGCTGAGCGAGAGGGAGGGGGGCTGAGCGAGAGGGAGGGGGCTGAGCGAGAGGGAGGGGGGCTGAGAGAGAGAGGAGAGGGGACAGAGAGAGAGATTCTGAGAGAGAGGGGCAACAGAGAGAGGGAGAGGGGCTGAGAGAGAGAGGGTGTGAGAGAAATGCTGAGAGATAGGTGAGCTGAGAGAGAGAGAGATGGGGGACAGAGGGAGAGGGGTGTGAGAGAGGGGAAACAGAGAGAGAGAAGAGGGACAGAGAGAGAGAAGAGGGACAAAGAGAGAGGGGTGCGAGAGAGATGCTGAGAGAGGGGTGAGCTGAGTGTGAGCGGGAACAGAGAGAGGGGGACGCAAAGGGGGGGGCGGAAAAAGAGCGGGGCTGAAAGAGAGGGAGGGGGGCTGAGAGGAGAGAGAGACCTCTAGCTCTGTCCTGGACCCTCTCGTGTGCCCACAGAGATGGCTCTGCGTGCCAGCTGTGGCACGCGTGCCATAGGTTCGCCATCACTGATATAGGGGATTAGAAGTAAAATCCAGCAGGAGCTCCAGAGTATAAAAGAGAAGAGAGGCGCCTCCAAGTGTAGCAATAGGTTGCTAAATGTTGTACCTTCATTAAATGTAACCATATTGCTACACTTAGAGGCGCCTCTCCTCTCTTTTATACTCAGTTGTGACATGACGCTACTTGTGTATCAAGACATCGCTTGTATATCAAGTCAAAATTTATTTAAAAAAATGTCTTGTCTTGCAAAACGCTCTCAAACTAAGTTACTCTCAAACCAAGGTTTTATTGTAGTGTGTTACCACGCATTGTGGTGCCAGGTAGAAGGAACGGCACCACAGCGCACCAACACTCATAATGTACAACCCATCGGTGTCATCCTGGTCTGATTTCAATACCCCTTTCACACTCGCCCTTACGATCTCCTTGCACAGGCGGGCTACTAACGGGCTTCCAGGGGGGGTAAGTCTAATCGCTGACCCAGAAGAGGGATTTTCACACAGGCCAGACAGTGTGGAGCTTTGTCCTCAGAGTGATTTCTATTCAAGACACGGGGAATAACCTCTTGAGTATATATCATTCAGGGAAATTGGACACCCCCCCCCGGCTGTTTGTATGTGATAACAGAGTTGTGGATTTTAATAGGACAGGGGGGGTCTGCAATGACCGATTTTTACTGGCAGTGCCACCTGCTGGTAAAATCTCACATCGTGGCTTAACCTTGAAGAAACTTGGGGGGATCTACTGCTGACTTTCTTTTAAAAAAATATGAGTTGTCTGTCATGTTGGTCTTTTTTGGCCGCAGTATTCAGTCACCCAGAACAATGTATAATTGTAGATTTCTGACTTTCCTAATCAGCATGTTTGTTCTGAATTGGTGACTCGGTCATTCTCATATCCTGGTCATCTATCTCCAGTCTGTCTGTAACTGATATCTATCCTTTTTTTTATCCACAGTTTACACAGAGCGCTCTGGATTGTATGGGAGTTGAAGTGAGCAGACTGCGGGCCTTCTTACATGTGAGTAACCTGTGACCCCCGGAGATCCCTCCCCTGTGACCCCGGACATCCCTCCCCTGTGACCCCCGAAGATCCCTCCCCTGTGACCCCAAACATCCCTCCCCTGTGACCCCAAACATCCCTCCCCTGTGACCCCAAACATCCCTCCCCTGTGCCCTCTGACACCCCTCGCCTGTGACCCCCGGAGATCCCTCCCCTGTGACCCCCGGAGATCCCTCCCCTGTGACCCCCGGACATCCCTCCCCTGTGACCCCCCCCAGATCCCTCCCCTGTGACCCCCGGAGATCCCTCCCCTGTGACCCCCGGAGATCCCTCCCCTGTGACCCCCTGAGATCCCTCCCCTGTGACCCCCTGAGATCCCTCCCCTGTGACCCCCGGACATCCCTCCCCTGTGACCCCCCCGGAGATCCCTCCCCTGTGACCCCCGGAGATCCCTCCCCTGTGACCCCGGACATCCCTCCCCTGTGACCCCCGGAGATCCCTCCCCTGTGACCCCCCTCCGGAGATCCCCCCTCCCCTGTGACCCCGGACATCCCTCCCCTGTGACCCCCGGAGATCCCTCCCCTGTGACCCCCTGACACCCCTCCCCTGTGACCCCCTGACACCCCTCCCCTGTGACCCCCTGACACCCCTCCCCTGTGACCCCTGACACCCCTAACCTATGACCCCTGACACCCCTAACCTGTAACCCCCCCTCAGAGATCCCCCTCACCTGTGACCCCCTCCAGAGATCCCCCTCACCTGTGACCCCCTCCGGAGATCCCCCTCACCTGTGACCCCCTCCAGAGATCCCCCCTCACCTGTGACCCCGCAAACCCCTTACCTGTGTCTCCCGGAGATCCCTCACCTACTTCACCTCTCTGGTGACTCTAGACTCTAGACTCAGTGCACGTTGATGGGGTTTAGCTGCCCCCGTCATTGTGCTTTTGTCATCTTATCAGTCTTTTTTATGTCCTTTTTAAGATATTGGTTACAACCAAATAAAATTACTGGGTCAGGGCCTCGTACATGTACTATAACTAAGGCTGGCTATAGATGTAGCGATTTACTTTACTTTGCTTGGGTTTTAGGAAAGGGGGAGGGATGGGAGGAATGGGAGGTCAGATATCTCATTGGAGGGGTGGGGGAGGTGAGGTCAGATATCTCATTGGAGGGGAGAGATGTGAGGTCAGATATCTCATTGGAGGGGGAGGGATGTGAGGTCAGATATCTCATTGGTGGGGTGGGGGAGGTGAGGTCAGATATCTCTTTGGAGGGGAGAGATGTGAGGTCAGATATCTCATTGGAGGGGAGTGATGTGAGGTCAGATATCTCATTGGAGGGGAGGGATGGGAGGTCAGATATCTCATTGGAGGGGGAGAGATGGGAGGTCAGATATCTCTTTGGAGGGGGAGGGATGTGAGGTCAGATATCTCATTGGAGGGGAGGGATGTGAGGTCAGATATCTCATTGGAGGGGAGGGATGTGAGGTCAGATATCTCATTGGAGTGGAGGGATGGGAGGTCAGATATCTCATTGGAGGGGAGGGATGTGAGGTCAGATATCTCATTGGAGGGGAGAGATGTGAGGTCAGATATCTCATTGGAGGGGAGGGATGGGAGGTCAGATATCTCATTGGAGGGGGAGGGATGTGAGGTCAGATATCTCATTGGAGGGGGAGGGATGTGAGGTCAGATATCTCATTGGAGGAGAGGGATGGGAGGTCAGATATCTCATTGGAGGGGGGGGAATGGGAGGTCAGATATCTCATTGGAGGGGGAGAGATGTGAGGTCAGATATCTCATTGGAGGAGAGGGATGGGAGGTCAGATATCTCATTGGAGGGGAGGGATGGGAGGTCAGATATCTCATTGGAGGGGGAGGGATGCGGGGTCAGATATCTCATTGGAGGAGAGGGATGGGAGGTCAGATATCTCATTGGAGGGGGGGGAATGGGAGGTCAGATATCTCATTGGAGGGGGAGAGATGTGAGGTCAGATATCTCATTGGAGGAGAGGGATGGGAGGTCAGATTTCTCATTGGAGGGGAGGGATGTGAGGTCAGATATCTCATTGGAGGAGAGGGATGTGAGGTCAGATATCTCATTGGAGGGGGAGAGATGGGAGGTCAGATATCTCATTGGAGGGGAGGGATGGGAGGTCAGATTTCTCATTGGAGGGGAGGGATGTGAGGTCAGATATCTCATTGGAGGAGAGGGAGGTGAGGTCAGATATCTCATTGGAGGGGAGAGATGGGAGGTCAGATATCTCATTGGAGGGGAGAGATGGGAGGTCAGATATCTTATTGGAGGGGAGGGATGTGAGGTCAGATATCTCATTGGAGGAGAGGGATGGGAGGTCAGATATCTCATTGGAGGGGAGGGATGTGAGGTCAGATATCTCATTGGAGGGGAGGGATGGGAGGTCAGATATCTCATTGGAGGGGGAGGGATGGGAGGTCAGATATCTCATTGGAGGGGGAGGGATGTGAGGTCAGATATCTCATTGGAGGAGAGGGATGGGAGGTCAGATATCTCATTGGAGGGGGAGGGATGGGAGGTCAGATATCTCATTGGAGGGGAGGGATGGGAGGTCAGATATCTCATTGGAGGGGGAGGGATGGGAGGTCAGATATCTCATTGGAGGGGGAGGGATGTGAGGTCAGATATCTCATTGGAGGGGGAGGGATGTGAGGTCAGATATCTCATTGGAGGGGAGAGATGGGAGGTCAGATATCTCATTGGAGGGGAGGGATGTGAGGTCAGATATCTCATTGGATGGGAGGTCAGATATCTCATTGGAGGAGAGGGATGGGAGGTCAGATATCTCATTGGAGGGGGAGGGATGGGAGGTCAGATATCTCATTGGAGGGGAGGGATGGGAGGTCAGATATCTCATTGGAGGGGGAGGGATGGGAGGTCAGATATCTCATTGGAGGGGGAGGGATGTGAGGTCAGATATCTCATTGGAGGGGAGGGATGTGAGGTCAGATATCTCATTGGAGGGGAGAGATGGGAGGTCAGATATCTCATTGGAGGGAGGGATGTGAGGTCAGATATCTCATTGGAGGGGAGGGATGTGAGGTCAGATATCTCATTGGAGGAGAGGGATGGGAGGTCAGATATCTCATTGGAGGGGGAGGGATGGGAGGTCAGATATCTCATTGGAGGGGGAGGGATGTGAGGTCAGATATCTCATTGGAGGGGGAGGGATGTGAGGTCAGATATCTCATTGGAGGGGAGAGATGTGAGGTCAGATATCTCATTGGAGGAGGAGGGATGGGAGGTCAGATATCTCATTGGAGGGGGAGGGATGGGAGGTCAGATATCTCATTGGAGGGGGAGGGATGTGAGGTCAGATATCTCATTGGAGGGAGGGATGTGAGGTCAGATATCTCATTGGAGGGGAGGGATGGGAGGTCAGATATCTCATTGGAGGAGAGGGATGGGAGGTCAGATATCTCATTGGAGGGGAGGGATGTGAGGTCAGATATCTCATTGGAGGGGGAGGGATGGAGGTCAGATATCTCATTGGAGGGGCGGGATGGGAGGTCAGATATCTCATTGGAGGGGGAGGGATGTGAGGTCAGATATCTCATTGGAGGGGGAGGGATGGGAGGTCAGATATCTCATTGGAGGGGAGGGATGGGAGGTCAGATATCTCATTGGAGGGGAGGGATGTGAGGTCAGATATCTCATTGGAGGGGAGGGATGTGAGGTCAGATATCTCATTGGAGGGGGAGGGATGTGAGGTCAGATATCTCATTGGAGGGGGAGGGATGTGAGGTCAGATATCTCATTGGAGGGGAGAGATGTGAGGTCAGATATCTCATTGGAGGGGAGGTATGGGAGGTCAGATATCTCATTGGAGGGGAGGGATGGGAGGTCAGATATCTCATTGGAGGGGAGGGATGGGAGGTCAGATATCTCATTGGAGGGGAGGGATGTGAGGTCAGATATCTCATTGGAGGGGTGGGGGAGGTGAGGTCAGATATCTCATTGGAGGGGAGAGATGTGAGGTCAGATATCTCATTGGTGGGGAGAGATGTGAGGTCAGATATCTCATTGGAGGGGAGGGATGGGAGGTCAGATATCTCATTGGAGGGGGAGAGATGGGAGGTCAGATATCTCCTTTGGAGGGGGAGGGATGTGAGGTCAGATATCTCATTGGAGGGGAGGGATGTGAGGTCAGATATCTCATTGGAGGGAGGGATGTGAGGTCAGATATCTCATTGGAGTGGAGGGATGGGAGGTCAGATATCTCATTGGAGGGGGAGGGATGTGAGGTCAGATATCTCATTGGAGGGGGAGGGATGTGAGGTCAGATATCTCATTGGAGGAGAGGGATGGGAGGTCAGATATCTCATTGGAGGGGAGGGATGTGAGGTCAGATATCTCATTGGAGGGGGAGAGATGGGAGGTCAGATATCTCATTGGAGGTGGAGGGATGGGAGGTCAGATATCTCATTTGGAGGGGGAGGGATGTGAGGTCAGATATCTCATTGGAGGGGGAGGGATGCGGGGTCAGATATCTCATTGGAGGAGAGGGATGGGAGGTCAGATATCTCATTGGAGGGGGGGGAATGGGAGGTCAGATATCTCGTTGGAGGGGGAGAGATGTGAGGTCAGATATCTCATTGGAGGAGAGGGATGGGAGGTCAGATATCTCATTGGAGGGGAGGGATGGGAGGTCAGATATCTCATTGGAGGGGGAGGGATGCGGGGTCAGATATCTCATTGGAGGAGAGGGATGGGAGGTCAGATATCTCATTGGAGGGGGGGGAATGGGAGGTCAGATATCTCATTGGAGGGGGAGAGATGTGAGGTCAGATATCTCATTGGAGGAGAGGGATGGGAGGTCAGATATCTCATTGGAGGGGAGGGATGGGAGGTCAGATTTCTCATTGGAGGGGAGGGATGTGAGGTCAGATATCTCATTGGAGGAGAGGGAGGTGAGGTCAGATATCTCATTGGAGGGGAGAGATGGGAGGTCAGATATCTCATTGGAGGGGAGAGATGGGAGGTCAGATATCTTATTGGAGGGGAGGGATGTGAGGTCAGATATCTCATTGGAGGAGAGGGATGGGAGGTCAGATATCTTATTGGAGGGGAGGGATGTGAGGTCAGATATCTTATTGGAGGTGGAGGGATGGGAGGTCAGATATCTCATTGGAGGGGGAGGGATGGGAGGTCAGATATCTCATTGGAGGGGGAGGGATGTGAGGTCAGATATCTCATTGGAGGAGAGGGATGGGAGGTCAGATATCTCATTGGAGGGGAGGGATGTGAGGTCAGATATCTCATTGGAGGGGAGGGATGTGAGGTCAGATATCTCATTGGAGGGGGAGGGATGGGAGGTCAGATATCTCATTGAAGGGGGAGGGATGTGAGGTCAGATATCTCATTGGAGGGGAGGGATGTGAGGTCAGATATCTCATTGGAGGGGAGAGATGGGAGGTCAGATATCTCATTGGAGGGGAGGGATGTGAGGTCAGATATCTCATTGGATGGGAGGTCAGATATCTCATTGGAGGGAGGGATGTGAGGTCAGATATCTCATTGGAGGGGGAGGGATGGGAGGTCAGATATCTTATTGGAGGGGAGGGATGTGAGGTCAGATATCTCATTGGAGGGGGAGGGATGTGAGGTCCGATATCTCATTGGAGGGGGAGAGATGTGAGGTCAGATATCTTATTGGAGGGGGAGGGATGTGAGGTCAGATATCTCATTGGAGGGGGAGGGATGGGAGGTCAGATATCTCATTGGAGGGGGAGGGATGTGAGGTCAGATATCTCATTGGAGGAGAGGGATGTGAGGTCAGATATCTCATTGGAGGAGAGGGATGTGAGGTCAGATATCTCATTGGAGGGGAGGGATGTGAGGTCAGATATCTTATTGGAGGGGGAGGGATGGGAGGTCAGATATCTCATTGGAGGGGGAGGGATGGGAGGTCAGATATCTCATTGGAGGGGGAGGGATGTGAGGTCAGATATCTCATTGGAGGGGGAGGGATGTGAGGTCAGATATCTCATTGGAGGGGAGGGATGGGAGGTCAGATATCTCATTGGAGGGGAGGGATGTGAGGTCAGATTTCTCATTGGAGGGGAGGGATGTGAGGTCAGATATCTCATTGGAGGGGGAGGGATGTGAGGTCAGATATCTCATTGGAGGGGGAGGGATGTGAGGTCAGATATCTCATTGGAGGGGAGGGATGTGAGGTCAGATATCTCATTGGAGGGGAGGTATGGGAGGTCAGATATCTCATTGGAGGGGAGGGATGGGAGGTCAGATATCTCATTGGAGGGGAGGGATGGGAGGTCAGGTATCTCATTGGAGGGGAGGTATGGGAGGTCAGATATCTCATTGGAGGGGAGGTATGGGAGGTCAGATATCTCATTGGAGGGGAGGGATGTGAGGTCAGATATCTCATTGGAGGGGAGAGATGTGAGGTCAGATATCTCATTGGAGGGGGAGGGATGTGAGGTCAGATATCTCATTGGAGGGGGAGGGATGTGAGATTCGATGAGGTCCCATTTTTCTCGCATTGTTTGCCCCTTTCTCCCAGTGTGAACAATGCTTTCTATACTCCTCATCCTGCACTGACATGCCTAATATCTCATGTTTGCCATCTCTTCCTTCAGGTTGGACAGGAGGCGTCAGACTTTGCCATCCTCCTGAAGGATCTGGAGACCTCATGCAGTGACATCCGACAGTTCTGCAAGAAGATCCGCCGCAGAATGCCGGGGACGGAGGCACCCGGAATACCTTCCGCTCTCAGCTTTGGACCCCCGGTGAGGCAACCTCAAACGTTAGGAGCCGTCCGTCTTCAGGAGATGACTTTGTTTTGGGATGATCAGCATTGGTGAAAAAGCGGCACCTGCAGCAAATGGGAATCAGAGATGATTGAACTTCTAACACTAAGACCACTTTCACACCGAGGCGCTTTCACGCTAAAAACTTCGCCTAAAAAGCTCACGAAAACTTCTTTCCATTAAAATCAATGAACGCTTTCACACTGGGGCAGTGTGCTGGCAGGGCTGTGAAAAACTCCCCTCCCCATTGAAATGAATGGAAAACTCTTCAAAAGCGCTCAGTGTTTTTTACTGGCAGTTTAGAAGCGCTTCAGTGTGAAAGTGGCCTAATACATGTCTAATTAGTGTTCATATCAAGATGTGCATCCACTATGGATATTCTTATCAATGCATGAGCTCGTTACATGAGAACTAGTGTTTTATTAAAGCGGTTCTGCACCGGGGTTTTTTTTTTTTTTTTTTTTTGGGGAATATGCCTAGGGGTAATAGGAAAATTAGGGGACTCACCTGTTCCATCTTCATTCGTGATCGCTGCCGGTTTTCGTCCGATGAAGTTCTTTATCTTCTTCTTTTGTGCTGGGGGCCATCTTGCCTGTGGGCATGTGAAACCCCACAGGCACTTTAGATGGCCCAGCATGCACCGCCATTACTCGCGCGTGCGCAGTAACGGCAAAGTGCAGCTCACGTTCTCCGAAATCTCACGGGATGTCGGCACATCTGCCGACATCTCGCGAGATTTCGGAAGATGCCCGCACAGGCTCCTGGGATCAATGACACCAGATCCCAGGAGACAGTGCGGCGTGACGAGGATCCCCCGCACAGACCCCGCCCACCCCCGCAGAGACAGAGGACCGGAAGTCATCAATAACAAGGTAAGTGAAAAAAAAATAAAAATAAACCCATTTCATTTAGTACTCTTTGCCTGATTTGGAAGACAAAGAGATTTACTAAATAAAATGTGTGCCGAACCGCTTTAAGAATAGATTAATGAAATTATAATTATTTTATGATAAAATGGGTGATTTGTATAACAAAAGTAAGTGCTGAGTGAGCAGGATGTGCAGGATTGAACCGTGTAAATGGTAAACATATATTAAGATTAGTGGTGATAGGTGGTCATTGTGTGTAGGGGGGAAAAAAATAAATTAATTAAAATAAACAAAACACAATGGTAGGGGAGAAAAAACAGCATTATTAGCAGAAGTTCCCTGAGAGCTATTACAAGGGCTTCCTTATTAAAAAAATAAAAATAAAATAAATTAGGGCTGAAACAACTAATCGATTACTATTTTCATAATCTATTAATCGGCCAGTAACATAATGGGGTTTAAAAAAAAACTAAAATTAGCCCTTTATAGTACAAAAAGAGAAAATCGCTACTGTAAATATTACTTTCACATTTCTATAGTAAAAAAAATAACCACTTACAGTAGTGATTATCTGCTTTTTTTGTACTATAAGGGCTCATTTTTAGTTTTTTTTAACCCCCATTATGTTACTAAATATCTTAGACCTGGTTCACATCTATGTGTTTTTGGTGCTTTTTGCAGAAACGTACTACAGTTCATTTAACATGGTTTCCTATGGGACACGTTCACATTTATGCTTTTATCAGCCGCTGCGTATTTGGAAAGGGGCAGGGACTTTTTTTTTAACGCAAAACTGAGCTTTTTTGGTTCAATATACTTCAATGGAGAAGCTGCAGAAAAGCATGTAATACGTTTTTGCAGCAATTTGTGTTTTTTAATTTGCCCAACAACAAATTGGCCAAAAAACAGTATGTCTCTTCTAATAGTATATACAGTATATCTCTTCTAATAGTATATACAGTATATCTCCTCTAATAGTATATACAGTATATCTTCTCTAATAGTATATACAGTATATCTCCTCTAATAGTATATACAGTATATCTCCTCTAATAGTATATACAGTATATCTTCTTTAATAGTATATACAGTATATCTCCTCTAATAGTATATACAGTATATCTCCTCTAATAGTATATACAGTATATCTCCTCTAATAGTATATACAGTATATCTCCTCTAATAGTATATACAGTATATCTCCTCTAATAGTATATACAGTATATCTCCTCTAATAGTATATACAGTATATCTCCTCTAATAGTATATACAGTATATCTTCTCTAATAGTATATACAGTATATCTCCTCTAATAGTATATACAGTATATCTCCTCTAATAGTATATACAGTATATCTTCTTTAATAGTATATACAGTATATCTCCTCTAATAGTATATACAGTATATCTCCTCTAATAGTATATACAGTATATCTCCTCTAATAGTATATACAGTATATCTCCTCTAATAGTATATACAGTATATCTCCTCTAATAGTATATACAGTATATCTCCTCTAATAGTATATACAGTATATCTCCTCTAATAGTATATACAGTATATCTCCTCTAATAGTATATACAGTATATCTCCTCTAATAGTATATACAGTATATCTCCTCTAATAGTATATACAGTATATCTCCTCTAATAGTATATACAGTATATCTCCTCTAATAGTATATACAGTATATCTCCTCTAATAGTATATACAGTATATCTCCTCTAATAGTATATACAGTATATCATCTCTAATAGTATATACAGTATATTATCTCTAATAGCGTATATACAGTATATCGCGTCTGTCTGTTCTCAAAATGGATTCGATATTTTGCTCCCTAACCATGGTTGGTTGTTTATATTTACCACTGCATAGAGATACGGTTTTTAAAGAATAGATTGCCTTTTTTTTAAACTTTACATATTAACTAAATTATACACCACACTTTTTTTTTAAGGTTATTAATCGAAAAACAATAATCGGCCAACTAATCAATTATGAGAATAATGGTTAGTTGCAGCCCTAAAATAAATTATGATCTTGTCTGCTGTAGTATCCCGTCCCATGGTTTCTCTCTGCTTCTTTGTGTTGAAGGATAGAGCTGGAAGACTCATTAGACATTGTGTGACTTCTGCCTTCCCAGGTCTCCGAGACGCTGCTGGAATGCCGCAAACACCTGAAATGGGTGGTGGCCGTCTTCCAGGAGGTGGCGGCCGCCGGCGCTCAGATGATCGCTCCTCTCGGGGAGAGCGAAGGTCTGCAGTCTTTGAAGCTGGAGGATGTGGCCTTCAAGGCCACTGAACAGGTGAGAAAACTGCAAGGTGCCTAAAGAGGAAACAAAAAAAAAAAAATTGCCAGCTCAATGACTCAATCAGTAACACGTAGATTATGAGCGGCAGGGAATTATCTCTCGCGTCTGTTCACTTGTAATGGTCATTGATCGTTCCTTGTTCCAGATTTACGGCTCTCAGGGCAGTAACCCATACGAATGCCTCCGACAGTCTTGCAACAACTTGATCGCCACCATGAACAAGATGGCCACTGCCATGCAGGAAGGAGAGTACGACGCCGAGAGGCCTCAAAGCAAGGTGAGCGGATCCCGGGACAGGGTGGGGGGGAATTCCTGTAACCTGTTTTTGTTCACTCCAGCCGGGCTGACAAAAGTTCCATCATCTCCCATCTGCAGTGCCGGGACAAGGTCATCCAGTGCCCAGGGCAAAGATGCCAAACTGCGCCCCTCTTTCCCTTAGGGCTAGGCTCAGGGTGCCCCCTGCAATATACCATTGCACTAGGGGCAGCCGCCCCTCCTGCCCACCCCTTGTCCCGGCCCTGCCCATCTGCACTGATATAATTGCTTTTAATGCTGCCTGTGTCTACATTGGATAGATTTTCCGAATATCCTTCGCTGACACACAAGATGAAGGGAAAACCTCCCCAGTAAGGACACAGGCAACAATGCAAACCTGATATAGGTTCTTCCCCATTTTTTTTTATTTTTTCTTTTATTCAAATTGTGATAATGCTTGACTTATGGATGTGTCTCCTCTGCAGTCGCCTCCTCCAGTCGAGCAGAGATCGGCTGCCCTCCGTGCAGAGATTACAGACTCCGAGGGATTGGGACTGAAGCTGGAGGATAGAGAGACCGTCATCAAAGAAGTGAAGAAGTCCCTGAAGATCAAGGTAACTCCTTCCCCTAATCGTGGCACCTTTAGATAGGGTTGTGAGGTTATTACAGCTCTCAAAATACTTCTGTTTACCCTAAGGCCCCTTTCACACTTATACGACTTGTCCCACGATTTGGGACTGCAAAGCATGACAAGTCGTTCCCCATGATTTCCAATGACAGGTCATTCCCCATGATTTCCAGTGACAGACATTCATATTAGTTCCGACTTCAAAGTCGTCCCTGCACTACTTTGGTCCGATTTTGATGCCACTTACACAGGCATTCCTTGAAATCGCGGTACAATCGCACGACTTTGAAGTCGCACAAGTGTGAAAGGGGCCTAAGAATAATGACCTTATCAGGCCTGACGGTCTTTTATAGTAACCACTTGCCCGCCCCGCGCTAAAGCCAAATGGCAGCTACAGCGCGATCGTCCTGTTTCCGGGAGGGGCGTCGTATGATGTCCTCCAAAAGCCGGGCACCCGCTGCTGCGCGCTCTGTGATTGCTGCGTCAGAGCTGATCACAGATCTGAGTAAAGAGCCAATCACAGCGGTTCTTGACCACGTGATTAGCTGGGTCTAATCACAATGTAATCACACTTGCCGGTTATCGGCATTCCTTTGCCCATCAGTGCTGTTAATCTGTGCCCTTCAGTGCTGCCCATCGGTGCTGCCTATTAGTGGGGTTTGTCCTGGGCCACAATCTCTACAAAAGTCCTTTTGGTCTAAATTCAGGCGCTCTTATGCCCCATACACACAGTGGGAATTTCCGATGGAAAATGTCCTATCGGACAAAGTTGTCGGAAATTCTGACCGTGTGCGGGCTCCATCGGACTTTTTCCGTCGGATTTTCCAACGGACAAAGTTTTATCTCCTGCGCTCAAATTTTCCGACAACAAAGTCCTATCGGACTTTTTCCGATCGTGTGTAGCGAATTCCGACAGACAAAGGGCCACGCATGCTCAGATCACATTACAAGACCAAAGCTATTGGCTACTAGCCTCTACGTAGTTCCGTCGTACGCAACGAACGTCACCACGTTCAGGATGATCGGATTTTCCGACAACTTTGTCCGACCGTGTGTATGCAACACCAGTGTCGGACAAAATCCATCGGAAAAAATCTGACGGATTTTGTGGTCGGAATTTCCGACCGTGTGTACGGGGCATTAGAAGCAATGCATTTGTAGTACATTAGTATGTTTTATCATCATGGGGTGCTTTCATTAGCCTGTTATACTAGCTCCCTGTACCTGGTAGAGGGTAAACCTGAGGGTATGTTATCACTGAAAGAACAGAAGGACACACTTTTTTTTTATTTTTTTAGGGTAAATTTATGAGGTTTTACAATTAAGTTTGTCCAAATTCCAAGGTGAACCACCCATATAAAGACAGCCGTTTAATTAAAATCGATCCAAGGCAAAAAAAAAGATGTTGGATAAAAAAAATTTCCCCTTTCTCAAGGTGGATTTAGATACATACATGCGCATCTCCAAAAAAATTTGAATCTAATCAGAAAGTAGATTTTATTTCAGTAATTCAATGCAAAAGGTGAAACATTAGATTCATTACACATACAGTGATGTATTTCAAGCATTTCTTTCTGTTAGTTTTGATGATTATGGCTTACAGCTCGTGAAAACCCCAAATTCAGTATCTCAGAAAAGTAGAATATTGTGAAAAAAGTTGAATATTGTAGACTCGTGGTGCCATCAGCTAAACACCTGTAAAGGTTTCCTGAGCCTTTAAATGGCCTCCGTCTGGTTCAGTAGGTTACACAATCTTGGGGGAAAGACTGCTGATTTGACCGTTGTCCAGATGACAGTCATTGACACCCTCCACAAGGAGGGTAAGTCACAAAAGCTCATTGCTAAAGAAGCTGTCTGTTAACAGAGTGCTGTATCCAAGCATATTAATGGAGATTTGAGTGGAAGTCCAACATCAGTCAGTGTCTGACCTCACAAATGTTCTTCTGGAAGAATGGTCAAACATTCCCATAGACACCCTCCTAAACCTTGTGGACGGCCTTCCCAGAAGAGTTGAAGCTGTTGTAGCTGCAAAGGGTGGGCCAACTCTATATTGAACCCTACGGACTAAGCCCCACCACAAAATCCGTCTGATTTTTTCCAATGGATTTTGTCCGACACTGGTGTTGCATGCACACGGTCGGACAAAGTTGTCGGAAAATCCGATCATTCTGAACGTGGTGGCGTTCGTTGCGTACGACGGGACTACGTAGAGGCTAGTAGCAGGGGTCAAGTCCTGGGGAAAAACGTATGGGAACTCCCACCCAAGATCTACTCCCCCCACCAAAAATAAATAAAAAATGATACGCTCATATGCACAAACACTTCAAAAGTGGTATTTTTCATCCAATTTTCGTATAGTGTGTATGAACCTTAACTGTTAGTACATAAAAAAAACAATCCTCAATAAACATAAATACTGTAATTCTCTGAATAATCAGCATTCATTCAATTGTGCTTCCATGTAAATGTGAACATCATGTTCTGATCTTTATTGGGGAATGTTATTTTGTATATAGAGTGTTTATGTGGTGAGTTTACACTTTTCATTGAACAGAGTTTGGATAACACAGGGTTAAACGGAAAGGTGATAAATGAGCTGCACATTATCTGGACAGAATGCTTGGGGAGATAGTGATGTGTTCCTGCTTAGGAGATGTATGTTAGCTTGGGGGGCTGCAAACTCTGCAGGGCTCCAACACACACTCGCTGCTATTCCAACCCTTCACATATTTCCACATAAACTTCCCTCCTGGCATTAAACTTTGACAGGTATTGTGCTCAGCTTACCACCCCAAACTGATGTTCCTCCCTCAGCTCACCTCTCTCCCTGCATGTCCTGTGAGTAGAATAGCTGTGCTCCTCCTCTGGGTTCTCTCATCATATGGCACTGAAGATAGAGGAGGGGGGATTCAGCAGGACACACAGAGCAAGTATGCAGGAGACTGGGGGGGGGGGGGATGAGGAGACAGAAAATCAGGAGGGGCCGGCGGTGAGGAGTGCATCACGAGAGGTCTGACTAAATACAATCTCTTAGTAGCAGGGACCTGATCTACCCATCAGCTAGCTGTGATTGACAGGGAGGCTCGAAGCGGAAGCTGTCATGGGGCCCCCTACTGCAATGCCTGAATGGTCAGGTGTGCGGCACTTACTATTGCGAGCTGTGTCGGCAGCTGCTGGTGTAGCACCTGCCACACAGCTCGCATACTTCAAAGTCTTGCAGGACACGGCTGCTAACGGGAACTGAGTTCCTGTTGTGGAAAAAGTACAGGAACTCCGTTCCCATGCGTTCCCGCAGGACTTGAGCCCTGGCTAGTAGCCAATAGCTTTGGTCTCGTAAATTTGATCTGAGCATGCGTGGCACTTTGTCCGTCGGAATTCTCTACACACGATCAGAAAAAGTCAGATCGGATTTTGTTGTCGGAAAATTTGAGAGCAGGATCTCAATTGTTTTCCGTCGTAAATTCAGATGGAAAAAGTCAGATGGAGCCCCCACATGGGCTGATTTTCCGACAACATGGTCCTATCGGACATTTTCCGTAGGAATTTCCAACCGTGTGTACGAGGCATAAGACTGGGATGCCATTAAATTTCATGTGTGTGTAAAGTATATCTTCCTTCTAGACCAATTGTTGTAAGCTTGTGTTACATTTCTTGGTCTATGGCAAAATGGCAGCTGTAAATAAAAGCTCAGGGGTTGCAGTCAAACTGTCTAGAGATGAATGGGTCTGAGCCTCTGCCACATTCACACAGAGGAACCTACACTAGTGAAGCAGAGATGATCCCAATACTGGTGGTGTAGACCTAAAACTTTACAGAGAGTTGCCTAAACAGATGATAAAACGCACCAAAAATGGTATGACTGGGAAAAGTCATTGGGGTCTGCAGGAGAGATTGGTCAGTGACGTGATTTCTTCATCCAAATCTGTCATCAGGGAGAAGAGCTGAGCGAAGCCAACGTCCGGCTTAGCCTCCTAGAGAAGAAGCTGGACAGCGCCTCCAAAGAAGCAGATGACAGGGTGGAGAAGATCCAGACCAAGCTGGAGGAGACACAGGCGCTGCTGAAGAAAAAAGAGAAGTATGTTTCCGTGGTCTATCACCTTCTGCTCGCAGACGTCAGTGGTGTTTGTATGTAATATCCTCAATACATATGTACCGTATTTATCGGCGTATAACACGCGCCGGCGTATAACACGCACCCCACGTTTAGGAGGGCATTTTAAGGAAAAAAGTTTTAGGAGGGAAGTTTAGGGAAAAAAAAAAACTTACATTTGCAGCTTTCCCAGCGTCATTTGCAGCCTTGCCCAGTGTCATTGTAGCTTGCCCAGCGTCATTGTAGCTTGCCCAGCGTCATTGTAGCTTGCCCACTGTCATTGCAGCTTGCCCACTGTCATTGCAGCTTGCCCACTGTCATTGCAGCTTGCCCACTGTCATTGTAGCTTGCCCACTGTCATTGTAGCTTGCCCACTGTCATTGTAGCTTGCCCACTGTCGTAGCTTGCCCACTGTCATTGCAGCTTGCCCACTGTCATTGCAGCTTGCCCACTGTCATTGCAGCTTGCCCACTGTCATTGCAGCTTGCCCACTGTCATTGCAGCTTGCCCACTGTCATTGCAGCTTGCCCACTGTCATTGCAGCTTGCCCACTGTCATTGTAGCTTGCCCACTGTCATTGTAGCTTGCCCACTGTCATTGTAGCTTGCCCACTGTCATTGCAGCTTGCCCACTGTCATTGTAGCTTGCCCACTGTCATTGTAGCTTGCCCACTGTCATTGCAGCTTGCCCACTGTCATTGCAGCTTGCCCACTGTCATTGCAGCTTGCCCACTGTCATTGCAGCTTGCCCACTGTCATTGCAGCTTGCCCACTGTCATTGCAGCTTGCCCACTGTCATTGCAGCTTGCCCACTGTCATTGCAGCTTGCCCACTGTCATTGCAGCTTGCCCAGTGCCATTGTAGCTTGCCCAGTGCCATTGTAGCTTGCCCACGGTCATTGTAGCTTGCCCAGGGTCATTGTAGCTTGCCAGCGTTTAAATTTCCCGCTGCCAAGACACCGCCGCCGAAAAAGACCGAACCGCCGCCGGAAAAGACCAAGCCAACTGTTCGGCTCCGCTCGCGGTCCCGCCTCCCTGCTGTTTCCAGGGCGAGCGCCGGGAGGCGGGACTACGAGCGGAGCCGAACAGTCGGCTCGGTCTTTTTCGGCGGCAGTTCGGTCTTTTTCGTCGGCGCTCGCTATTTTTCGGCGCCGCTTGACATTTTTGTCCCTTTTTGTCACCGGACCGCCGCACGCCGATGTACGTCCCTCCTTTGGGGATATCTTTGTTATGTCAGCAGCTGACTGCCATAATCCCGGTATCCTGTTCTTCGTCCGGTTTTCCGATAAGAGTGGTCTCTGCGGCGGATTCGCCGCAAGATCACTTTTATCGGTTGTGGAAGAGGGGCCCCTCCCCGCTGCGCTATGGTGCCCTCCGCCGCTTACCGGAGCAGTCGGCAGCGGTGGAGGGGGATCAGATCCTTCTCCTTCCTGGGTATGGAGACGAGTGAGGGGAAGATAGCCTCCCACCCGTCTCCATACCATTGCAGGGCGAAATCGACGTCAAAACTTGTATGTTTAAAGGGCCATTTATTTATTTATTTTCCAAATAGAACAATTTATTTTTTATTTTTATTAATGCATTTTAGTGTATATATGAGATGTGAGGTCATTTTGACCCCCAGATCTCATATTTAAGAGATCCTGTCATGTTTCTTTTCCTATTACAAGGGATGTTTACATTCCTTGTAATAGGAATAAAAGTGACACATTTTTTATTTTTTTTAAACTGTAAAAATAAAAGGTAAAATAAGAAAAAATAAATAAAAATGTAAACGCGCGCAGAAGCGAACGCATAAGTGAGTAGCGCCCGCATATGAAAACGGTGTTCAAACCACACACATGAGGTATCGCCGCGATCGGTAGAGCGAGAGCAATAATTCTAGCCCTCCTCTGTAAGGCCCCGTTCAAACCTATGCGAATTAGATACGGCTTACACCGCATCCAAT
>CM053026.1:17292888-17350193 GCA_028564925.1 Lithobates sylvaticus | reverse complement strand
AGTGGCCATCAATGAAAAAGGGGGCATTACAGTGACCGCCAATGCAAAGGGGCACTACAGTGACCGCCAATGCAAAGGGGCACTACATATTGACTCGAGTATAAGCCTAGGGTGAGAAATGTGCAGCTACTGTAAGTGGAAAAGAGGGTCAACAATGCCCATTTGCAGCCTCACTGTGCCCATTTGCAGCCTCACTGTGCCCATTTGCAGCATAGGTCCCCCGAACTTCAAACTCGTAGTTAAGGGTTCCTAGATGCCCCCTAGCTGCAGCCAAAATTTGGTGTTTCTGGACCCAAAGGGTCCCGAAATGACATTTCTGAAGATGGACACAGTTGACCGACTTTGGGGCCCCATATCTCGGGGGCCAGCTAGTGCTAGGAACGCCAAGCACCAAGTGGCCCCGAGATACAGGGCCCCAAATCGGTTCAGAAAATGTCATTTTCTGCAGCAAAAAAATGCTCGACTAGAGTATAAGCCGAGGGGGCATTTTCAGCACAAAAAAAATGTGCTAAATAACTCGGCTTATACTCGAGTATATACGGTAATTTCCTTCCCGTGAAATAACGTTCCCAAAAATGACAATTATCAGATGTTGCTTTGCAACTGATTAAAGGAAAACTCTGCATCTGTACCGATTTTGGCGGCCGTCGCTCTGATTTACCTTCAGTTTGTCGATCGTCTCGCTGAGTGACTTGAGGCGAGCGGCCTGTTCGAGGAGCTGCGCGGATGGAGTGCCTGTGTAGATATATTACAACTAGAGATTAGAATATTGATTTGCAATAACAAGTAAACCTTTCTTTTTATAAACTGATTGTCGACCGCGCACTGTACATATACTGCGACAGTGTGGGCCGGCTAGGCAGAATCATCTATATACATGTGATTCTGCATTTCCAGGGTAGGGGGCGTGTCCCCGCCCAGCTCTGCTGTGATACGTCACAGCAGCTGCCGATCACCGGGTCCCGACTAATGATTGGCAGCCTGGCGATCGGCTCGGAGTCTCCCAGAACACATCTCTATGAATGTAAACACAGAGCTGTATTCAGTGACAGAATCTGGTTGTTTGTGCAGGGAATGACCGTGCATCCAGGAAAGGAACTACCGTGCATCCAGGAAAGTATTCACAGTGCTTCACTTTTTCCACACTTTGTTATGTTACGGCCTTATTCCAAAATTGATTACATTCATTATTCTCCTCAAAATTCTACAAACAATACCACATGAGGACAACATGAAAGAAGTTTGTTTGAAATCTTTGCAAATTTATTAAAAATGAAAAAATCCCATGTACACAAGTATCACAGGCTCCTCCCATGTACACAAGTATCATAGGCTCCTCCCATGTACACAAGTATCGCAGGCTCCTCCCATGTACACAAGTATCACAGGCTACTTCTGCGATACTTGTGTACATGGGAGGAGCCTGCGATACTCGTGTACATGGGAGGGGCCTGCGATACTCGTGTACATGGGAGGGGCCTGCGATACTCGTGTACATGGGAGGGGCCTGCGATACTCGTGTACATGGGAGGGGCCTGCGATACTCGTGTACATGGGAGGGGCCTGCGATACTCGTGTACATGGGAGGGGCCTGCGATACTCGTGTACATGGGAGGGGCCTGCGATACTCGTGTACATGGGAGGGGCATGGGAGGGGCCTGCGATACTCGTGTACATGGGAGGGGCCTGCGATACTCGTGTACATGGGAGGGGCCTGCGATACTCGTGTACATGGGAGGGGCCTGCGATACTCGTGTACATGGGAGGGGCCTGCGATACTCGTGTACATGGGAGGGGCCTGCGATACTCGTGTACATGGGAGGGGCCTGCGATACTCGTGTACATGGGAGGGGCCTGCGATACTCGTGTACATGGGAGGGGCCTGCGATACTCGTGTACATGGGAGGGGCCTGCGATACTCGTGTACATGGGAGGGGCCTGCGATACTCGTGTACATGGGAGGGGCCTGCGATACTCGTGTACATGGGAGGGGCCTGCGATGCTCGTGTACATGGGAGGAGCCTGCGATACTAGTGTACATGGGAGGAGCCTGCGATACTAGTGTACAAGGGAGGAGCCTGCGATACTTCTGTACATGGGAGGAGCCTGCGATACTCGTGTACACGGGAGGAGCCTGCGATGCTCGTGTACACGGGAGGAGCCTGCGATACTTCTGTACACGGGAGGAGCCTGCCATACTCGTGTACATGGGAGGAGCCTGCGATACTTGTGTACATGGGAGGAGCCTGCGATACTTATGTACATGGGAGGAGCCTGCGATACTTATGTACATGGGAGGAGCCTGCGATACTTTTGTACATGGGATTCTTTTCCTAACTTATTTTTAATAAATTTGCAAAGATTTCAAAACAAACTTCTTTCACGTTGTCATGGGGTATTATGGGGTTCAAGTCTGGGCTCTGGCAGGGACACTCAAGGACATTTACAGAGTTAATACCCACAAAGTGTCAGTTAGCGTCAGATTGCCCGCTATCCCACTACAAGTCGCTGATCGTCGCCATTAGTAGTATAAAATAAATACAAATTCCAGTATATATCCCATTGTTTCTAGACGCTATAACTTTGACGTAAACCAATCAATATACGCCTATTGGGATTTTTTTTTTTTTTACCAAAGACATGTATTGGCCAAAATTCATTAAGAGTTTGATTTTTAAAAAAAAAATTATTGGATATGTTTTATAGCATTCACATGGAACAGGTGGGCTGCGACTGGCCCTGTCTGTACCATGTGATCACACTGATCAGTGCAACGGCTCGCTGCCGGTACCATGTGACCCCTGTGGCCAATCACAGCTAGCAAACACATTTGTAAACAATGGATGGCATGAAAGGAAGCCATCCATGGTTTAAAACAGTCATGTGACCTGCGGTGATCGGTCACAGCGGTCACATGGTACCAGCAGTGAGCCGGTACACTGATCAGTTACCGGCTGTATTCGGTGGACACAGGCGGTGGCAGATCGTGCTGCTGTGCGGCACCTTCTGAGAAGAGGTCATATGATGTCCACTCAAGAGGAGAAAAGTCCCGAACCGGCCGTCAATCTGCTATAGGCTAGGCACAAAGGTTTTAAAAAGGTAACATCTGCTGGACTTTCTTATATTGAACTATATCACAGAACAAAAAAAGTGATATCAGTTCTCCTGATCAGCAAAGCCGTAGCGAGTCCATGACTCAAAAGCACCACAACCACTGGACTAGACCTGGTTAAGCTCAAAGCCGAGCAAAGCAGCATTACTAGGAGGAGGGGCGATGAGTGGAGGCGGAACCACGCGGTATTCACAACAGGTTTCCTCTAAAAGGGCGCTATATGTTTACCGTGATGATAGAACAGACCTCCTTTCTTGTGCGTGATGTCAACCACCTTGGCGTTGGCGCTCATTTGATGGAGGGTATCCAACAGCTGACTGGTCTTGCGGTAGAGCGTCCCAGACATGATCTCCTCCCGCGGGCGGTCTTTGGGGAGGGTCAGTTTGGGCACATGCAGTAGCGGTAGGGAAGATAGCTCCTCCTTCATCCGCTGAGCCTGGAAAGTAAAAAAAGGGGAGAGAAGTGCTGAGCAGTTGTATTGTAGGTTTAGAGATTTGGGGATTTTTAAAGGTGCGTATTAAATCAATCCAAAAAAATGTATAGATTTTAATACACTAAAAGAAGATATTTCATAAAAGCAACGCAGAATACATTGCATAGACTTATGCAATACAAGTCCATATATAGGTACAGCACAGTGATGTAATTCCCAACATGTTTCGCCCTAATGATGGGGCTTCCTCAGGAGATGCTGTCCAATTGGGTAATGTAGCCTTCCTAGAGTACAGAGATCAGACTCTCTGGTCCTTTAATGCCTCCTGTGATAACCTGCAGTCAGTGTTAATTTCGTCGACAAACATTTTAGTCGACTAAATGAATATCATTTTAGTTGACTAAAATACGACTAAAACTAAAATGCCATTTTAGTCAAAAGACTTAAGACTAAAACTAAATTGAAATTTGACTTCAAAATTAACACTGGTAGTGCATGTTCATATCTCAATGTAATAATAAAGAACATATCTGATTTTTCACTCCAGCAGTATATAATGAGTTTGCAAATTGTAGAGAATTGTTAACTAATGCATTACAATTGAATTACACCCATTCGATTTTAGACGACTAAAATGAGTTTTAGTCGACTAAAATATACTGGAGATTTTAGTCCACTAAAATATACTAGAGATTTTAGTCGACTAAAATGTAGGACATTTAGTCGACTAAAATCTACTTTACATTTATTCAACTAAATACGACTAAAACTAAATCAAGTGCAGAAGACTAAAATGGGACTAAAACTAAAATGCTATTTTAGTCCTAAGACTAAAATGAAATCGAAATTTTCTGCCAAAATTAACACAGCCTGCAGAACCGGTGTTTGGTCCTATGGTGTCTGTTTGACTCCCTGAACCATCATCATTTGCAAATATTCTCATTTGCAAGTACTCTGAGAAGGCGCAGTTATCCAAATGGACAGCATCCTCTGAGGAAGCCCCACCATTAGGGCGAAGCATGTTGGGAATTGCATCACTGCGCTGTACCTATATGGACAGTACTGCATGAGTCTTTGCAATGTATTCTGTGTTGCTTTTATGAAATATCTTCTTTTAGTGTATTATAAAAATCAATATATTTCTAATTTTTTTTGATCGATTTTATACGCACCTTAAAAATCCCACAATCTCTAAACCTACAATTCAACCAAATGATGTGGTGCTATAGCATTGGTATACTGTCCATAAGCTGAGTCATTTCTTGCTGGTCAGTCGTGGTGACCGTTAGAATCCCCTCCCTATAAGCCACAGTTTGAGGATCGCCTTACCTTCAGCTTGTTGTTCTCCTGCTTCAGGTGCTTCATGGAGAGGCGCAGTGCATCGATCTGCTGCAGAAGCAGCGGCGAGTCCCTTATCTGTACAGGACCCGATCCGTTAAGCATGGACTGGTTGGAGGCGACTCCTACATGGGGGAAGCAATGAACACAGAGACGTGTCAGGTTCATGAACACTGGGAGATGGTCAGGGCGGCCCACGGCATGCATACTGACAACCACAGGGGCATCTTAAGGATTTAGTGGTACAATCTTGGTTCAGGAGTCATGCAGATTTCCCATCATGAACAAGGTGACTCTCATGGACTCAAATGGGGTCTATTTATAAAGGTCATGTGATTTATCCTCACGATATTTCCTGCTTTTTACTCTAGTTTACAAAAAAAGAAAAAGAAAACCTATGGTGAAAGAAGGCAGAAAGGCCACCTTCACGAGGCCCCGACTACATCCTCCTCTCTGCTGAAACAAAAATTCAAATTAAAAAATGACCCTATATTTTGGGCATCGTAAATTCCAGGGAAAAAAAGGACTATGTGTCTATGAAATGGATTTTGCTTTAGGCCTCATGCACACGGACGTTTTAAAAAACGGGCTGTAAAGCTAGGTCGGACGCCTGGAAAAAGCAGCCTAAAAAAAAACTTGACTTTTACCGCGTTTTGCATTGGCGTTTTTTAGCGTCAGCGTTAATTAGCGTTTTTTAAAGAAAAACACATCTCTAATTTCCTATACAGGGATTACAGTGTCCAATCAACTTTTTGCAGCAAAAAAACGCTGCAGCTCAAAAACGCAGATGCGCGTTTCTTTGCGCGATTCGCGTTTTTACAGCTCTAGCGCCGCGCCACGGAACGCACTGGTCCTGGGTTTTTTTTTTACAGCTTAAAAACGCCTATGCCATTTGCAGCTCAAAAACGCCTAGGGGGGCATGAAGCCATAGACTAACATGGACAGGCGTTTTTTAAGCTGCAAAAAACGCTCAAAAACGCGGCTGCAAAAACGTCCGTGTGCATGAGGCCTTAAAGTGGAGGTCCACCGATTTTTTTTTTTTTTAAAAGTCAGCAGCTACAAATACTAAAGCTGCTGACTTTTAAAATATGGACAATTACCTGTCCAGGGCGCCCGCGATGTCGGCACCTGAAGCCGATCTCTCCCTCGGCTCTTGGGTGCTGCCGCCGCCATCTTTGGTAAGGGAATCAGGAAGTGAAGCCTTCACTTCCTGGTTCCCTACTGCGCATGCGCGACTCCCGCTGTGTGATCCCACCGATCCCTGTCATTTTCTGGGATCCGAGTGTGTCTCCCACAAGACAGTGGGGGGGCGGGGGGGGGAGGAGAAGGTGCCAGAAGGGGCGTAGATACCCGCAGGTGGCTCGGGTATCTATGCCCGGAAGTGGGAGCAAAATGCCTGTATTAGATATCTGCTCCCCCCTCCCCCCTGAAAGGTGCCAAATGTGACACCGTAGGGGGGGAGGATTCCGAAAAGCAGAAGCTCCATTTTTGGGTGGAACTCCACTTTAAAATGTCATTGTTGCTGAATTATGTGAAGAATGAATGAGAGGAGAAACTGCACCAAGCAGCATTCAGAGCAGGGAGAGGCAAACTAGGGCACACATGTTAATTTTCAGTGGCACCCAGATCACCAAAAATATGAACACCGGGGATAAGGCCCCCCCCCCCCCCCCCAAGGAAAGCAGGTACTTTCCATAATTCAAAGTAGTTTAGTTTGACTGTTGAAAAAAAAAAAAGCTGACGTTGTAAAATCGCTTACAAACACGTCCTGAAGAAACCTGCAGGCGAAACACGTTGACTGTAGCTTCCAAGCTACAGAGTCTGGTCTATACTGGCCGACAGCAGGACGAGCATGTCAGCGGATAAACTGCCCCTCTCTGGGACCCGGGTATTACTGACAGGGGGTCTCTAATGCTTTTCCACTCCATCCCAAAAAAAAAGAAAATTTAAAAAAAAAAGGCTTTGAATGCATTGTAAAAAAAACAAAAAAACAAACACAACAAAATAGTAATTTGACCCTTTATAAACAGACCCCCAACATGTAACAATGTAGAGGAGACATGAATGGGTGCATGCTGCATACAGGAGAGTACAGGGTGCCGGTACTATACCTATCTGTTCTTCCTCTGTCAGAGCACAGGACAGGAAGACACAAAATTAGAGAATTCAGAGAAGAGAACAGAAAATAAAAAAACAGCAGACAGTTCAGGATTGGCTCACACAAGAGAGAGTGTTTTCAGGCCTGTAGAAGCTCACAGTGTGCAGTGAAATCAGAGGAAGTGATGTCAGTACAGGGGGGAGGAGTCTGTACAACTGTGCAAGACGGGAAGAAAATGTTCTATCCTGTGTGGAAAACTTCCTACAGGTGGTACGGTTTGTAAACCATTCACTGGGATAAAAACCCAGTTCATGTTTTATAGGTTAAAAGAGATCATATATATATAAATAAAAAATAGGCATATAGAGATAGATTATATATATATATATAATCTAATCAGAGAGAGAGAGAGAGAGAGAGAGAGAGAGAGAGAGAGAGAGAGAGCGTTAGTCTATGTTCACCCTGTGACAAGTAGCAGCCGACGCTGTGTACACCTGCAAGCAATCAATCTGGGTCGGCACCAACCGCACATAAATCGGAAATCACTCTCATTGAGATAACACAATGTTCATATGAAGGCTGGAGGTTTATTCACAATATGAGCCTACTGCAACTTAATGCTGTAATTGTCCTATACAATTACTGTATTAAAATGTATTTTTATATATCATATAGAAGAAAAAGTCCAGAGGATCGATGCACTTAAAAATGTGTTTATTGAACCAAAGTGCAAACAAACATTACATGATGTGTAAGTTCATTACGTTTCGGGTTCGCAAGCTTCCGCCCTTCTTCAGATCAAACACGCATCTAAAGTCAGAGCTACACACATGGCTTAACCGCTTCCCGACCGCCTCATGTAGATATACGTCTACAGAATGTCACGGGCAGGCAAAGCCACGTACCTGGCCCGTTAAATGCCTCCTCCTGGGTCGCACGCGCGACCAGGTCGGGAGCTCCGTGACCCCGGCCGCGGGACCAGCGGACCCGATCGCCGCTGGTGTCCCGCGATCGGGTTACGGAGCTGAAGAACGGGGAGAGGTTTGTGTAAACAAACCTCTCCCCACGCTTCCTACTCTGCCTGTCATTGATTGGCTGTTCCCGGTCATCGGGAAAGCCGATCAATGACGTCAGACGTCAGCCCCACCCCCTAATGTAAAAAAACACACACGTCAGAGCCCATAACCCCTCCCCTCCCCCTAGTGGTTAACTCTTTCACTACAACTGTCATTTATACAGGAATCAATGCATTTAAATAGCACTGATTGCTGTATAAATGACAATGGTCCCAAAAATGTGTCAAAAATGTCCGATGTGTCCGCCATAATGTCGCAGTCACAATAAAAATCGCTGATCGCCGCCATTACTAGTAAAAAAAAAAATATTAATAAAAATGCTCTAAAACTATCCCCTATTTTGTAAACGCTATAACTTTTGCGCAAACCAATCAATAATCGCTAATTGCGATTTTTTTTTTACCAAAAATATGTAGAAGAATACGTATCGGCCTAAACTGAGGAAAAAAAATGTTTTTTTATATATTTTTTGGGGATATTTATTATAGCAAAAAGCAAAAAATATTGAATTTTTTTCAAAATTGTCGCTCTATTTTTGTTTATAGCGCAAAAAAATAAAAACCGCAGGGGCGATCAAATACCACCAAAAGAAAGCTCTATTTGTGGGGAAAAAAGGACGTCAATTTTGTTTTGGAGCCACGTCACACGACCGCTCAATTGTCAGTTAAAGCGACGCAGTGCCGAATCGCAAAAAGGGGCCTGGTCCTTTGACTGCCAATTGGTCCGGGGCTGAAGTGGTTAAATACCATCATTTCACACATTTTGGAATCAATTATTTGATTAGCAATCGATCGAATGCAAACTAAATCTGTTTTCTGTACATACTTGCATCACAGGTCTGGAAATAGTTAGCCAAACGTAGAACCCTCCCATATTTCAACAGAAGCCTTCAACGCGTTTAATCTGTCAAAAGAAACATGTACATAATGTATCACCATCTAGACATCACATCGAATGAATTATCACCTAAATGGAACAGATATAAATCCAGATCTGTATTCAACCCCCTGGGGGCAATCGTATCAAGAAAATTAATCCAATATACTTTTCGCTTTTTTTAAATAGAGTCTCATTTACCACCCCTCCTATTATCGATCCCCTCCAGCACCATGAATTTTAATTGAGAAATCGAATGTCCTTTTTCCAAAAAATTTCTCCCTAAAGGCAACTGTACTAATTTGTCTCTGAATATTTATGCCTTGCTATCCTATCTTTAACTTTCTGAATGGTCTCTCCGATGTAAAGTAACCCACATGGATATTTTATTGCACATATTACATATGATGATTGGCAAGTGTAGTAACCTTAGATTTTGATATCATACCCCTTATGTGGATGGGATATACTCTTGCCTTTTATCATGGAGTTACACTGTATACACGATGGACATGGGTATGGCATCCTCAAACGGAAGGTGGAGGAGTACAAGGTCTCTCACATCCACCAGCTCTGTGATGTCGTCATGGAGGAGGGGAAGAGGACTCCAGTGGCAACCTGTGAAGCTCTGGTGACCTCCATGTCCATTTCACCAGAGCTTCACAGGTTGCCACTGGAGTCCTCTTCCCCTCCTCCATGATGACATCACGGAGCTGGTGGATATTAGAGACCTTGCGCTCCTCCACCTTCCATTTGATGTCCCACAGATGCTCAATAGGGTTTAGGTCTGGAGACATGCTTGGCCAGTCCATCACCTTTACCCTCAGCTTCTTTAGCAAGGCAGTGGTGGTCTTGGAGGTGTGTTTGGGGTCGTTATCATGTTGGAATACTGCCCTGCGGTCCAGTCTCTGAAGGGAGGGGATCATGCTCTGCTTCAGTATGTCACAGTACACGTTGGCATTCATGGTTCCCTCAATGATCTGTAGCCCCCCAGTGCCGGCAGCACTCATGCAGCCCCAGACCATGACACTCCCACCATCATGCCTGACTGTAGACAAGACACACTTGTCTTTGTCCTCCTCACCTGGTTGCCCCCACACACGCTTGACACCATCTGACACCAAATAAGTTTATCTTGGTCTCATCAGACCACAGGACGTGGTTCCAGTAATCCATGTCCTTAGTCTGCTTGTCTTCAGCAAACTCTTTGCGGGATTTCTTGTGCATCATCTTTAGAAGAGGCTTCCTTCTGGGATGACAGCCATGCAGACCAATTTGATGCAGTGTGCGGCGTATGGTCTGAGCACTGACAGGCTGACCCCCCACCCCTACAACCTCTGCAGCAATGCTGGCAGCACTCATACGTCTATTTCCCAAAGACAACCTCCGGATATGACGCTGAGCACGTGACCTCAACTACTTTGGTGGACCATGGCGAGGCCTGTTCTGAGTGGAACCTGTTATACCGCTGTATGGTCTTGGCCACCGTGCTGCAGATCAGTTTCAGGGTCTTGGCAATCTTCTTATAGCCTAGGCCATCTTTATGTAGAGCAACGATTCTTTTTGTTCAGATCCTCAGAGAGTTCTTTGCCATGAGGTGCCATGTTGAACTTCCAGTGACCAGTATGAGAGAGTGAGAGCGATAACACCAATTTTAACACACCTGCTCCCCATTCACACCTGAGACCTTGTAACACTAACGAGTCACATGACACCGGGGAGGGAAAATGGCTATTTGGGCCCAATTTGGACATTTTCACTTAGGGGTGTACTGACTTTTGTTGCCAGCGGTTTAGACATTAATGGCTGTGTGTTGAGTTATTTTGAGGGGACAGCAAATTTACACTGTTATACAAGCTGTACACTCACTACTTTACATTGTAGACAAGTGTCATTTCTTCAGTGTTGTCACATGAAAAGAGAGAAGAAAATATTTACAAAAATGTGAGGGGTGTACTTACTTTTGTGAGATACTGTATCTATGAGATATGTAAATTAATAGAGATGTACTTTATATAGATCGATATATATTTTTTTCTAAATATACTTTTTTGTACCACATAATAGCCTATTTTTTGTCAGTTATAGCCAATTAATCTCCGATTATAAAATTTTGGCCTGGATATTTATCCATTCTCCATTTCTTTCCAACAGGCCAAAGAGGAGAAGAGAGAAGACACCGTTTACATCGGCAAGGTGATGCTCCCGTGTCTGGCGGGGGAGGGACAGATCCATCGCCTGGTGCTAACCCCGGAACAACTAAGCGAACTGCATGGTCGCCTCATCAGCTAGAGAGAAGTGGGCTCTGCAGGTTGGAGGGGGTGGGGGGGGGTCACCCACTATATACAGGGAGACGGATCAGAAGTGCCAGGTGGGGGTCAGTACACACACCTGCCTTCGCCAGCACTGGCCCGCTGCTTTTCTCCATTACCACCGAGTCCCTGGAGTGCCGATAACTGCATAATGACACGCCAGGTAGTAGTTACCCCTCTCCTCCATCGAATAGTGAAGCATGGCTAAAGAGTCGCCAATCTGGCAAAATGTAAGCATTGACTTTCGAAGGTGTTTTCTAGCTCCTTTCATTGCAGGAGGCTTCTCTGCCACTTCGCCTGCTTTACTGGGCCCCCGGCCATCAAGGGCCCCGCTGCCCTCACGTCAGCCCTCAAGATAACCTTTCGCCTACTACTACAGCTACCTGCTTTGAACTTAAAAGCCCTCTGACAATATGGCTGCCCCTATGTCTGCCACTATTGCAAAAGTTGACAAAAATGTACATATGCCGTCCCCTTATGTCTTTACAGGCTCTTTAATGAGCTCGCTGAGAAATGCTCCTGTTTTTTTCAGGGCACCAGTGTATGGAACACACGATCAGACACATCATTCAATGGGGGGGCATTTATCAAGCAAATTAGTGACACGATTAACCCCCTGGTTCACACTATAACTTGCATGTGAATCGCACAAGAAACGCAGCGCATTCCTGAAGCGATTCGGTGTGGTGTGATTTTAAACCCATTCAATATGAACGGACTCGATTCACACCGCATTGCACCAAAAAAAAAAGCACAGTCACCTTTTTCGGCGCCGCATCGCGTGATCGTTTTGTAATTATGCAATCCAGTGTGGGCAAACCACACTGCCTTTGCGATTCTTTCGCGGTGTCGTTGCCTTTTTGTTTTGTTTTTTTGACACCTGCAGCGGATCACAATGCAGTGTGGGAAACCCACAGGGATCGCTGCATTTCCCGCACTGCATATTGTGTGAACCTAGGCTTAGTCGCCAACCAGGCTGCGTCTCCTTCAACAAAGTCTTTGCAGCGAGTTTACAGACCTGTGTGTTTGTATTCCTGGGCAGCCAAGCGTGACAGTCTGCAAAGTTTACTGAACATAAGACAGATTTCCACTCGGAACAGACGCAGAATTAAGACGTGGTCAGGGTCAGGTATAACTCAGTCACACGTGTGGATTTTACAGCAGCAAAGGAGGAGTTTATGACTCCGGGTGAGACATCGTAATAAATCTGTCTCACAATGCATTTTACTGCTCCTGTTCAGCATTGCTGTACCTTGTGACAGGATTGATAAATGTCCTCCCCTTGTGACTTCAAAATAAAAATTGGAAGAATCATTTCCTACAAATATATTCCAAGAACCTGTACAGCCATAAGGAATAGGACACATGGCTATTTTACAAAGTGGGTTTTTTAAAACTTTACCGCTTACCAAAATTGTCAGGTTACACTTCGGAAGAGAACCACTTCATGAATGGCGGCACTCGGGAAACTCAACACTAACCGTGTAGCTTTGATCCTTATCGCTCGAATCATGCAGACTTGTTCAATGACGTCACTCGATGGGCAGGGATGGGGCAGGGTCCCGTGTCCTCCTTTCGGAATCTGTCTTCGGTGTGCCTACACTGCACAGCTGTGGTTCTTACATACAATATTTATCAGCGTTGGCTTTTTCTGTATGCACTCTAAATAAACTGAAAGCTATGAATTGAATCAGTTGGTGGTCTCTTATTATTGCTAAGGCTGACAGATCTGGGTTACTAAACACTTTTATATACCCTGGAGCAGTAGTGGTCAACTTTGATATAAGGGGACCCCAAGTGCAGCTCTTAAACCTACAGAAGGGGGAGACATTCTGTTTAGTAAATGTAGTGCTACAGAGAGCTGTCAGACTGCAGACATGCTAGGGGCAGAGGTTCGGAGACTGCAGACATGCTAGGGGCAGAGGTTCGGAGACTGCAGACATGCTAGAGGCAGAGGTTCGGAGACTGCAGACATGCTAGAGGCAGAGGTTCGGAGACTGCAGACATGCTAGAAGCAGAGGTTCGGAGACTGCAGACATGCTAGAAGTAGAGGTCTGAGACTGCAGACATGCTAGGGGCAGGGTTCAGAGACTGCAGACATGCTAGGGGCAGAGGTTCGGAGACTGCAGACATGCTAGGAGTAGGGGTCGGAGACTGCAGACATGCTAGAAGCAGAGGTCTGAGACTGCAGACATGCTAGGGGCAGAGGTTCGGAGACTGCAGACATGCTAGAGGCAGGGGTCGGAGACTGCAGACATGCTAGAGGCAGGGGTCGGAGACTGCAGACATGCTAGAGGCAGGGTTTGGAGACTGCAGACATGCTAGGGGCAGGGTTTGGAGACTGCAGACATGCTAGGGGCAGAGGTCGGAGACTGCAGACATGCTAGGGGCAGAGGTCGGAGACTGCAGACATGCTAGGGGCAGAGGTCGGAGACTGCAGACATGCTAGGGGCAGAGGTCGGAGACTGCAGACATGCTTGGAGCAGAGGTCGGAGACTGCAGACATGCTTGGAGCAGAGGTTGGAGACTGCAGACATGCTAGGGGCAGAGGTCGGAGACTGCAGACATGCTAGAGGCAGAGGTTGGAGACTGCAGACATGCTAGAGGCAGAGGTTGGAGACTGCAGACATGCTAGGGGCAGAGGTTGGAGACTGCAGACATGCTAGGGGCAGAGGTTGGAGACTGCAGACATGCTAGGGGCAGAGGTTGGAGACTGCAGACATGCTAGGGGCAGAGGTCGGAGACTGCAGACATGCTAGAGGCAGAGGTTGGAGACTGCAGACATGCTAGGGGCAGAGGTTGGAGACTGCAGACATGCTAGGGGCAGAGGTTGGAGACTGCAGACATGCTAGGGGCAGAGGTCGGAGACTGCAGACATGCTAGGGGCAGAGGTTGGAGACTGCAGACATGCTAGGGGCAGAGGTGGGAGACTGCAGACATGCTAGGGGCAGAGGTGGGAGACTGCAGACATGCTAGGGGCAGAGGTCGGAGACTGCAGACATGCTAGGGGCAGAGGTTGGAGACTGCAGACATGCTAGGGGCAGAGGTGGGAGACTGCAGACATGCTAGGGGCAGAGGTCGGAGACTGCAGACATGCTAGGGGCAGAGGTCGGAGACTGCAGACATGCTAGGGGCAGAGGTCGGAGACTGCAGACATGCTAGAGGCAGAGGTCGGAGACTGCAGACATGCTAGAGGCAGAGGTCGGAGACTGCAGACATGCTAGAGGCAGAGGTCGGAGACTGCAGACATGCTAGAGGCAGAGGTTGGAGACTGCAGACATGCTAGAGGCAGAGGTTGGAGACTGCAGACATGCTAGAGGCAGAGGTTGGAGACTGCAGACATGCTAGAGGCAGAGGTTGGAGACTGCAGACATGCTAGGGGCAGAGGTTGGAGACTGCAGACATGCTAGGGGCAGAGGTCGGAGACTGCAGACATGCTAGGGGCAGAGGTCGGAGACTGCAGACATGCTAGGGGCAGACGTTCGGAGACTGACCAAGAAGAAACCCCCTACTTGTGGGACTTTACTTAGACCACCACACTAGTACACCTTCCCTATTACACTGATCCCCTCCGCCTTTTACTATCTTCTGTTTGCATAGATCTTCACTGCTCTCATCCTGCAGCCTCAGGTCTCAGATCTGACCATCCCAATCACTGACCGACACCCTCTCCTTCCCAGATTACTTTTTATCTCTTCCAAACTGTTGAGCAGATCAGTACATTCTCTGCACTCATTTAAGGTGGCCGTAGGAATGAAATTAAAAAGGAATCATCTATTCTACGGCCACCTTAAATGAGTGCAGAGAATGTAATGATCTGCTCAACAGTTTGGAAGAGATAAAAAGTAATCTGGGAAGGAGAGGGTGCCAGTCAGTGATTGGACCCCTAAAGAGGAATGTCCAGATCTGAGACCACACTTGTAAAGAAGAACTCAGCACAGGGATGGTGGGAACCCCTCATAATGGGCACAGGTGTACAGACCCCGGAACTGAGCACAGGACTGGTGGGAACCCCTCATAATGGGCACATCAGGTGTACAGACCTCATAACTCAGCACAGGGATGGTGGGAACCCCTCACAATGGGCACAGCAGGTGTACAGACCCTGGAACTCAGCACAGGGATGATGGGAACCCCTCATAATGGGCACAGCGGGTGTACAGACTCCGGAACTGAGCACAGGGCTGGTGAGAACCCCTCATAATGGGCACAGCGGGTGTACAGACCCCGGAACTGAGCACAGGGATGGTGAGAACCCCTCATAATGGGCACAGCGGGTGTACAGACTCCGGAACTGAGCACAGGGCTGGTGGGAACCCCTCATAATGGGCACAGGTGTACAGACCCGGGAACTCAGCACAGGGATGGTGGGAACCCCTCATAATGGGCACAGCGGGTGTACAGACCCCGGAACTGAGCACAGGGATGGTGGGAACCCCTCATAAAGGGCATAGCAGGTGTACAGACCTCAGAACTCAGCACAGGGATGGTGGGAATCCCTCACAATGGGCACAGCAGGTGTACAGACCCCGGAACTGAGCACAGGGATGATGAGAACCCCTCATAATGGGCACATCAGGTGTACAGACCCAGGAACTCAGCACAGGGATAGCGGGAGCCCCTCATAATGGGCACAGCGGGTGTACAGACCCAGGAACTCAGCACAGGGATGGTGGGAACCCCTCATAATGGGCACAGCAGGTGTACAGACCCAGGAACTCAGCACAGGGATGGTGGGAACCCCTCATAATGGGCACAGCAGGTGTACAGACCCAGGAACTCAGCACAGGGATGGTGGGAACCCCTCATAATGGGCACAGCAGGTGTACAGACCCAGGAACTCAGCACAGGGATGGTGGGAACCCCTCATAAAGGGCACAGCAGGTGTACAGACCTCAGAACTCAGCACAGGGATGGTGGGAACCCCTCATAATGGGCACAGCAGGTGTACAGACCCGGGAAATCAGCACAGGGATGGTGGGAACCCCTCATAATGGGCACATCAGCTTACAGATCCGGGAACTGAGCACAGGGATGGTGGGAACCCATCATAATGGGCACATCAGGTGTACAGACCCGGGAACTCAGCACAGGGATGGTGGGAACCCATCATAATGGGCACATCAGCTTACAGATCCGGGAACTCAGCACAGGGATGGTGGGAACCCATCATAATGGGCACAGCGGGTGTACAGACCCAGGAACTCAGCACAGGGATAGCGGGAGCCCCTCCATAAAGGGCACAGCAGGTGTACAGACCTCAGAACTCGGCACAGGGATGGTGGGAACCCCCCATAATGGGCACAGCGGGTGTACAGACCCGGGAACTCAGCACAGGGATGGTGGGAACCCCTCATAAAGGGCACAGGTGTACAGACCTCAGAACTCGGCACAGGGATGGTGGGAACCCCCCATAATGGGCACAGCGGGTGTACAGACCCGGAACTGAGCACAGGGATGGTGGGAACCCCTCATAATGGGCACATCAGCGTACAGATCCGGGAACTGAGCACAGGGATGGTGGGAACCCCTCATAATGGGCACAGGTGTACAGACCTCAGAACTCGGCACAGGGATGGTGGGAACCCCCCATAATGGGCACAGCGGGTGTACAGACCCCGGAACTGAGCACAGGGATGGTGGGAACCCCTCATAATGGGCACAGCGGGTGTACAGACCCAGGAACTCAGCACAGGGATGGTGGGAACCCCTCATAATGGGCACAGCAGGTGTACAGACCCAGGAACTCAGCACAGGGATGGTGGGAACCCCTCATAATGGGCACAGCAGGTGTACAGACCCAGGAACTCAGCACAGGGATGGTGGGAACCCCTCATAAAGGGCACAGCAGGTGTACAGACCTCAGAACTCAGCACAGGGATGGTGGGAACCCCTCATAATGGGCACAGCAGGTGTGTACAGACCCGGGAAATCAGCACAGGGATGGTGGGAACCCCTCATAATGGGCACATCAGCTTACAGATCCGGGAACTGAGCACAGGGATGGTGGGAACCCATCATAATGGGCACAGCGGGTGTACAGACCCAGGAACTCAGCACAGGGATAGCGGGAGCCCCTCCATAAAGGGCACAGCAGGTGTACAGACCTCAGAACTCGGCACAGGGATGGTGGGAACCCCCCATAATGGGCACAGCGGGTGTACAGACCCGGGAACTCAGCACAGGGATGGTGGGAACCCCTCATAAAGGGCACAGGTGTACAGACCTCAGAACTCGGCACAGGGATGGTGGGAACCCCCCATAATGGGCACAGCGGGTGTACAGACCCCGGAACTGAGCACAGGGATGGTGGGAACCTCTCATAATGGGCACATCAGCGTACAGATCCGGGAACTGAGCACAGGGATGGTGGGAACCCCTCATAATGGGCACAGGTGTACAGACCTCAGAACTCGGCACACGGATGGTGGGAACCCCCCATAATGGGCACAGCGGGTGTACAGACCCCGGAACTGAGCACAGGGATGGTGGGAACCCCTCATAATGGGCACATCAGCGTACAGATCCGGGAACTGAGCACAGGGATGGTGGGAACCCCTCATAATGGGCACAGGTGTACAGACCTCAGAACTCGGCACAGGGATGGTGGGAACCCCCCATAATGGGCACAGCGGGTGTACAGACCCCGGAACTGAGCACAGGGATGGTGGGAACCCTCATAATGGGCACATCAGCGTACAGATCCGGGAACTGAGCACAGGGATGGTGGGAACCCATCATAATGGGCACAGGTGTACAGACCCGGAACTGAGCACAGGGATGGTGGGAACCCCTCATAATGGGCACATCAGCTTACAGATCCGGCAACTGAGCACAGGGATGGTGGGAGCTCCTCATAAAGGGCACAGCAGGTGTACAGACCTGGGGACTGAGAACAGGGATGGTGGGAACCCCTCATAATGGGCACAGCAGGTGTACAGACCCGGGAACTCAGCACAGGGATGGTGGGAATCCCTCATAATGGGCACAGCGGGTTTACAGACCCGGGAACTCAGCACAGGGATGGTGGAAACCCCTCATAATGGGCACAGCAGGTGTACAGACCTCGGAACTCAGCACAGGGATGGTGGAAACCCCTCATAATGGGCACAGCAGGTGTACAGACCCCGGGAACTCAGCACAGGGATGGTGGAAACCCCTCATAATGGGCACAGCAGGTGTACAGACCCGGGAACTCAGCACAGGGATGGTGGGAACCCCTCATAATGGGCACAGCAGGTGTACAGACCCGGGAACTCAGCACAGGGATGGTGGGAATCCCTCATAATGGGCACAGCGGGTTTACAGACCCGGGAACTCAGCACAGGGATGGTGGAAACCCCTCATAATGGGCACAGCAGGTGTACAGACCCGGGAACTCAGCACAGGGATGGTGGGAACCCCTCATAAAGGGCACAGCAGGTGTACAGACCTCGGAACTCAGCACAGGGATGGTGGAAACCCCTCATAATGGGCACAGCAGGTGTACAGACCCGGGAACTCAGCACAGGGATGGTGGGAACCCCTCATAATGGGCACAGCAGGTGTACAGACCCGGGAACTCAGCACAGGGATGGTGGGAACCCCTCATAATGGGCACAGCGGTTGTACAGACCCGGGAACTCAGCACAGAGATGGTGGGAACCCCTCATAATGGGCACAGCAGGTGTACAGACCCGGGAACTCAGCACAGGGATGGTGGGGAACCCCTCATAATGGGCACAGCAGGTGTACAGACCCCGGAACTCAGCACAGGGATGGTGGGAACCCCTCATAATGGACACAGTGAGGCTGCAATTGATGGCCACAGTTTTACCTAGCAGTAATGACACATAATCACCTGATAAATGGCTATTTACAGCCCTCCATTAATAAAAGTTTATTTTTTTTTCAGTTTGCTTGTATGTGACATCCCATACATCCCATACATCCTATACATCCTATACAAGCACGTACATCCCATACATCCCATACATCCCATACAAGCACGTAGGTTGGATGCGAGAGGTGGATCAGCAGGGTGAGTGTGCCAGGACAAGTGGATGTGTCTCATCTCTGCTTCCTTTTACCACTCTGCATCTCACGCATATCATATATTAGAAGAGGGCAGATGTGCAGGAAGGTACAGTGGTGGAAGATATGAGAAGGGGTTTCAGCAGTGGAACAGATGAGCAGGGGGATTCAGTGTTGAGCCAGATGAGAAGAGGGGGTTCAGTGGTGGGACAGGAAAAAAAGGGGGTGGGGCAGATGTAAAAGGAGGTGTATTGGTGGGGCAGGAGAGCAGTGGGGTTCATAAGTGAGACAGATGTGCAGGAGGTACAGTGGTGGGGGCAGATGAGCAGGGGTTTACAGTGGTGGGACAGAAGAGCAGGGGGTTACAGTGGTGGGGCAGCTGTGCAGGGGGTTACAGTGGTGGGGCAGCTGTGCAGGGGGTTACAGTGGTGGGGCAGCTGTGCAGGGGGTTACAGTGGTGGGGCTTTGGAGGAGTGAAGAAAGCTTCTCTTCAGTTCCTTTGTAGGCATAGAAAGTGGTCTGTTGCCCCGTGCATTACTTCAATGCAGAGCGTTTCCTTTCCATTCCTTCTTTTTTATTCAGACAGGCTTGTTATATTATGTTATGGGGAGTTTGACTATAAAAGTTGTGAAATCTGGAGAAAAACACAACGTTTGTCTTCCTTATATTAAAAAAAAATACATATATTTTTTTTTATTTATTTATTTTTTACCTAATTTAGTCAACAAACTTTTTTGAATTTAATAACGGATTTATGAATAATTGAAGAAATTGTATAGCAAGGCCTTTGCACTTCTTCTAATTATTGTTAAATCCGAAGGCGATTGTGCGGAGAGACGGGTACAATGAGATTGTAAGGTGTGGGCAGCTTTAGATACAATTGGCATGAGTGTAATACTTATTTTGACCACTAGAGGGCAGGATGGGGTTGGAAAGAAAAGCTGCCAAGTAAATCTGATTACAAGCGGCTGTTTTGCATTGGAGGGATCTGCTCTGCCTTTCCTCCTCTAACAGAAAACATGTGTTTGTGGATTAAAGTTCAATTCTAGTCTTTCAAATATTGTTATAGATGAACGTCTGAAACAAAAGTCAGTTTAGGCCAGTTTCACACTGAGGCGGTTTTCTAAGTGTTTTAGAAACGGCCTCTAAATAACGCCTGAAAATCGCCTCCCATTCATTTCAGGGGGACCTTTCACATTGGAGTGGTGTGCTTGCAAGACGTTGGGCAAAGTCCTGCAAGCAGCATCTTTGGGGAACTACTGTTTGGAAGTCCCACTGTTACTGATGGCAGCCAATACCGACCTACAAGTCCAACTGTTACTGATAGCAGCCAATACCGACCTACAAGTCCAACTGTTACTGATGGCAGCCAATACCAACCTACAAGTCCAACTGTTACTGATGGCAGCCAATACCGACCTACAAGTCCCACTGTTACTGATGGCAGCCAATACCGACCTACAAGTCCAACTGTTACTGATAGCAGCCAATACCGACCTACAAGTCCAACTGTTACTGATAGCAGCCAATACCGACCTACAAGTCCAACTGTTACTGATGGCAGCCAATACCAACCTACAAGTCCAACTGTTACTGATGGCAGCCAATACCGACCTACAAGTCCCACTGTTACTGATGGCAGCCAATACCGACCTACAAGTCCAACTGTTACTGATAGCAGCCAATACCGACCTACAAGTCCAACTGTTACTGATAGCAGCCAATACCGACCTACAAGTCCAACTGTTACTGATAGCAGCCAATACCGACCTACAAGTCCAACTGTTACTGATGGCAGCCAATACCAACCTACAAGTCCAACTGTTACTGATGGCAGCCAATACCGACCTACAAGTCCCACTGTTACTGATGGCAGCCAATACCGACCTACAAGTCCCACTGTTACTGATGGCAGCCAATACCGACCTACAAGTCCCACTGTCACTGACGGCAGCCAATACCGACCTACAAGTCCCACTGTTACTGATGGCAGCCAATACCGACCTACAAGTCCAACTGTTACTGATAGCAGCCAATACCGACCTACAAGTCCCACTGTTACTGATGGCAGCCAATACCGACCTACAAGTCCCACTGTTACTGATGGCAGCCAATACCGACCTACAAGTCCCACTGTCACTGACGGCAGCCAATACCGACCTACAAGTCCCACTGTTACTGATGGCAGCCAATACCGACCTACAAGTCCCACTGTTACTGATGGCAGCCAATACCGACCTACAAGTCCCACTGTCACTGACGGCAGCCAATACCGACCTACAAGTCCCACTGTTACTGATGGCAGCCAATACCGACCTACAAGTTCCACTCTTACTGATGGCAGCCAATACCGACCTACAAGTCCCACTGTTACTGATGGCAGCCAATACCGACCTACAAGTCCCACTGCTACTGACGGCAGCCAATACCGACCTACAAGTCCCACTGTTACTGATAGCAGCCAATACCGACCTACAAGTCCCACTGTTACTGATGGCAGCCAATACCGACCTACAAGTCCCACTGTTACTGATGGCAGCCAATACCGACCTACAAGTCCCACTGTTACTGATGGCAGCCAATACCGACCTACAAGTCCAACTGTTACTGATGGCAGCCAATACCGACCTACAAGTCCCACTGTCACTGATGGCAGCCAATACCGACCTACAAGTCCCACTGTCACTGATGGCAGCCAATACTGACCTACAAGTCCCACTGTTACTGATGGCAGCCAATACTGACCTACAAGTCCCACTGTTACTGACGGCAGCCAATACTGACCTACAAGTCCCACTGTTACTGACGGCAGCCAATACTGACCTACAAGTCCCACTGTTACTGATGGCAGCCAATACCGACCTACAAGTCCCACTGTCACTGATGGCAGCCAATACTGACCTACAAGTCCCACTGTTACTGACGGCAGCCAATACTGACCTACAAGTCCCACTGTTACTGATAGCAGCCAATACCGACCTACAAGTCCCACTGTTACTGACGGCAGCCAATACTGACCTACAAGTCCCACTGTTACTGATAGCAGGAAATACCGAACTACAAGTCCCACTGTTACTGATAGCAGCCAATACCGACCTACAAGTCCCACTGTTACTGACGGCAGCCAATACTGACCTACAAGTCCCACTGTTACTGATAGCAGGAAATACCGACCTACAAGTCTCACTGTTACTGATGGCAGCCAATACCGAACTACAAGTCCCACTGTTACTGAAGGCAGCCAATACCGACCTACAAGTCCCACTGTCACTGATGGCAGCCAATACCGACCTACAAGTCCCACTGTTACTGATGGCAGCCAATACCGACCTACAAGTCCCACTGTTACTGATGGCAGCCAATACCGACCTACAAGTCCCACTGTTACTGATGGCAGCCAATACCGACCTACAAGTCCCACTGTTACTGATGGCAGCCAATACTGAACCACAAGTCCCACTGTTACTGACGGCAGCCAATACGGAACCACAAGTCCCACTGTTACTGACGGCAGCCAATACCGAACTACAAGTCCCACTGTTACTGATGGCAGCCAATACCGACCTACAAGTCCCACTGTTACTGATGGCAGCCAATACCGACCTACAAGTCCCACTGTTACTGATGGCAGCCAATACCGAACTACAAGTCCCACTGCTACTGACGGCAGCCAATACCGACCTACAAGTCCCACTGTTACTGATAGCAGCCAATGCCGACCTACAAGTCCCACTGTTACTGATGGCAGCCAATACCGACCTACAAGTCCCACTGTTACTGATGGCAGCCAATACCGACCTACAAGTCCCACTGTTACTGATAGCAGCCAATACCGACCTACAAGCCCCACTGTTACTGATGGCAGCCAATACCGACCTACAAGTCCCACTGTTACTGATAGCAGCCAATACCGACCTACAAGTCCAACTGTTACTGATGGCAGCCAATACCGACCTACAAGTCCCACTGTTACTGATGGCAGCCAATACCGACCTACAAGTCCAACTGTTACTGATGGCAGCCAATACCGACCTACAAGTCCCACTGTCACTGATGGCAGCCAATACCGACCTACAAGTCCCACTGTCACTGATGGCAGCCAATACTGACCTACAAGTCCCACTGTTACTGACGGCAGCCAATACTGACCTACAAGTCCCACTGTTACTGACGGCAGCCAATACTGACCTACAAGTCCCACTGTTACTGACGGCAGCCAATACTGACCTACAAGTCCCACTGTTACTGATGGCAGCCAATACCGACCTACAAGTCCCACTGTTACTGATGGCAGCCAATACCGACCTACAAGTCCCACTGTTACTGACGGCAGCCAATACTGACCTACAAGTCCCACTGTTACTGACGGCAGCCAATACTGACCTACAAGTCCCACTGTTACTGACGGCAGCCAATACTGACCTACAAGTCCCACTGTTACTGATGGCAGCCAATACCGACCTACAAGTCCCACTGTTACTGACGGCAGCCAATACTGACCTACAAGTCCCACTGTTACTGATAGCAGGAAATACCGACCTACAAGTCCCACTGTTACTGACGGCAGCCAATACTGACCTACAAGTCCCACTGTTACTGATAGCAGGAAATACCGAACTACAAGTCCCACTGTTACTGATAGCAGCCAATACCGAACTACAAGTCCCACTGTTACTGACGGCAGCCAATACCGAACTACAAGTCCCACTGTTACTGATGGCAACCAATACCGACCTACAAGTCCCACTGTTACTGATGGCAGCCAATACCGACCTACAAGTCCCACTGTTACTGATGGCAGCCAATACTGACCTACAAGTCCCACTGTTACTGATGGCAGCCAATACCGACCTACAAGTCCCACTGTTACTGATGGCAGCCAATACTGACCTACAAGTCCCACTGTTACTGATGGCAGCCAATACCGACCTACAAGTCCCACTGTTACTGATGGCAGCCAATACCGAACTACAAGTCCCACTGTTACTGATGGCAGCCAATACCGACCTACAAGTCCCACTGTTACTGATGGCAGCCAATACCGAACCACAAGTCCCACTGTTACTGATGGCAGCCAATACTGAACCACAAGTCCCACTGTTACTGACGGCAGCCAATGCGGAACCACAAGTCCCACTGTTACTGATGGTAGCCAATACCGACCTACAAGTCCCACTGTTACTGATGGCAGGAAATACTGACCTACAAGTCCCACTGTTACTGATGTCAGCCAATACCGACCTACAAGTCCCACTATTACTGATGGCAGCCAATACCGACCTACAAGTCCCACTGTTACTGATGTCAGCCAATACCGACCTACAAGTCCACTGTTACTGATGGCAGCCAATACCGACCTACAAGTCCCACTGTTACTGATGGCAGCCAATACCGACCTACAAGTCCCACTGTTACTGATGTCAGCCAATACCGACCTACAAGTCCCACTGTTACTGATGGCAGCCAATACCGACCTACAAGTCCCACTGTTACTGACGACAGCCAATACCGACCTACAAGTCCACTGTTACTGACGGCAGCCAATACCGACCTACAAGTCCCACTGTTACTGATGGCAGCCAATACCGACCTACAAGTCCCACTGTTACTGATGGCAACCAATACCGACCTACAAGTCCCACTCTTATTGATGGCAGCCAATACCGACCTACAAGTCCCACTGTTACTGATGGCAGCCAATACCGACCTACAAGTCCCACTGTTACTGATGGCGGCCAATACGGAACTACAAGTCCCACTGTTACTGATGGTGGCCAATACCGACCTACAAGTCCCACTGCTACTGATGGCAGCCAATACCGACCTACAAGTCTCACTGTTACTGATGGCGGCCAATACCGACCTACAAGTGCCACTGTTACTGATGGCGGCCAATACGGAACTACAAGTCCCACTGTTACTGATGGCGGCCAATACCGACCTACAAGTCCCACTGTTACTGATGGCAGCCAATACCGACCTACAAGTCCCACTGTTACTGATGGCAGCCAATACCGACCTACAAGTCCCACTGCTACTGATGGTAGCCAATACCGACCTACAAGTCCCACTGTTACTGATGGCAGCCAATACCGACCTACAAGTCCCACTGTTACTGATGGCAGCCAATACTGACCTACAAGTCCCACTGTCACTGACGGCAGCCAATACCGACCTAGAAGTCCCACTGTTACTGATGGCAGCCAATACCGACCTACAAGTCCCACTCTTACTGATGGCAGCCAATACCGACCTACAAGTCCCACTGTTAGTGATGGCAGCCAATACCGAACTACAAGTCCCACTGTTACTAACAACAGCCAATACCGACCTACAAGTCCCACTGTTACTGATGGCAACCAATACCGACCTACAAGTCCCACTGTTACTGACGGCAGCCAATACCGACCTACAAGTCCCACTGTTACTGGTGGCAGCCAATATTGAACTACAAGTTCCAGCAGTTCTTAGCTGCTTCTCCATTTAGTGTCCTGCTAGTAAGACTGGGCAGCCCTGAGTTTCTCCATGTCTACCACTGGAGTTAAGCCATGTGCAAATGAGGCCTATTAATGTGTATTCCCAGAGGTAAAGATGTCTGTGCAAAGTGTCCCAGTGAATCCGTAAGAAAGGATTTGTAAAGGTGGGCGAATGCCCTCTCACCAACGTCCAGGCCGATTCAATGCCCTCCGGACAGCAGCCCATGCAGCGGATCTGCCGTTTCGATCTCCCGATGCGAATCGTAGAACACAGGATGGCAGGCGACCAAAGTGGTGCTGGATGGATGTCTGATGAACAACAAGCAGCGCTAGGCCCCTCTCGTCCGAGGTTGGAATGTTTTTACACCGTGTGGTAGGCCGCGACCTCTCTTCATGCGCGGAGAGAGGTCCATCTTGGCACATACTTCTTCATCAGAAAATGCGACCGTGTGTAGGCTCCATCGGAATTTTGCAGGGCGAATTTTCGACATCAAAGAATTGAGAGCATGTTCTCAATTTTTCCGACGGAAAAGGTTTCTATGGGAAATTCCGATCGTCTGTAGCAATTCTGACGCGCAAAATTCCTACGCATGCTCGGAAACAATTCGACGCATGCTTGGAAGCATTGAACTCGGCTTGTTGTAGTGTTGTACATCACCGCATTCTTGACAGTCGGATTTTGGTGTGACCGTCTGTAGGCAAGACAGTTTGAGCGAAATTCCGTCGGGAAAACCGACTGAGCTTTTTCCGACGAGAATTCCGATCGTGTGTACGCGGCATTAGGCTGCTTGCTACCTGGTCCTCTGTTCATACTATTTCAAAGTTCTACTAGGTGGATGTCCAAATATGAACCCTTGTTGGACTTATTGGCACAGTTCCATTTGCCTAGTTGTTGACCACTAGTGTTGGTTAAACGGTTCGGGCCGAACATTTGACTGTTCGATGAACAACCAAATTTTCAGGGTGTTCGCCCCGCCGAACACCCTGCAAGTGCACTGCGTACTGCACAGTGTCTGTCCACGTGTTAAGGGCTGGATATGTTAAAAACGATATTATATTTAATCAAGGCCACCACCGCAAAGCCACCTCCCACCCCCCGCTGTCAGATCTAGAATTCTAGACTTCTATTCCGCACGCTTGTTTCGTGTAAACACTTCAGTAAGCAACTTTGGCCGCACGATGAAACGGAAAAACAAACGGCAGATCCCGAGGCGGGAATAATAACATGCTGGCTCTTGTACCTGAGGAGAAGCAGATGAGGAAAATGTTCCCCCGGCATCTCTCCAAGGCTGCAGATATAAATATTTACCCAGCCGCGCACCTTTCTGCAGAATCCCCCCTCCGGGGAACATGTCGGAAGTCCTCTATCCTCCGCAGCTTCCTGCCCTTTGCGGCCGGCCGACACTTCATCCCTGACCGCCGTCCACATGAGGACAAATCTAGGAAAAGGCTGAGAATGCAGAAAGTAGTATATGGACTTTATATTTACAGTTTATTCAGGAATAAAAGATGGTACATCTGACCCCCAGCCTGCCCTTCAGTCTCGCCCCCGGCACCATTTTTGTTTGTGTTGGCTCCTCCTTTTCCTCATCTACGATGATTGTCTGGTGTAGATGAAGGGAATCCCCGGCCAATTACAAGCAGAAGGAAGAAGCTGGAAGCTGTCGCTTTTGTCTCTTTGTATTGTATATTTTGTGTTTGATAATCTCTATCGTCTGTGGTCAGTAGGAGGAGGAATAGTGCTCCATTATTGTTAAGGGAAGGAATGATGTCCCATCATTGGTGTCAATGAAAGGAATGGTTCCTCCTTGTTGGTGTCAGTGGAAGGAATAGTGCCTCATCACTGGTGTCGGTGAGAGGAATGGTACCTCATTGTTGGTGTCAGTTGAAGGAATGGTGCCTCATTACTGGTGTCGGTGAGAGGAATGGTACCTCATTGTTGGTGTCAGTTGAAGGAATGGTGCCTCATCACTGGTGTCGGTGAGAGGAATGGTACCTCATTGTTGGTGTCAATGGGAGGAATAGTGCTTCATCATTGGTGTCTGTGGTTGGAATGGTGCCTCATTGGTGTCTGTGGTTGGAATGGTGCCTCATTGGTTTCTGCGGTTGCAATGGTGCCTCATTGGTGCCAGTGGTTGGAATGGTGCCCGATTTTTTTGTGTCAGCGGGGAGGAACAGTGCCCCATTGTTGGTGTCAGGGGAAAGAATGGTGCTTCATCATTGGTGTCAGTGGGAGGAAAGGTGCTTCATTGTTGGAGTCATTGGTTAGAAGGTGCCTCATTGGTTGGATTGGTGCCTTGTTGGTGTCTGTGGTTGGTTGGAATGGTGCCTCGTTGTTGGTGTCTGTGGTTGGAATGGTGCCTCGTTGTTGGTGTCTGTGGTTGGAATGGTGCCTCATTGTTGGTGTCTGTGGTTGGAATGGTGCTCAATTTTTGGTGTCAGCGGGGAGGAATAGTGCCCCATTGTTGGTGTCAGTGGAAAGAATGGTGCTTCATCATTGGTGTCAGTGGGAGGAAAGGTGCTTCATTGTTGGTGTCATTGGTTATAAGGTGCCTCATTGGTTGGAATGGTGCCTCGTTGGTGTCTGTGGTTGGAATGGTGCCTCATTGTTGGTGTCTGTGGTTGGAATGGTGCCTCATTGTTGGTGTCTGTGGTTGGAATGGTGCCTCGTTGTTGGTGTCTGTGGTTGGAATGGTGCCTCATTGTTGGTGTCTGTGGTTGGAATGGTGCTCCATTTTTGGTGTCAGCGGGGAGGAATAGTGCCCCATTGTTGGTGTCAGTGGAAAGAATGGTGCTTCATCATTGGTGTCAGTGGTGGGAGGGGGGGGAATGGTGCTTCATCATTGGTGTCAGTGGGAGGAAAGGTGCTTCATTGTTGGTGTCATTGGTTAGAAGGTGCCTCATTGGTTGGATTGGTGCCTCGTTGGTGTCTGTGGTTGGTTGGAATGGTGCCTCGTTGTTGGTGTCTGTGGTTGGAATGGTGCCTCGTTGTTGGTGTCTGTGGTTGGAATGGTGCCTCATTGTTGGTGTCTGTGGTTGGAATGGTGCTCCATTTTTGGTGTCAGTTGGGAGGAATAGTGCCCCATTGTTGGTGTCAGTGGAAAGAATGGCGTTTCATCATTGGTGTCAGTGGGAGGAAAGGTGCTTCATTGTTGGTGTCATTGGTTGGAATGGTGCCTCATTGTTGGTGTCTGTGGTTGGAATTGTGCCTCATTGGTGTCTGTGGTTGGAATGGTGCCCCATTGTTGGTTTCCGTGGCTGCAATAGTGCCCCATTGTTGTTGTTAGCGGGAGGAATGATACTTCATCATTGGTGCCAGTGGTTGGAATGGTGCCTCGTTGTTGGTGTTTATAGTGTGCCTTGCATACCTCCATGGCCATGAGTATACTGCATCTATTGTTTTTACTGATGTAGTTCATTTAATAAAATCTCTATATATTTTTCTTTTATATGTTTTGTATGATTTGTACCTTTAAAGTCTCTTTATATTTTTTTTTTTTCATCTAAACGGGATGTTGGTGCCATATTTTGTGTAAATGTTGACACCGATCTCTGACCACATAATCTAAAATCTATTGCTCCTTGCAACACTTCTTCAAATAATCGTAAACATGCGAAATGCTGTAGAAAGTTGTAGAAGTGCAAGAAATGACTCATTCGGTGTTCTGTACACACATTGCACAATACTTTTTGTTACCTTCCGGGCTGTGAAGAAACTCCACATGGTGTTACTTTGAGCACATTTCTCAAACTGCAGCTCTTGTGGGAGGTTCCCGGTCTGCAGTGGTCAAGTCTGACCAAAAGTGGTCCAAGGAAATAATCGCATCAAACCAGCGACAGGATCCTGTTCAGCCAAGGCTCATTGATGCACGTCGGGAAGGTTAGCCCATGTATTCTGATCCAACAAGAGAGCTACTGGAGCTCAATTGGCTGAAAAAGTGAATGCTGGTTCTGATAGAAAGGTGTCAGAACACACAGAGCATCATAGCTTGTTGTGTATGGGGGGCTGTGTAGCTGCAGACTGGTCACGGTGCCCACGCTGACCCGTGTCCACAGACAAAAGGGCCTACAATGGGCACGTGAGCTTCAGAACTGGAGCGCGGAGCAATGGAAGAAGGCGGCCCCGTCTGAGGAATGCAAGAATGGTCGCAGGAACCTAACAAGTTTGAGGTGTTGACTTAACCTCCAAATTCTCCAGATCTGTCATATACCTGGTTAGTGAGCCTGATGTGCAGAGGAAGGCCTCTTGTACAGCTCCGGCTCGGGGGGGGGTCACTGGTAGTGGAACAGTAATGCCCCGTACACATGATCGGACATTCCGACAACAAAATCCATGGATTTTTTCAGACGGATGTTGGCTCAAACTTATCTTGCATACACACGGTCACAGAGGCGGCTCTCTAATTAGGCAAATTAGGCGGTCGCCTAGGGCCTCACACTCACTGGGGCCTCGCAGCTGCCTAATTTGCCTAGGAGCCACCTCTGAGGCTGTCCCACAGGGCACCCATGGATGAGAGAAAGCCGCTCCTGTCACTCTCTGGCTCCTGTCACATTGGTAAAGACACGGACGCACATGGACATGAATTATCCTCCCTCTCTCTCAGCTCTTTCTGGCGCTCCCGCTCAGTGTGCTCCAACGCTGTCAGCAAAAATCTGGAGGTGGAGCTGCAGATTACAAGTGCTGAGATGCGAGTGAATGCTCATGGAGTGATGCTGAGTGCTCATTGCCCTAAATCAGAAATCCCCCCGTGTCCCCCTCCTGCACATACCACCCACCCTTATTCACTCCGTGCCCCTCTCCTGCGCATACCACCCACCCCTATTCACTCCGTGCCCCCCTCCTGCACATACCACCCACCCCTATTCACTCCGTGTCCCCCTCCTGCACATACCACCTACCCCTATTCACTCCGTGCCCCTCTCCTGCGCATACCACCCACCCCTATTCACTCCGTGCCCCTCTCCTGCACATACCACCCACCCCTATTCACTCCGTGTCCCCCTCCTGCACATACCACCCACCCCTATTCACTCCGTGTCCCCCTCCTGCACATACCACCTACCCCTATTCACTCCGTGCCCCTCTCCTGCGCATACCACCCACCCCTATTCACTCCGTGTCCCTCTCCTGCACATACCACCTACCCCTATTCACTCCGTGCCCCCCTCCTGCACATACCACCCACCCCTATTCACTCCGTGCCCCCTCCTGCGCATACCACCCACCCCTATTCACTCCGTGTCCCCCTCCTGCACATACCACCTACCCCTATTCACTCCGTGCCCCCCTCCTGCACATACCACCCACCCCTATTCACTCCGTGCCCCTCTCCTGCACATACCACCCACCCCCTATTCACTCCGTGCCCCTCTCCTCTGCGCATACCACCCACCCCTATTCACTCCGTGTCCCCCTCCTGCACATACCACCCACCCCTATTCACTCCGTGCCCCTCTCCTGCGCATACCACCCACCCCTATTCACTCCGTGCCCCTCTCCTGCGCATACCACCCACCCCTATTCACTCCGTGCCCCTCTCCTGCGCATACCACCCACCCCTATTCACTCCGTGTCCCCCTCCTGCACATACCACCCACCCCTATTCACTCCGTGCCCCTCTCCTGCGCATACCACCCACCCCGATTCACCCCATGCCCCCCTCTTGCATATACCACCCACCCCTATTCACTCCGTGTCCCCCTCCTGCACATACCACCCACCCCTATTCACTCCGTGCCCCTCTCCTGCGCATACCACCCACCCCTATTCACCCCATGCCCCCCTCTTGCATATACCACCCACCCCTATTCACCTTGAGGCAGAGCATCTCACTACTGCTGCTGCTTGTATGGGTGGGATGTGTACTGTGGACCCTCCTCTCCTATTCATCCCATGTGATTGGAGCAGTACACATACCACCCACAAAAGCAGCAGCAGTAATAAGATTCTCGGTCTCTGGGTTCTTCCTTAACCCCTGCAAATGGTGTGAGTGGGGCCTCGTGTCTAAATTTTGCCTAAGGCCTCACAAAGCCTAGAGCCGCCTCTCACACAAATCTTGTCGGAAATTCCTAACGTCAAGAACGTGGTGACGTACAACACGTACGACGAGCTGAGAAAATTGAAGTTCAATAGCCAGTGTGGCTCTTCTGCTTGATTCCGAGCATGCGTGGCACTTTGTGGGTCGGAATTGTGTACACACGATCGGAATTTCTGACAACGGATTTTGTTGTTGGAAAATTTGAGATCCAGATCTCAAATTTTGTGTGACGGAAATTCCGATGGAAAAGGTCCGATGGAGCCTACACACGGTCGGAATTTCCGACAACAAGCTCCCATCGCACATTTTCCGTCGGAAAATCCGACCGTGTGTACGGGGCATTACCGTGAATGCAAGACGAGGTGTTCGTGACTATGATCAGCCGGCATGGTAGCAATCGATACGTCAAAGGAAGAATGCCAGGAGATGGAACAGCTGACAGTAGGCAGATGTGACAGCAGGGCAGGCTGGAAGTAGACAGGCTGGCACAGGGCTTGGCCGACAACAGGCTGTCGATGCGCAGCAGGAGCCAAAGGATAGTGTGCTGAACTGAAGGAGCTGTAGCAGGCTGGAAGGGCTGGATGCAGGGTCAGACAAGCCTGGTTGGTAATGGACGGGCAGCTCAGGCATAGATGTCAGACCGAAGAATGATCGGGTCACAGGCCAATGTTGGCAACGGTGAAAGGATCGGACAAGAGCAGAAGGCAGAGGCAGAATCAGAGGACAAGCCGAGGTCAGTGCAGGTACCAGACAAGGATGGTCAGGAGCAAGCCGGGTCAAGATCAGAGGTCAGGAACACTTACAGAATACTGTAGAGCAAACAGGAATGAGCCAGTGCAGCAGCTCTGTTCAAATAGGCCGTTTGCCAGTATTGGAGCCTGGGAATACATGTGCGCGCACATCTGCTCGGCCAGTTCCTGGCTGGCGCATGTGCCATCTGTAGTGTGGCAAAGCTTTCCCTCACACAATCCAATCAAGCATCTTTTGGGATGTGTTGGAAAACCAAGTCCAATCCCTGGACCCCCCCACCTCCCAACTTACAGGACATAAAGCAGGGGTCATCAACCCTGTCCTCAGGGCTCACTAACAGGCCGGGTTTGCAAGATAACTGAAATACATCACAGGTGATATAATTTGATGATCAGTGATTGCAGTATTCTAGTCTGCATCTCCCCCAAGGTAATACATGGCCTGTTAGTGGGCCCTGAGGACAGGGTTGATGACCACTGACTTAAAGGATCTGCTAATGATGGCTTGGTGCCAGATACAACATCCCATACCTTTCGCGGTCTAGTGGACAGGGGAGGGCTGGGCTGGGGGGCAGAGTGGCAATTGCCCCCCAGGCTGCCCTAACTTACGTTGAAAACGGCCGGCGCCCGCTGCTATTTTTACGGCTGCAGCGGTCGGCCACTGTTGCATTCCGGGAGTTGTAGTCCACACTCAAGCTCCCAAGCAGCGCAGAGGAAACTCCAATGCCCAGAGATCAGAGTCTTGTAGGCAGGGTGCCCGTGACTGGCTGGGGCTGTGGGGCTGGGTGCTGGCTTGCGCTGGCCGTGGCGTGCAACCTGAGCTGCCAGGTAAGAAACCCTGACACCCCCAGCTGACCCCCACATCCCATCCCCCCCATACACCCCATTTACCCTGTGATCAGGCTGCATTGGATGGGCACTGGTAAGACTGCATTTATGGACACTGGTGAGGCTGCATTGATGGGCACTGATGAGGTGGCACTGATGAGGCGACATTGATGGGCACTGATCAGGCTGCATTGAGGGGGCACTGGTGAGGCTGCATTGAAAAACCAGCTGGGCATAGATGGTGAGCTGATTCGGTGGTTCAATGGGCCACTTGACTGGACTTCCCCCCCCCAGGCCTTAGGCTGCCAGCCCTCCCCTGCTAGTGAAGTCCATGCCTGAATGAGTTATGGTGGCTGCCCATAATGTTAGGGCTGAGCGCTGTACTGTATATACTATAGAAGAGGACAGGCATGGTGGCACATCTCGTTCAGGTTCAGGCAGCCGTCGGGTGATGTCACGGAGCAGTGGCAGGGAAGAAGCTGATTGGGGCAGGATATACATGTAATGAACAAATGTGGCGCACGTGGATAATTACAAACGGCATCAAAAGTTATAAAGTGTTATAAATCATTGAAAAAAAGGTGTGTGAAAGAAAGGGCTACATATCCTGTTTAATTAAAAACCAAAATGTAAAAACCTGCACAGTTGGCTGAAAATGTCTGTTCTCTGCCTTGCGTGCAAATCTGCAGGAAACGCCAGAAAGAAAAAAATAAAAAAAAGTTTGCAGACGGCAATGAGAGCACCTCCAGCTATGTGCAATGGCCATCCACACTAAATAATGCTGATAGCGGCGTGTTATAACCAGAGGTGTGACCTCATGTGTTTTCTTCCGCTCACAGTTTATAAGAAGTGAGAGGGAGGCGGCGGCTCCCTGATGGGGGAGTTAAAACAATGAAACAATATAGAGAATTGAATTCTAGAAGAGGAAATAACAGATCTTAGCCACTTGCTACAGGGTTCCAAAACTAAAAATGTAACGTGGTTTAGAATGTTCGCCCTGCTTCACCCCGACCCACAGACACACAGAGAATCGGTGGTGAAGTCTAGGTGTTGGTGGGTTGTCCCCACTGTGCAGTAGAAGCCATCACAGGTCTAATGACTCCAACCTTGATGGCCAGAGATGTATAATCTACTTGGTAACCTAGACAAGAGCCTCAAGCCCTGTGGGTGTTCAGGGGGGCCCAGCTACAACCTTCATTCTTCTACAGTAGAAGCCATCACAGGTCTAATGACTCCAACCTTGATGGCCGGAGCTGTATAATCTACTTGGTAACCTAGACAAGAGCCTCGGGCCCTGTGGGTGTTCAGGGGAGCCCAGCTACAACCTTCATTCTTCTACAGTAGAAGCCATCACAGGTCTAATGACTCCAACCTTGATGGCCGGAGCTGTATAATCTACTTGGTAACCTAGACAAGAGCCTTGAGCCCTGTGGGTGTTCAGGGGGCCCAGCTACAACCTTCATTCTCCTCCAGTAGAAGCCAGCACACATCTAATGACTCCAACCTTGATGGCCGGAGCTGTAAAATACCACTTGGTAACCTAGGCAAGAGCCTTGGGCCCTGTGGGTGTTCAGGGGGCCCAGCTGAAACCTTCATTCTCCTACAGTAGAAACCAGTACAGGTCTAATGACTCCAACCTTGATGGCCAGAGCTGTATAATCCACTTGTTAACCTAGACAAGAGCCTCGGGCCCTGTGAGTGTTCAGGGGAGCCCAGCTTACAAGCTTCATTCTCATACAGTAGAAGCCAGCACAGGTCTAATGACTCCTGTGACGGATCTTTTTCCTCACTCCGCTGAGTGCTTCCGTCAGTAATACTGCTTCCCCCAATCTGACCCTCAGAGAGAGATATTATTATAGCTGCAGACATAAGAGTTGTATGGGGAGCTGATACATGGGTTTCCCAACCTTTCCAAGGGATTCTTGGTTCCATGTGCCCTCCCGTCACAACTCCAACCTTGATGGCCGGAGCTGTATAATCTACTTGGTAACCTAGGCAAGAGCCTTGGGCCCTGTGGGTGTTCAGGGGGCCCAGCTGCAACCTTCATTCTCCTACAGTAGAAACCAGTACAGGTCTAATAACTCCAACCTTGATGGCCGGAGCTGTATAATCCACTTGGTAACCTAGACAAGAGCCTTGGGCCCTGTGGGTGTTCAGGGGAGCCCAGCTACAAGCTTCATTCTTCTACAGTAGAAACCAGTATAGGTCTAATAACTCCAACCTTGATGGCTGGAGCTGTATAATCCACTTGGTAACCTAGACAAGCGCCTCAAGCCCTGTGGGTGTTCAGGGGAGCCCAGCTACAACCTTCATTCTCATACAGTAGAAGCCAGCAAAGGTCTAATGACTCCTGTGACGGATCTTTTTCCTCACTCCGCTGAGTGCTTCCGTCAGTAATACTGCTTCCTCCAATCTGACCCTCAGAGAGATATTAATATAGCTGCAGACATAAGAGTTGTATGGGGAGCTGATACATGGGTTTCCCAACCTTTCCAAGGGATTCTTGGTTCCATGTGCCCTCCCGTCACAACTCAAACCTTGATGGCCGGAGCTGTATAATCCACTTGGTAACCTAGACAAGAGCCTCGGGCCCTGTGGGTGTTCAGGGGGAGCCCAGCTACAACCTTCATTCTTCTACAGTAGAAACCAATACAGGTCTAATAACTCCAACCTTGATGGCCAGAGCTGTATAATCCACTTGATAGCCTAGACAAGAGCCTTGGGCCCTGTGGGTGTTCTGTTCAGGGGGCCCAGCTGCAATCTTCATTCTCTTCCAGTAGAAGCCAGCACAGGTCTAATGACTCCAACCTTGATGGCCGGAGCTGTATAATCCACTTGTTAACCTAGACAAGAGCCTCGGGCCCTGTGAGTGTTCAGGGGAGCCCAGCTTACAAGCTTCATTCGCCTCCAGTAGAAGCCATCACGGGTCTAATGACTCCTGTGACAGATCTTTTTCCTCACTCCGCTGAGTGCTTCCGTCAGTAATACTGCTTCCTCCAATCTGACCCTCAGAGAGAGATATTATTATAGCTGCAGACAAAAGAGTTGTATGGGGAGCTGATACATGGGTTTCTCAACCTTTCCAAGGGATTCTTGGTTCCATGTGCCCTCCCGTCACAACTCCAACCTTGATGGCCGGAGCTGTATAATCCACTTGGTAACCTAGGCAAGAGCCTTGGGCCCTGTGGGTGTTCAGGGGGCCCAGCTACAACCTTCATTCTTCTACAGTAGAAGCCATCACAGGTATAACGACTCCAACCTTGATGGCCGGAGCTGTAAAATACCACTTGGTAACCTAGGCAAGAGCCTTGGGCCCTGTGGGTGTTCAGGGGGCCCAGCTGAAACCTTCATTCTCCTACAGTAGAAACCAGTACAGGTCTAATGACTCCAACCTTGATGGCCAGAGCTGTATAATCCACTTGTTAACCTAGACAAGAGCCTCGGGCCCTGTGAGTGTTCAGGGGAGCCCAGCTTACAAGCTTCATTCTCATACAGTAGAAGCCAGCACAGGTCTAATGACTCCTGTGACGGATCTTTTTCCTCACTCCGCTGAGTGCTTCCGTCAGTAATACTGCTTCCCCCAATCTGACCCTCAGAGAGAGATATTATTATAGCTGCAGACATAAGAGTTGTATGGGGAGCTGATACATGGGTTTCCCAACCTTTCCAAGGGATTCTTGGTTCCATGTGCCCTCCCGTCACAACTCCAACCTTGATGGCCGGAGCTGTATAATCTACTTGGTAACCTAGGCAAGAGCCTTGGGCCCTGTGGGTGTTCAGGGGGCCCAGCTGCAACCTTCATTCTCCTACAGTAGAAACCAGTACAGGTCTAATAACTCCAACCTTGATGGCCGGAGCTGTATAATCCACTTGGTAACCTAGACAAGAGCCTTGGGCCCTGTGGGTGTTCAGGGGAGCCCAGCTACAAGCTTCATTCTTCTACAGTAGAAACCAGTATAGGTCTAATAACTCCAACCTTGATGGCCGGAGCTGTATAATCCACTTGGTAACCTAGACAAGCGCCTCAAGCCCTGTGGGTGTTCAGGGGAGCCCAGCTACAACCTTCATTCTCATACAGTAGAAGCCAGCAAAGGTCTAATGACTCCTGTGACGGATCTTTTTCCTCACTCCGCTGAGTGCTTCCGTCAGTAATACTGCTTCCTCCAATCTGACCCTCAGAGAGATATTAATATAGCTGCAGACATAAGAGTTGTATGGGGAGCTGATACATGGGTTTCCCAACCTTTCCAAGGGATTCTTGGTTCCATGTGCCCTCCCGTCACAACTCAAACCTTGATGGCCGGAGCTGTATAATCCACTTGGTAACCTAGACAAGAGCCTCGGGCCCTGTGGGTGTTCAGGGGAGCCCAGCTACAACCTTCATTCTTCTACAGTAGAAACCAATACAGGTCTAATAACTCCAACCTTGATGGCCAGAGCTGTATAATCCACTTGATAGCCTAGACAAGAGCCTTGGGCCCTGTGGGTGTTCTGTTCAGGGGGCCCAGCTGCAATCTTCATTCTCTTCCAGTAGAAGCCAGCACAGGTCTAATGACTCCAACCTTGATGGCCGGAGCTGTATAATCCACTTGTTAACCTAGACAAGAGCCTCGGGCCCTGTGAGTGTTCAGGGGAGCCCAGCTTACAAGCTTCATTCGCCTCCAGTAGAAGCCATCACGGGTCTAATGACTCCTGTGACAGATCTTTTTCCTCACTCCGCTGAGTGCTTCCGTCAGTAATACTGCTTCCTCCAATCTGACCCTCAGAGAGAGATATTATTATAGCTGCAGACAAAAGAGTTGTATGGGGAGCTGATACATGGGTTTCTCAACCTTTCCAAGGGATTCTTGGTTCCATGTGCCCTCCCGTCACAACTCCAACCTTGATGGCCGGAGCTGTATAATCCACTTGGTAACCTAGGCAAGAGCCTTGGGCCCTGTGGGTGTTCAGGGGGCCCAGCTACAACCTTCATTCTTCTACAGTAGAAGCCATCACAGGTATAACGACTCCAACCTTGATGGCCGGAGCTGTAAAATACAACTTGGTAACCTAGGCAAGAGCCTTGGGCCCTGTGGGTGTTCAGGGGGCCCAGCTGAAACCTTCATTCTCCTACAGTAGAAACCAGTACAGGTCTAATGACTCCAACCTTGATGGCCGGAGCTGTATAATCTACTTGGTAACCTAGACAAGAGCCTTGAGCCCTGTGGGTGTTCAGGGGGGCCTAACTTACAACCTTCATTCTCCTCCAGTAGAAACCAGTACAGGTCTAATGACTCCAACCTTGATGGCCAGAGCTGTATAATCCACTTGGTAACCTAGACAAGAGCCTCGGGCCCTGTGGGTGTTCAGGGGAGACCAGCTACAACCTTCATTCTTCTACAGTAGAAGCCATCACAGGTCTAATGACTCCAACCTTGATGGCCGGAGCTGTATAATCCACTTGGTAACCTAGACAAGAGCCTCGGGCCCTGTGGGTGTTCAGGGGAGCCCAGCTACAACCTTCATTCTCCTCCAGTAGAAGCCATCACAGGTCTAATGACTCCAACCTTGATGGCCGGAGCTGTATAATCCACTCGGTAACCTAGGCAGAACCCTTGGGCCCTGTGGGTGTTTAGGGGGCCCAGCTGCAACCTTCATTCTTCTACAGTAGAAACCAGTATAGGTATAATGACTCCAACCTTGATGGCCAGAGCTGTATAATCCACTTGGTAACCTAGACGAGAGCCTTGGGCCCTGTGGGTGTTCAGGGGAGCCCAGCTACAACCTTCATTCTCATACAGTAGAAACCAGTACAGGTCTAATAACTCCAACCTTGATGGCCGGAGCTGTATAATCCACTTGGTAACCTAGGCAAGAGCCTTGGGCCCTGTGGGTGTTCTGTTCAGGGGGCCCAGCTGCAATCTTCATTATTCTACAGTAGAAGCCATCACAGGTCTAATGACTCCAACCTTGATGGTGATAGCTGGATAATCCACACTGTAACCTAGGCAGAACCCTTGGGCCCAGTGAATGTTCAGGGGTCCCAGCTACAACCTTCATTATCCTACATTAAATCGGGGGCAGGGGGGTGGCATATCACTGTTGGTCAGATTCGTGCCCCTTTCCGTCACTTCCCAATGGAAAATGAACTTGCAGGCAGTTTGTCTTTTATAGCAGCAAAGCAACATCCATACCTCTACTATCAGTTTAGTGAACTCCCAGTTTCCTGCGCTGACTGTTATCAGCTAGGTTGTCCTCAGTTCTCTTTGTGGATTGAGGAACACCCTTCATCCTCCATGTTATGAAGTTGCAGAGAGTAAAACACGTTCTGTAGTGCTGTCCTTGGGTGACGATGCTGCTCCTCCATAGATACAGTGCAGTGAGTGAGCGTTGTCATCCTGGAATAGGTGTGTTACTGGCATGATCACCAGGAGAAAATAAAGTTATATATGCTTCAATCAATCTCCATTCTTGGCACACGCAGCCTCATAACCTCAACATCAACACAAAGGACAATCCTGCAATATACAGTTCTTCTCTGCAGAGGCGGCTCTAGGCTTTGCGAGGCCTTAGGCCTTTGGCAAAACTTACACATCACTCCCATAATGGGAAAAAAAATCCAAGCAATAAAAATGGCTGCAAAAAGATGCATGGATCTAGCACACAGTTCATGATGAGGCCGTAACATCAGTGATTGATCACAGGCAAATTAGGCGGCCGCAAGGCCCCTGTACATGTGAGGCCTTAGGCAACCGCCTAATATGCCTAATTAGAGAGCCGCCTCTGCTTCTCTGCAACTGAGATGTTCCTGTGTGACTTACCCTCATATAAGACCTATATTGAAATACTGACATAGGGATGGCTGCAGTGTATATAAATCACCTGGTGGGGGGGGGTTGTTTTTTATTTTTTTTCTCTGCAAAATTAGATTGTAGCTTTAGATTTTGGCTTGATTGAGGTTTCGATTTCTGTGGGGTGGGTGGTGTTTCCAGGGTGCGACGCAGTGCAGAGGATGTTGTGGGGAGCTGCGGTGACAGTAAACAGTCTTCAAGGGTTCTTCAAGGTGATCGGGGGTGGGGGACACACAAATGGCTTGTCTATACAATAAAAAAAAATAAAACTCCCTAAAAGTCTGACATCTATTATTTTCGGGTTATACAGAACCCGTGACTGCAATCTTTGACCGGGAATCCCCTGAGGGCCAGAATCCTCCGACAATTCAAAAATGCCAAATGATCAGATGATAACCTATTGAAGGCCAAGTATGGCATATTTGCAGTGAGCGCATCATTACTGCAGGGTTTACACTGGGGCTCACTCACACGAATCCGATCGTGCATTGCAGTGTCATTCATGCACCCCAGTGCAAGCCCGTGTGCACTGCACCATGCGGCACGATGTAGTGTGCTGCCAAATGTGCAGCAGGATCTACATTTTTATGCATAGGGAGTCGCATTCTATTCATTTTAAAGGGGCGCTGCAATGCCCCGCGATGCACAAAACCGTGAACGCTGTGGTGCAGTGCATTCAGGTATACATGGGCCCCTAATGTGTTCCTGAACGGTCTGTCTGCTCTTACAGTTTTCTTTTGGGCTTGTTTAACCCCTTCGATACCGGGCACTTTCACCCCCTTCCTTCCCAGGCCAATTTTCAGCTTTCAGCGCTGTCACACTCGCGGTCATGCAACTCTGTTTAAATTTTGAAAAAAAAAGATTTTCTTAGTTATAAAATTTTGCAAATAAGTAAATTTTTCTTCTTCATTGATGTGCACTGATGGGCACTGATGAGGCTGCACTGATGGGTACTCATGAGGCGGCACTAATAGGCTGCACTGATGGGTACTGAAAGGCTGCACTGATGGGCACTCATGAGGCGGCACTAATAGGCTGCACTGATGAGGCTGCACTGATGGGTACTCATGAGGTGGCACTAATGAGGCTGCACTGATGGGTACTGATAGGCTGCACTGATAGGCACCGATAGGCTGCATGATGGGTACTGATAGGCTGCACTGATGGGCACTGATGAGGCGGAACTAATAGGCTGCACTGATGAGGCTGTACTGATGGGTACTCATGAGGCGGCACTAATAGGCTGCACTAATGGGCACCGATAGGCTGCACTGATGGGTACTGATAGGCTGCACTGATAGGTACTGATAAGCTACACTGATGGGCACCGATGGGCTGCACTAATGGGGACCGATAGGCTGCATGATGGGTACTGATAGGCTGTACTGATGGGCACTCATGAGGCGGCACTAATGGGCTGCACTGATAGGCACTGGTGAGGCTGCACTGAGGGGTACTCATGAGGCGGCACTAATAGTTGGCACTGGTGGGTACTCATGAGGCGGCACTAATAGGCTGCACTCATGGATACTGAAAGGCTGCACTGATGGGCACTGATGAGGCCTGCACTGATGGGCACTATTAGGCTGCACTGATGGGTACTGATAGGCTGCACTGATGGGCACCGATAGGCTGCCTGATGGGTACTGATAGGCTGCACTGATGAGGCGGCACTAATAGGCTCCACTGATGAGGCTGCACTGATGGGTACTCATGAGGCGGCACTAATAGGCTGCACTAATGGGCACTAATAGGCTGCACTAATGGGTACTGATGAGGCTGCACTGATGGGCACCGATAGGCTGCACTGATGGGCACCAATAGGCTGCACTAATGGGTACTGATAGGCTACACTGATGGGCACCAATGGGCTGCACTAATGGGGACCGATAGGCTGCATGATGGATACTGATAGGCTGTACTGATGGGCACTGATGAGGTGGCACTAATAGGCTGCACTGATGGGCACTGATGAGGCTGCACTGAGGGGTACTGATAGGCTGCACTGATGGGCACTTATGAGGCAGCACTAATAGGCTGCACTGATGTGCACTTATGAGGCGGCACTAGTAGGCTGCACTGATGGGCACTCATGAGGCTGCACTGATGGGCACTCATGGGGCGGCACTGATGGGCTGCACTGATGGGCATTGATTGGCACCGATTATTATTATACAGGATTTATATAGCGCCAACAGTTTACGCAGAGCTTTACAATATAGAAGGGAGACAATACAGTTACAATACAAAAAATACAAGAGGATTAAGAGGGCCCTGCTCAGAAGAGCTTACAATCTAATGGGGTGGGGCAAGTGGTGCAAAAGGTTGTAACTGTGGGGAATGAGCTGATGGAAGTGGTAGAAAATTAGTTGGAGACGTGATAGTCTTCCCTGATGAGATGAGTTTCCAGGGATCACCTGAAGGCAGCGAGAGTAGGAGATAGTCGGACAGGTTGAGGTAGAGAGTTCCAGAGGATGGGAGAGGCTCTGGAGAAGGCCTGGAGATGAGCATGGGAGGAGGAGACTAGGAAGCTTGAGAGTAGGAGGTCTTGGGAGGAGCGGAGAGGACGGTTTGGGTGATATTTGGAGACAAGATTGGTGATGTAGCTCCGTACAGACTTGTGAATGGCTTTGTATGTTGTAGTTAGTATTTTGAATGTAATTCGCTGGGCGATCGGAAGCCAGCGTAGGGATTGGTGGGGACTGCACTGATAATCAGCAATGATTATCAGTGTAAACGATTTACTGACAGGCTTGCCGATTAACGGCTCTCCTTTCCTCCAGCAGACACAGCGTGGGAGGAAAGGACTGCTGATAACCAGTAAGTCTGTTTACATGTGACCAGCTGTGATTGGACACCACTGATCACATAGTAAAGGACCGCTGTAATTGGCCCTTTACCCCAATCTGTGATCAGCTGTGTCTGAAGGATGCAGCGGACACAGAGCGGGCCTGATGTTCGCCAATAGGAGGACCGCGCCTGATGTTCGCCAACAGGAGGACCGCGCCTGATGTTCGCCAACAGGAGGACCGCGCCTGATGTGCGCCAACAGGAGGACCGCGCCTGATGTGCGCCAACAGGAGGACCGCGCCTGATGTGCGCCAACAGGAGGACCGCGCCTGATGTGCGCCAACAGGAGGACCGCGCCTGATGTGCGCCAACAGGAGGACCGCGCCTGATGTGCGCCACAGGGAAGCTTCTATGAAAAACTCTCCCAGAACTAGCCAATTGGGCTGTAGCCATCTTTTGGCTATAGTGCAGTTGGCAAGTGGTTATATGGGTGGCCAGGGGGTAGTGAAAGCAAGAGATTGAGCTGTGATTTTACCGCCCACCTAAACACAGAAATGCAGCCACAATACTTCAGTGTTGCGACAAAAATTAAAGAGTGTATCACTACTGTTGATTGCGATTTATTCAAGTGAATGGGGCCGTGGCAAAACCACCCTGCAGCTGGGCAGAGAGTTGGCATTTTGAAGGTTAAAGCTGAATTCAAGAAATTCAGCTACATTGTAGAAAGAGCAGGCACACTATGGGTTAAAGTGGACCTTCAGCCATTTTTTTCATCTTTCCATCTATTAAATCTTCCGCCCTTGTTGTTGTTTTAACTTTGGATAGTAAATTTTTTTTTTTCTGCCAGTAAATCCCTTATACAGCCCACTTCCTGTTTCTTGTCTGGTCATTAGCATAGGCTTATGACATCATGCACAGCTCTCTCTCTCACTTTCCTGAGAGTTTTCCAGGAAGGGAGGGGGGATGAGTCATAAGAAGGCCAATGAGAGCTGGAGGTGTGTGTCTGTGTAAGTCCAGGAAGTGAACAGGCAGCAGCTTCAGCTGCCCACAGTTAAAATGGCTGCAGCCAGACTCAGTGGAGGGAGATTTCTGCAGCATATTTGGCAAGTACAGAATCACAGTGCATATAAAATAAAATGCAAAGTGTTTGGAGGGAAGCTTCAGAATGGCAAAGATGTTTTTATTACAAATTATGGGAGCAGACTGCAGTTCCTCTTTAAGTCAAAGGAGGTGCATGGCAGCTCTTGGGCTTAAATGTTTTACTTATATCTGAGGTTTATGTCGCTGTCACAGCTTACACCGGCACTTGAGGCTGTAAGAGAGTATAGAGAGACACACAGAGGAGCTGTTCCCACCTTGCCGCCCATTCACAGGGGCCTTTGTATTTTGTGATTTTACATAATACAAAGGCTTCTGTGATTGGGCGGGGAGTTGGGATGTGTGGCAGTGCTGGCCGGGAGTTTGGATTATTGGCAGTGCTGGCGGGGAGTTGGGATGAGGGGCAGTGCTGGTGGGAATAGGGTTGCCACCTGTTCGGGATTCAACCCGGACAGTTCGGGTTTGGAATCATGCGTCCTGTTTTTAGACTGCCTGAAACCCGTACACATTTTTCAGACTGGACTATGGCTTCCCAGCAGGGTTGCTGGCTGCAGTTGTCTAAGTTTAGAGTGTCTGTTACACTCTCTTTCACACTGCCCAAAGCCAACACGAACAATCCCCCCCCCCCCCCCCACAAACACACACACAGACAGGAGAGGAGAGAGGGCTCTATCTGCTCCTCTTCCTCCCACCCCTACCCCTCTGTGTCTGCCCACACTCCAATCCCGGCGCTGTGCCTCAGAAAAGGAAAGTTGGGGCCAAAAATTTGAAGTCCAGCAGCTTCAGATACATCTGGATGAGAGGTGCTGACTGCCAAGGGGTGACTGAGCTCACCATCCATACCTGTCTCCCCCCTCTCTCTCTCCTGCCTCCTGAGTGAGTACACAAAGGTAAATCAGGGTTCTCAGAGCACCCCTTACATCAGAGTTCCCCTTTACACCAGAGGCCACAGTTTTCTCCCCTACATCAGAGTCCTCTCCATACATCAGAGTTCTCAGTGTTTCCCCCTTAAATCAGGGTTCCCAGAGCATCCCTTATGTCAGAGTCCCCAGGGTTCTCCCTTAAATCGGAGTCTTCAGAGTCCCCCCTTACAGTGAAAAGGGAACTCTGCGAGTTCAGATGTAATAGAGGAACTCTGTGGATTCAGATGTAAAAGGGGAACTCTTGTTATTAACTTCATATGATTAGAAATGGTATTTAATATCAAAATATATGTATAGTTTATACTTTAAAAAAAAGTTTGCTGTGAGCCGCTAAAGTGTTCGGATTTGACTTGAAGAAAAGGGGGCAACCCTAGGTGGGAAGTTGGGATGAGTGGCAGTGCTGGTGGGAAGTTGGGATGAGTGGCAGTGCTGGTGGGAAGTTGGGATGAGTGGCAGTGCTGGTGGGAAGTTGGGATGAGTGGCAGTGCTGGTGGGGATGAGTGGCAGTGCTGGCGAGGAGTGGGGATGAGTGGCGGGGAGTGGGGATGAGTGGCAGTGCTGGCAGGGAGTGGGGATGAGTGGAAGTGCTGGCGGGGAGTTGGGAAGAGTGGCAGTGCTGGGGGGGAGTTGGGAAGAGTGGCAGTGCTGGGGGGGAGTTGGGAAGAGTGGCAGTGCTGGGGGGGAGTTGGGAAGAGTGGCAGTGCTGGCGGGGAGTGGGGATGAGTGGAAGTGCTGGCGGGGAGTGGGGATGAGTGGAAGTGCTGGCGGGGAGTGGGGATGAGTGGCAGTGCGGGCGGGGAGTGGGGGTGAGTGGCAGTCCTGGCGGAGAGTTGGGATGAGTGGCAGTGCTGGGGGGGAGTTGGGAAGAGTGGCAGTGCTGGGGGGGAGTTGGGAAGAGTGGCAGTGCTGGGGGGGAGTTGGGAAGAGTGGCAGTGCTGGGGGGCTGGGGGGGAGTTGGGAAGAGTGGCAGTGCTGGGGGGGAGTTGGGAAGAGTGGCAGTGCTGGGGGGGAGTTGGGAAGAGTGGCAGTGCTGGCGAGGAGTGGGGATGAGTGGCAGTGCTGGCGGGGAGTGGGGATGAGTGGCAGTGCTGGCGGGGAGTGGGGATGAGTGGAAGTGCTGGCGGGGAGTGGGGATGAGTGGAAGTGCTGGCGGGGAGTGGGGATGAGTGGCAGTGCGGGCGGGGAGTGGGGGTGAGTGGCAGTCCTGGCGGAGAGTTGGGATGAGTGGCAGTGCTGGGGGGGAGTTGGGAAGAGTGGGCAGTGCTGGGGGGGGAGTTGGGAAGAGTGGCAGTGCTGGGGGGGGGGGGGTTGGGAAGAATGGCAGTGCTGGGGGGGGTTGGGAAGAGTGGCAGTGCTGGGGGGGGGAGTTGGGAAAGAGTGAGGGGGGGGGGGGTTGGGAAGAATAGCAGTGCTGGGGGGGGGGGGGGTTGGGAAGAGTGGCAGTGCTGGGGGGGAGATTTGGGAAGAGTGGCAGTGCCTGGGGGGGAGATTTGGGAAGAGTGGCAGATGCTGGGGGGGGAGAGTTGGGAAGAGTGGCAGTGCTGCTGGGGGGGGGAGTTGGGGAGAGTGGCAGTGCTGGGGGGGGGGATGTTGGGAAAGAGTGCCAGTGCTGGGGTGGGGGAGAGTTGGGAAGAGTGGCAGTGTGAGGGGTGGGAGAGTTGGGAAGAGTGGCAGTGCTGGGGGGGGGAGGAGTTGGGAAAAGTGGCAGTGCTGAGGGGTGGGGAGTTGGGAAGCAGTGTCAGTGGGGGGGGGTGTGGGGGGGGGAGTTGGGAAGAGGGGCAGTGCTGGGGGGGAGAGTGTTGGGAAGAGTGGCAGTGCTGGCAGGGAGTTGGGAAGAGTGGCAGTGCTGGGGGGGAGTTGGGAAGAGTGGCAGTGCTGGGGGGGAGTGGGAAGAGTGGCAGTGTGGGGGGGGGAGTTGGGAAGAGTGGCAGTGGTGGCGGGGAGTTGGGAAGAGTGCAGTGCTGGGGGGGGGAGTTGGGAAAAGTGGCAGTGGTGGCGGGGAGTTGGGAAGAGTGGCAGTGCTGGGAGGGGGGGAGTTGGGATGAGTGGCAGTGCTGGCGGGGAGTTGGGGAAGAGTGGCAGTGCTGGAGGGGGTTGTTGGGGGATGAGTGGCAGTGCTGGCGGGGAGTTGGGAAGAGTGGCAGTGCTGGGAGGGGGGGGAGTGTTGGGATGAGTGGGCGTGCTGGCGGGGAGTTGGGGAAGAGTGGCAGTGCTGGGGGGGGGGAGAGTTGGGAAGAGTGGCAGTGCTGGGTGGGGGGGGGAGAGTTGGGAAGAGAGTGGCAGTGCTGGGGGGGGGGGGAGAGTTGGGAACAGTGGCAGTGCTGGGGGGGGAGAGTTGGGAAGAGTGGCAGTGCTGGCAGGGAATTGGGAAGAGTGCAGTGCTGGGGGGGAGTTGGGATGAGTGGCAGTGGGGGGGGGGGGTATAGGAAGAGTGGCAGTGCTGGGGGGGGAGAGTTGGGAAGAGTGGCAGTGCTGGCAGGGAGTTGGGAAGAGTGGCAGTGCTGGGGGGGAGTTGGGATAAGTGGCAGTGCTGGCGGGAGTTGGGATGAGTGGCTGTGCTGCGGGGGAGTTGGGATGAGTGGCAGTGCTGGCGGGGAGTTGGGCAGAGTGGCAGTGCTGGGGGGGAGTTCTGATCAGCCAACTTAGGTGCTCTTGATCAAGGTCATCTGCTGATCTGAGAAATGTAGTGGAAACTTTTAATGGCAACTCTAATCACAGGTAGTGTTACTCTCATGGTGTCTCGCAGCAGTGACACCCATGCCGAAATCAGGAGATAGGGTCTCCTCCAAATTCATATTCCTCACCAGTCAGCTGACCTCTAGTCTCTGCCCCCCACCTATCCCGTGAACTGAATGGGCGGCTGTGAAGAGGCTGAGTGGGCGGCCGCGGGCACCAGGAACAGCCCAGGATTTGGTGAGCCCTGGCAAATCATCATTCGACCCCCCCAGGTTGAAAACCACTGCCTTAATGGATAATATTGCTCCTGTTTTGAGGACTATTCCAGCTTCATCTGTCAGCAGAGAGGACGTATGAACTCTGGGGTTAGCAGGTGAAAGAGCAAAATTTTGATGGACTTGTCTTTTTTCAACCTCACCTACTATGTAAGTAAGTGCTTATATTTACCCACTTGCTTGATTTTCCGATACACATTGGTGGGATAAAATGTTTCCTTTATTACTCCAACAATGAACAAGCTGTCCAGCCAGCTGCTTCTCCAAGTCTCATTGGGATTTGGGAGGCAACGTTTGTCAGAAACTCAAATGATCCTCCACACAACGTGTCCTCCAAATTTCCCCAAATCTGCCGGAGACAGATGTGTATGATCAGGAGGGTGTGTATGATCAGGAGGGTGTGTATGATCAGGGGTGTGTGTATGATCAGGGGGGTGTGTATGATCAGGAGGGTGTGTATGATCAGGAGGGTGTGTATGATCAGGAGGATGTGTATGATCAGGGGGGTGTGTATGATCAGGGGGGTGTGTATGATCAGGGGGGTGTGTATGATCAGGGGGGTGTGTATGATCAGGAGGGTGTGTATGATCAGGAGGGTGTGTATGATCAGGGAGGTGTGTATGATCAGGGAGGTGTGTATGATCAGGGGGGTGTGTATGATCAGGAGGGTGTGTATGATCAGGAGGGTGTGTATGATCAGGAGGATGTGTATGATCAGGGGGGTGTGTATGATCAGGAGGGTGTGTATGATCAGGAGGGTGTGTATGATCAGGAGGGTGTGTATGATCAGGAGGGTGTGTATGATCAGGGGGGTGTGTATGATCAGGGGGGGTGTGTATGATCAGGGGGGGTGTGTATGATCAGGGGGGGTGTGTATGATCAGGGGGGGTGTGTATGATCAGGGGGGGTGTGTATGATCAGGGGGGGTGTGTATGATGAGGGGGGCGTGTATGATCAGGAGGACTATGGTGGTCTCTGGAAGGATTTTGGATTATGATTTGGTGGGCTCATATACTGTCTGTCCAGGAATTCTGGTGATATAAATCTATAGAACCCCAGAGGGCTGACATTGTGTGATTTGTACAATATTCTATAGCTCTGCAATATCTTATATCACATTTTCTGCTGCTTTCTACAATTCCTCTTTAAGCAGAAGTGAGAGAGGAAGACGTGGTGTGCCAGAGAACCCATCAGAGATCATCCCACTCCTTCCGTCTATGTGTGTGTATGGGCCCCGCCACAGACCCGCGTGGTCACTATGAGTGCAGACCAGAACCACAAATCCTCACCAATGTCTATCTATATATCCTTCTCAGATTCTGTTTGCTTTATCAACAGTAAGATCACTCTGTCTAGCTATCTATCTATCTATAGTATCTATCTATCTATATACAGCATCTATCTATCTATATACAGTATCTATCTATCTATATACAGTATCTATCTATCTATCTATATACAGTATCTATCTATCTTTCTATCTGTCTATCGCTTTCCATTCTCAGATTCCATGTTTACATGGCCAAGATATCTATCTATCCACCTATTGCTTTCCCTTCTCAAAATCCATGTTAGCATGGCCAAGATATCTATCTATCTATCTATCTATCTATCTATCTATTATCTATCTATCTATCTATCTCTATATCTATTTATCTATCACTTTTCCTTCTTAAAATCCATGTTAGTATGGCCAAGATATCTATCGCTTTTCCTTCTCAGATTCCATGTTTACATGGCCAAGATATCTATCTATCTTTCTTTCTATCTATCACTTTCCCTTCTCAGATTCCATATTTGCATGGCCAAGATATCTATCTATCTATCTCTATATCTATTTATCTATCACTTTTCCTTCTTAAAATCCATGTTAGCATGGCCAAGATATCTATCACTTTCCCTTCTCAGATTCCATATTTGCATGGCCAAGATATCTATCTATCTATCTATCTATCTTATCTATCTATCTATCGCTTTCCATTCTCAGAAGCTGGGAGAAAACTAGAAACAACGGACTACCACGGGGGGCAGCAGAGACTTGCCACATCCAGAAAGTGACTATAGGATCCGGCCACGGAAGACCACCATAGAGATTAATTCTACCACCAGCCTGTTCTATGTAACGCTCGCTAATGACAGGTTCTCTTTTCTTCCTGACTTTCATTAGTGACCGCAGCCCTTCCCAGGAAGAGAGGAATGGCGGCACAGCTGGAGTTCTAATGTATTACATTTGTTATTGTAAATGACAACAACTTCTTCCCCAAAGTGTTACATTGTGTTCTACATGTCTGAGGATTGCGGTGAAGACCACGCTGCCTTTCAACCAATAGAATCTCCCCCTCCAGCACTGTCTACTGTGCAAATGTATGAGAGGGTGATGAAAACTTCTCCGCCTCACCCGATTTCCAAAATCCGAGCACAATTCTGTTATTGTAGATGGGAGAGTTCTATTATATCAGCCGTATTTACTTCAAATTTAAGAAGGTCCAGCCAGTAAAATGTTTTCCTAGCAAAGATCCAAATCTTACATCAAATGTCCCCATCACAGTGCCCTCTTACATCAGGTGTCCCATAACAGTGCCCCTTTACATCAGGTGTCCCCATCACAGTGCCCCCTTACATTAGGTGCCCCCATGATGATAGTGCCCCTTTACATCAGGTGTCTCCGTCACAGTGCCCCCTTACATCAGGTGTCTCCATCACAGTGCCCCCTTACATTAGGTGCCCCCATGATGATAGTGCTGCCTTACATCAGGTGTCCCATCACAGTGCCCCCTTACATTTGGTGCCCCCATGATGATAGTGCCCCTTTACATCAGGTGTCCCATCACAGTGCCCCCCTTAAATCAGGTGTCTCCATCACAGTGCCCCCTTACATTAGGTGCCCCCATGATGATAGTGCCCCTTTACATCAGGTGTCTCCGTCACAGTGCCCCCTTACATCAGGTTTCTCCATCACAGTGCCCCCTTACATTAGGTGCCCCCATGATGATAGTGCTGCCTTACATCAGGTGTCCCCTTTACAGTGCCCCCTTACATTAGGTGCCCCCATGATGATAGTGCCCCTTTACATCAGGTGTCCCCATCACAGTGCCCCCTTAAATCAGGTGTCTCCATCACAGTGCCCCCTTACATTAGGTGCCCCCATGATGATAGTGCCCCCTTACATCAGGTGTCCCCATCACAGTGCCCCCTTACATTAGGTGCCCCCATGATGATAGTGCCCCCTGACATCAGGTTCCCCATCACAGTGCCCCCTTACATTAGCTGCCCCCATGATGATAGTGCCCCCTGACATCAGGTGTCCCATCACAGTGCCCCCTTTCATCAGATGTCCCCATCACAGTGCCCCCTTACTTCATGTGTCCCCATCACAGTGCTGCCTTACATCAGGTGTCCCCATCACCGTGCCCCCTTACATTAGGTGCCCCAATGATGATAGTGCCCCCTGACATCAGGTGTCCCCATCACAGTGCCCCTCACATCAGGTGTCCCCATCACTGTGCCCCTTACATCAGGTGCCCCCATGATAATAGTGTCCCTTTACATCAGGTGCCCTCATCACAGTGCCCCCTTACACCAGGTGTCCCCATCACTGTGCCCTGCTCACATCAGGTGTTCCCATCGCAGTGCCCCCTTACATCAGGTGCCCCCATCACTGTTCCCCCCACATCAGGTGTTCCCATCACAGTGCCCCCTTACATCAGGTCCCCCCATCACTGTTCCCCTTACATTAGGTGCCCCCATGATGATAGTGTCCCTTTACATCAGGTGCCCCCATCACAGTGCCCCCTTACACCAGGTGTCCCAATCACTGTGCCCTGCTCACATCAGGTGTTCCCATCACAGTGCCCCCTTACATCAGGTCCCCCCATCACTGTTCCCCTTACATCAGGTGCCCCCATGATGATAGTGTCCCTTGACATCAGGTGCCCTCATCACAGTGCCCCCTTACACCAGGTGTCCCCATCACTGTGCCCTGCTCACATCAGGTGTTCCCATCACAGTGTTCCCATCACTGTGCCCCGCTTACATCAGGTTTCCCCATCACAGTGCTCCCTTACTACAGGTGTTCCCATCACAGTGCCCCCATCACTGTGTCCCCTTACATCAGTTGTCCCTACCGCGGTGCCTCCATTACATCAGGTGTCCCCATCACTGTACCCCTCACATCAGGTGTTCCCATCACAACGCCCCCTTACTTTAGTGCCTCCTTACTTTATTGCCCCCATCACAGTGACCCCTTACTTCAGTGGAGGGTGTTGGGGAGGTTCGGGGGGAGCAGAGTGGAGGGTGTTGGGGAAGTTCAGAGGGAGCAGAGTGGAGGGTTTCAGGGAGGTTCAGAGGGAGCAGAGTGGAGGGTGTTAAGGAAGTTCAGAGGTAGCAGAGTGGAGGGTTTCAGGGAGGTTTGGGGGGAGCAGAGTGGAGGGTGTTGTGTTGGGGAAGTTCAGAGGGAACAGAGTGGAGGGTGTTGGGGAGGTTCAGAGGGAGCAGAGTGGAGGGTGTTGGGGAGGTCCAGGGGGAGCAGAGTGGAGGGTGTTGGGGAGGTCCAGGGGGAGCAGTGGAAGGTTTCAGGGAGGTTCAGGGGGAGCAGAGTGGAGGGTTTCAGGGAGGTTCAGAGGGAGCAGAGTGGAGGGTGTTAAGGGAGTTCAGGGGGAGCAGAGTGGAGGGTGTTAAGGGAGTTCAGGGGGAGCAGAGTGGAGGGTGTTGTGTTGGGGAGGTTCAGGGGGAGCAGAGTGGAGGGTGTTGGGGAAGTTCAGGGGGAGCAGAGTGGAGGGTTTCAGGGAGGTTCAGAGGGAGCAGAGTGGAGGGTTTCAGGGAGGTTGGGGGGGGGAGAAGAGTGGAGGGTGTTGGGGAAGTTCAGAGGGAGCAGAGTGGAGGGTTTCAGGGAGGTTCAGGGGGAGCAGAGTGGAGGGTGTTGGGGAGGTTCAGGGGGAGCAGAGTGGAGGGTGTTGGGAAAGTTCAGGGGGAGCAGAGTGGAGGGTGTTGGGGAAGTTCAGGGAGAGCAGAGTGGAGGGTTTCAGGGAGGTTCAGGGGGAGCAGAGTGGAGGGTGTTGGGGAGGTTCAGAGGGAGCTGAGTGGAGGGTGTTGGGGAGGTTCAGAGGGAGCAGAGTGGAGGGTGTTGGGGAGGTTCAGGGGGAGCAGAGTGGAGGGTGTTGGGGAGGTTCAGGGGCAGCAGAGTGGAGGGTGTTGGGGAGGTTCAGGGGGAGCAGGGTGGAGGGTGTTGGGGAGGTCCAGGGGGAGCAGTGGAAGGTTTCAGGGAGGTTCAGAGGGAGCAGAGTGGAGGGTGTTGGGGAAGTTCAGAGGGAGCAGAATGGAGGGTTTCAGAGGGAGCAGAGTGGAGGGTGTTGGGGAGGTTCAGGGGGAGCAGAGTGAAGGGTGTTGGGGAGGTTCAGGGGGAGCAGAGTGGAGGGTTTCGGGGAGGTTCAGGGGGAGCAGAGTGGAGGGTGTTGGGGAGGTTCAGGGGGAGCAAAGTGGAGGGTGTTGGGGAGGTTCAGGGGGAGCAGAGTGGAGGGTGTTGGGGAGGTTCAGGGGGAGCAGAGTGAAGGGTGTTGGGGAGGTTCAGGGGGAGCAGAGTGGAGGGTGTTGGGGAAGTTCAGCGGGAGCAGAGTGGAGGGTTTCAGGGAGGTTCAGGGGGAGCAGAGTGGAGGGTTTCAGGGAGGTTCAGGGGGAGCAGTGGAAGGTTTCAGGGAGGTTCAGAGGGGCAGAGTGGAGGGTGTTGGGGAGGTTCAGAGGAAGCAGAGTGGAGGGTGTTGGGGAAGTTCAGAGGGAGCAGAGTGGAGGGTGTTGGGGAAGTTCAGGGGGAGCAGAGTGGAGGGTTTCAGGGAGGTTCAGGGGGAGCAGAGTGGAGGGTGTTGGGGAAGTTCAGGGGGAGCAGAGTGGAGGGTTTTTGGGATGTTCAGTGGGAGCAGAGTGGTGGGTGTTGGGGAGGTTCAGTGGGAGCAGAGTGGAGGGTGTTGGGGATGTTCAGGGGCAGCAGAGTGGAGGGTGTTGGGGAGGTTCAGGGGGAGCAGAGTGGAGGGTTTCAGGGAGGTTCAGGGGCAGCAGAGTGGAGGGTGTTGGGGAAGTTCAGAGGGAGCAGAATGGAGGGTTTCAGGGAGGTTCAGGGGGAGCAGGGTGGAGGGTGTTGGGGAGGTTCAGAGGGAGCAGAGTGGAGGGTGTTGGGGAGGTTCAGGGGGAGCAGAGTGAAGGGTGTTGGGGAGGTTCAGGGGGAGCAGAGTGGAGGGTTTCAGGGAGGTTCAGGGGGAGCAGAGTGGAGGGTGTTGGGGAGGTTCAGGGGGAGCAGAGTGGAGGGTGTTGGGGAGGTTCAGGGGGAGCAGAGTGGAGGGTGTTGGGGAGGTTCAGGGGGAGCAGAGTGGAGGGTGTTGGGGAGGTTCAGGGGGAGCAGAGTGAAGGGTGTTGGGGAGGTTCAGGGGGAGAAGAGTGGAGGGTGTTGGGGAAGTTCAGCGGGAGCAGAGTGGAGGGTTTCAGGGAGGTTCAGGGGGAGCAGAGTGGAGGGTTTCAGGGAGGTTCAGGGGGAGCAGTGGAAGGTTTCAGGGAGGTTCAGAGGGAGCAGAGTGGAGGGTGTTGGGGAGGTTCAGAGGAAGCAGAGTGGAGGGTGTTGGGGAAGTTCAGAGGGAGCAGAGTGGAGGGTTTGGGGGAGGTTCAGGGGGAGCTGAGTGGAGGGTTTCAGGGAGGTTCAGGGGGAGCAGAGTGGAGGGTGTTGGGGAGGTTCAGGGGGAGCAGAGTGGAGGGTGTTGGGGAAGTTCAGGGGCAGCAGAGTGGAGGGTGTTGGGGAGTTTCAGGGGGAGCAGAGTGGAGGGTTTCAGGGAGGTTCAGGGGCAGCAGAGTGGAGGGGGTTGGGGAAGTTCAGAGGGAGCAGAATGGAGGGTTTCAGGGAAGTTCAGAGGGAGCAGAGTGGAGGGTGTTGGGGAGGTTCAGAGGGAGCAGAGTGGAGGGTGTTGGGGAGGTTCAGGGGGAGCAGAGTGGAGGGTTTCAGGGAGGTTCAGAGGGAGCAGAGTGGAGGGTGTTGGGGAGGTTCAGGGGGAGCAGAGTGGAGGGTTTCAGGGAGGTTCAGAGGGAGCAGAGTGGAGGGTGTTGGGGAGGTTCAGAGGGAGCAGAGTGGAGGGTGTTGGGGAGGTTCAGAGGGAGCAGAGTGGAGGGGGTTGGGGAGGTTCAGGGGGAGCAGAGTGGAGGGTGTTGGGGAGGTTCAGGGGGAGCAGAGTGGAGGGTGTTGGGGAGGTTCAGGGGGAGCAGAGTGGAGGGTTTCAGGGAGGTTCAGGGGCAGCAGAGTGGAGGGTGTTGGGGTAGGTCAGAGGGAGCAGAATGGAGGGTTTCAGGGAAGTTCAGAGGGAGCAGAGTGGAGGGTGTTGGGGAGGTTCAGAGGGAGCAGAGTGGAGGGTGTTGGGGAGGTTCAGGGGGAGCAGAGTGGAGGGTTTCAGGGAGGTTCAGAGGGAGCAGAGTGGAGGGTGTTGGGGAGGTTCAGAGGGAGCAGAGTGGAGGGTGTTGGGGAGGTTCAGAGGGAGCAGAGTGGAGGGTGTTGGGGAGGTTCAGGGGGAGCAGAGTGGAGGGTGTTGGGGGTTCAGGGGCAGCAGAGTGGAGGGTGTTGGGGAGGTTCAGGGGGAGCAGAGTGGAGGGTTTCAGGGAGGTTCAGGGGCAGCAGAGTGGAGGGTGTTGGGGAAGTTCAGAGGGAGCAGAATGGAGGGTTTCAGGGAAGTTCAGAGGGAGCAGAGTGGAGGGTGTTGGGGAGGTTCAGAGGGAGCAGAGTGGAGGGTGTTGGGGAGGTTCAGGGGGGAGCAGAGTGGAGGGTGTTGGGGAGGTTCAGGGGGAGCAGAGTGGAGGGTTTCAGGGAGGTTCAGAGGGAGCAGAGTGGAGGGTGTTGGGAGGTTCAGAGGGAGCAGAGTGGAGGGTGTTGGGGAGGTTCAGGGGCAGCAGAGTGGAGGGTGTTGGGGAGGTTCAGTGGCAGCAGAGTGGAGGGTGTTGGGGAGGTTCAGGGGGGAGCAGAGTGGAGGGTGTTGGGGAGGTTCAGAGGGAGCAGAGTGGAGGGTGTTGGGGAGGTTCAGAGGGAGCAGAGTGGAGGGTGTTGGGGAGGTTCAGGGGGAGAAGAATGGAGGTTTCAGGGAGGTTCAGGGGGAGCAGGGTGGAGGGTGTTGGGGAGGTTCAGGGGGAGCAGTGGAAGGTTTCAGGGAGGTTCAGGGGGAGCAGGGTGGGGGTGTTGGGGGAGGTTCAGGGGGAGAAGAAAGGAGGGTTTCAGGGAGGTTCAGGGGGAGCAGAGTGGAGGGTGTTGGGGAGGTTCAGGGGGAGCAGTGGAAGGTTTCAGGGAGGTTCAGGGGGAGCAGGGTGGAGGGTGTTGGGGAGGTTCAGGGGGAGCAGTGGAAGGTTTCAGGGAGGTTAGGGGGAGCAGGGTGGAGGGTGTTGGGGAGGTTCAGGGGGAGCAGGGTGGAGGGTGTTGGGGAGGTTCAGGGGGAGCAGTGGAAGGTTTCAGGGAGGTTCAGGGGGAGAAGAATGGAGGGTTTCAGGGAGGTTCAGGGGGAGCAGGGTGGAGGGTGTTGGGGAGGTTCAGGGGGAGCAGTGGAAGGTTTCAGGGAGGTTCAGGGGGAGCAGGGTGGAGGGCGTTGGGGAGGTTCAGGGGGAGCAGTGGAAGGTTTCAGGGAGGTTCAGGGGGAGCAGGGTGGAAGGTGTTGGGGAGGTTCAGGGGGAGTAAGGTGGAGGCTGGAGGGTTACATGGATTTTACACTGGCATAGAGGAATTCTGGATGGAGATTATTATACCAGAGCTGGGATGGAGTTTGGAGGTGGAATCACAGCAGAGGTAGCTGAGCTCCAGCATTGCTCACATTCCACATAAGATTATTACAGAGAGCCAGAGGACAGAAATACTTTATCAGCTGCGTAATGCTGTGTGATGATGTATGGCCCATATATGTGGTGGACAGACTGCCTGCCCGACCTCTGTGTGTCATTGAGAGGAGAAGACAAGGCTGATAACATTACCCATTCTTAATCATCGGAAAGTCATACTTTCAGTTACTGGTACTGATCTATCATTGTCTTCGGGTTCTGTCCCTAGCTATACTGGGATGTTTTGCCTTCTGCCCCCTCTCATTATATTCTCTATGAATTCATCCCTCTGGTAGCATAGGGCAAATTGTAGGGCAAATTGTAATGGCACCAGCACAGCAGAGATCTCACCAATAGTATCCCTAATGCCTTGTACACACGGTCGGACAAAGTTGTCGGAAAATCCGATCGTTCGGAACGTGGTTGACGTTCGTTGCGTACGACGGAACTACGTAGAGGCTAGTAGCCAATAGATTTGGTCTTGTAATTTGATCTGAGCATGCGTGGCACTTTGTCCGTCGGAATTCTCTACAAACGATCGAAA